>CM014729.1:25021469-25391469 GCA_004329165.1 Spatholobus suberectus
TTAGAAAAACTGCTATGAAATCAAGGTAGGGGTGTTACATTGTGAACCGTTTTGACTGAGCCACACCTCAGATAAGAAACGATAGACCGCCTTCACCTTTTAGGCTTAGTTCTCAAGTTGTGGATAGTCCCAATCAATCCTTGCTAAGATACAGATAATTGATTCAATCGAATCCTCTCAATCACCTACACTACAAGTCGACCTAGATCGCTCATTTAGTACCATATTTACTACAAAAACAACCTCATTAATCTCCATTAGTTTGTTGCTTCTGTTGTGGAATCAATTATCAAAACCTCCTCCATCAATTACCTAAAACCATTTTAAATAGATAGGTAAAATGTGTTTTAGGTCTCCCAAAATTTGATTAAAATTGGTTTTAGTCTCTACATTTTAAAAACCGTGATTTTGTTACTTGTCTTTCTGAAGTGCAGAGGATTTCACATCTAATCCTATACTTCATTTTGACTTGACTAGGGACAAAATCTACCACATTAAAAAATATAAGGACCAAAACATCATTATTAAAATAGAGGGACTAAAATTAATTTTATTCAAATCTCAAAAGACCTAAAACACATTTTATCCTAAATAGACGTAAAATGACAAACCTTAGGCAAGTGACACATTTTGAAGCATAAAACTCATCCTTGATGCTCAGAGACTGAGGACCGAAAATCACACTTCTAGCTAGAACAATATTAAACAACTTTTAATTTGTACATACAAACGCAAAGTACTAGACTAATAGTCTGATTCTTGACTGCGGTGATCTCCATTCTATCAATATGTCCAATTGTTGTTAACCTATACTAACACAAATTTGATGTAAGTTAGGGATTGTTTGGAAAAACAACTTAATTAAGATCTTTTTGAATAAGTTCTTATTATATAAGAGATTATGTTATAAGTGCTTAAAATTCAATAAGCTATTTGTGTTTGGATATACATGTTAATAAGTGCTTACACATAAACTCTCATTTTTAAAATAAAAAGACCAACTCATGATTAAAAATAATTTAAAACTTAAAAACCAACTAAATAATTAATATACTAACATTACATATATCACAAAAATATTAAAAATAAAAATCACTAGTCACAATTTACTTATTTTTTAATTTTTTAAAAAAATGTATCATAAAAAAATGTGACATACACAAAAAAATAATTTACCACACAACTATATATAAATAATTTTATAAATTAAAATATTTAATAATTAGAACATGATTAAAAAATAAATTAAGATATTAAAATTAAAATCATATATATCATAAAATCATGATATAAGCTTAAAAACTTCACTATTCACATACATAAATAAATATAAGTATATAAAAATAGTAAATCATTATAAAAATTCAACCACTACACACCATTGTAGCAGGAAACATATAACAAAAATTACTAACAACATATAAAAGAAATTACTAGCACCATATAAAATTATAAATTTATTTGAATTATATTTCTTTAATGAAAAAGGAGGAAACATATTACAAATAAAAAAAAAATTACTATCAACAAAAATAATTATAATTTATTTTGTGTAAAATTTACTATTTATATTATTTTCTGTGAAGAAACGACAAAATAAAATGTTTAATTTTGTGTAAAAATTTCACCATTCACATATATAAATAAATATAAGTATATAAGAATTATAAAAATTCAACCACTACACACCATTGTAGAAGGAAACATATAAAAAAATTACTAGCAATAAATAAAAGAAATTACTAGCAACATATAAAATTATAAATTTATTTGAATTATATTTTTTTAATGAAAAAGGAGGAAACATATAAAAAAAAATTTACTATCTCCAAATAATTATAGTTTATTTTGTGTAAAATTTAATATTTATATTATTTTCGGTGAAGAAACAACAAAATAAAATGTTTAATTTGAGGAAAGAAACAAAAAAATAAAAAAAATACACAATTTTAATATGTTTGGCGTTGTCATGATTCGAAAGTGGGTCTTTTTATAAGCTCTACATAAGCTATTTCTATAAGCTATCTTGGAGAGCTTATGAAAATAAGTTAAAAACATCTTATGAACCAGTTATAAGATATTTTTATCAGCTCTCTCAAATACTCCCACATGCAGTTATAGCATAAGATAATTTTAAATAAGTAGTTTATAAGCTCTTCTAAATGGGGCCTTAATTCTAACATTCAAATCTATCCTATATATTAAATTAGAAACTCTAATTCACACGAAAGTGTTTTTAGTTATCATTTTTCAACGATAATGTTTTTAACTGTCATTTTTCAATGAAAGTGTTTTTAGGGATTTTTTTAACCTCTCATATCTTCTCGTTTATCATTTTCAATATTTTTAGTTCTAAATTATATTTTAATATTTTTTAAAGAAATTATTAATAATTAGAATGATATCGTATCACAATATTAATTATATATTATAAATTTAAAATATAATTTATATGTTTAAAAATATTTATTTATTATAAAATTTAATGATAATATAATTTATATTGTATATTCAGAAGTATTTATTTATTATAAATTTATATTATACAAAATAAATATTTATTCTGTGTAATGTACAGGTTAAAATATTAGTTACATAAAACAACACCATGCTTTAAAATTTTCAATAAAATTTATTTTAATTTTAGAAAATAAATAAAATATTAAACCCAAAATCTTTTTAATAAACAAAAAAAAGTAAGACGACGAATGAAGATTATGGAAACATTCTTGATGCTCCAGATCCAAACTCTACACACACAAACAAAGCAATTTATTAGCCAAAGGGCAGGCTAACGATGTTGCATGATCCAAATAGTTGCATCATAAACAAACTTCCCAACCACACACAATAATTCATAGTTGTTTCCTTCTTTAAATAATGAAAAACTAACAGAAATTAAGCAACGGTTGAATGATAAGTAAAATTGAACACCACAAATACCAGAACTAATATTCAGCATACAGAAAAGATATTTTTCTGTCGTAATCTAATTGATTATTTCAACAGGGTGATGAAGAAATTTCGTTCAATAATTTATGTACGTGTCTTTGTTTTTTGTGAAGTATTGTAGTTTTGTACGTGTCCTTGTTTTCTCGGTCTCCACCTTGTCCCCGTCTACATCAGTCTAATTTTTGACTGTAGAATTTTGTTTAGCAATAGCAAACTAGCTACTAGCAATGGCAAATTACTTAAACGTGTCATGGGACAAGTTGACTATAAGTCTTCCAAACGCGTACTAGTTTTGAGTTCTCATAGAAGAAAATGCCAAGAAATTACTTAGAAAAGTGATGTTGGCAATATATGACGGGAGCATTAATTATCCGTCCTCTAACCTGGAAACACACCCTCTTCAAAATTAGGACCACTCATTTATCATCATTTTGATGATATGGCGCATATATTTGTTAAATTTTTTTTTTTAACAAATATTTACAGATACCGCAAATACATGCAGATATTTATAAAATTTATGAATACTCGCTTAATAAATACCTTGTGGTTATGGACAACAAATGAAGATTATGGAAACATATGCTTGATTGCTCTACATACACAAGCAAAGCAATTTATTAGCCAAAGGCAGGCTAATGATGTTGCAAGATCCAAATAGTTGCATCATAAACAAACTTCCCAACCACACGCAATAATTCCAAGTTTTCCTGAACTATATACAGTCCTCGATTCATCCTTTAAATAATGAACAACTAGAAGAAACAACGGGTTGAATGATAAGTAAAATTGAACTCCACAAATACCAGAACTAACATTCAGCATACAGAAAAGATCTTTTCTATCGTTATCTAATTGATTATTCGGTGATGAGGAAATTTCGTTCAATAATTTATTGTAGTATTTTACGTGTCTTTGTTTTTGGTCTCCTCCTTGTCCCCGTCTACATCAGTCATTAATTTTTGTAGAATTTTGTCTAGCCATCAAACTATTAGCAATGGTTAATTATTCAATCGATAAACGTGTGGGACAAGTTGACTTAATTAAGTCTTCCTACCACTAGCTAGTTTTGTGTCCTCATAGAAGAAAATGCCAAGAAATTACTTAGACGAGTGATGTTGGCAATATAAGACTCTACCATAAATATCCGTCCTTGTCTAACCTGGAAACACACCCTCTTCAAAAATTAGGATCACTCCTTTAGCCACAAATGGTTCTGAACTTTGTTTATATCATCATTTTGATGATATGGCGCATATATCCATTAACATCCGCACAGTATCAGACTATAGCACAACCCGGCTGTAAATCGGAATGTGGAGATGTTTCCATTCCTTACCCTTTCGGAATGGACGATCCCAATTGCTATGCAAGCAAGTGGTTTGAAATAGAATGCATAAACAATACTTCTCAAGGTGAGAAACCTTACCTTAAGTCTATAGATTTGGAGGTAATATTCATTGATCTCTCCGGTTTTGTTTGGATCAAGAATCCGATTTACGGTGCTCAGGATGGGACTGGGAAGAACTGCGGAGGGACTGGTACAGGCATAATAAAACTAGGAGGTCCTTTCGTGTATTCCCAGGATTACAACTCATTTGTGGCCGTAGGTTGCCAAAACTATGCTTTCTTGTGGTCAGACGGCTCGGAAGTTAGTGGCTGTGTGTCCATATGTGACGACAAGCACCAAGAAAATGTCAATAACATCAACCTTGCAAGGTGTCGTGGCATGCACTGCTGCGGTACTTCACTGCCGTCGTATCTTTCAGAGTATAATGTCACAACTGAAATGCTAAATAATGTGAAAAAGGTGATGGAAGGGTGCGCTTACGCGCTGATTGTAGCGGATAATAAGAATCGGTTCCCGTTCAAT
Source organism: Spatholobus suberectus (assembly GCA_004329165.1). NCBI lineage: Eukaryota > Viridiplantae > Streptophyta > Magnoliopsida > Fabales > Fabaceae > Spatholobus > Spatholobus suberectus. The sequence continues at coordinate 25,026,295 of CM014729.1, forward strand.
CACGACAAGTACAATTACACTATTGGGGACCTAAAGCATTTAAATGATGTTCCTGCTGTGCTCGAATGGGAGATTCTGAATGACATGCTCATCAACAATTCCGTGCTCAAAAATTCCATCCCCGGCCTCGGCTATCACAGTGCAGATGATAAATGTTCTGCCCGCCGCCACTGCGATGTCTCTGATGTTACATCTCCACCCTCACAAGACGGACACTCAGGTTGGAGATGCACCTGCAAATATGGCTTCGAGGGAAATCCCTACATTGAGGAAGGCTGCAAAGGTATGACCCTTGTATATCTCAGAGAAGATAATACAACCATCCTCAACATTATTTTAATCATTTAGTTAAAATTTATTTCTCTTTTTTATTTTTTTAAGAAAAAAGAGCTCACACAATTTTGGATACAAAATTAATTTTACAAAATTTCATCCTTCATCAAGTCAAAACAAAACATAGAGTCAAATACAAAATTTACCAGAAATACAAGCACTCAAATTACCGTTTTTAAAATATAAAGACTAAATTCAATTCAACCAAATTTTGAAGAACTTAAAATATATTTTACTATTATTTTAATTAATTTTAATATTAACCATTTATTTAAATATTCGCTTCCTACATATGTGTGTGATGTATTTAGTGAAAGAGTTTTTATAGGTGAGATTGAGAAAAATTAATAGTGATCATTAAATCTTATTATGAATATTAGTATGAATAGTTAAAATTTAAATACATAATTCATTTATGTAATCATATGAGTTCAAAAAATAAATAAATTTATGATTGTATAGCTTAACTCTCAATCACGTGTAAAAATGTCTTTTCACTAAATACATTATACGATCAAAAAAAATACATCTCCTGTTTATGTGTGCACACGCGACAAAAGAAAAATGTTAACAAATGAGAAGAGAGTTGTCTTCCATGGGCGAATTCTACGGTGCACGCCAAGTTTTGCTTGGTGCATACATGCACCTTACAAAGTCGCTTACAACATTCCGGTTTTATAATAAATAAATTTAATATGATAGGAGGAGAGATAGAGAGACGATAAATGTTAATAGAGTGTATAGAGAGAAGTGTTCACATATCATCAATGATTTATAAAATTGCCCAAGAAACTGTTTTCCACCTGTGGCTACGGGGTATTTTAGAATAAGAAAATTGCATCACCATATATAAATCCTCTCTCCCAACCCATTGCCACCATCACGGAGCACCAAATTGAATCTCCCACCATGGTCCAGAAGCAACCCAACAAACCCCTCAATTAATAGAACATCATCTTAAATATAAGATGTAAAGTAATTATTATAAAAATCAATAAACTTATCATATTTGGATTATAGAGTAAAAGTTTATATTGTGAATACATTCTAATTAATTTTTTTTTTTAATTTTGGTTTTTCAGCCGTTACCGTTTTTTACTTTTATTTATCAGTTTTGTACTACATAAGCAACTGTTATAAAATATATTTGAACTTGATTCTTGACATTTCAGAAACATGGATTGTGGACCCGCCAGTATCAAGTGGACTAAATGGGGCCGGAATAGGTACGCGTGAAATGATAAATATACTTTTTCTTTATCAGTAGAAACAATTATTATTTCTATATATTAAATTAAAGTTATTCTGTTTATCGTGATTAAAAAAATGACCTGTGTCATTTTTTACTTCTCGTTTTCAAATTTCAAATTTCAAATTTTAATTAATTATATGTGTTTTTTAAATTTTAAATTATTCTTTGACCTCTTAAAAATTTCTCTATTTGTATTCCTAGTAAATATTTCTTTTTAATTTTAGTCTCTCATTTTATTATTTCAGTTTTTATAAAATTATAATTCAAATATATAATTTAAACTGATTAATTATAATATTATTTCAGTTTAGTCTCTCATATAAAAATATAATAATGTTTTCCTTACTTTGATTAATCTTTAGTTTTCTTGACTTTACTTGAGTTAAAATTTTAGGGTTTATCTTTACCATTAGCTAATTTTTTTTTTCTAGAATATTATTAAATCATATTTATCTTAACTATTTCTAAAAGTTTCTTCAAAGAAAAGAATTACCTTTGGATTAGTCATACTAGACCTTAGTCATTCTATTACTAACACATGTAGGCAACATCTTAAAATGTCTTTTCTACTCAACCCTATGATTAATTTGCTTAAGGCCTTAAGATATTTGGTGGGAAAAGGTTTTCCAATCTTCATTTAGCATGTTGGACTACTTCTTAGTTCCTCGTCCATAGCAATGGATATTGCCATCTAAAATACATTTTCCTACAAAATACATTTTGTAAATGGATGCTTATTGAAGTTATTAAAAATCAATACTAACAGGGATAAAATCAATTGATACCAAATTTAAATCTGTATAAAATGACATTTTTAATAATTTTTTTATAAAATATTAATTTTATCAAACCACTTGTTAATTATTAGATTATTTAAATAAATATGTAATATAATAACAAATATTTACTTATATTTTAAATAACATATATATTAAAATAAAGTAGGGTAATAAATTACCAATTGATTTTCAAATTGTATAAAATTTTATAAATTTCATTTACTTTATGAGAACATTAAATCGATCATCTAGATTAATAAAATTTCTTTTTGTAAAAAGCTTTTAAGTGCGTCATTTTTCAAAATTTGATGCCAAATATTAATTGATCTTACACACAATAAATTTTGTGAAAAAAAAATTTATTGAATGTGTCATTTCTTCAAAATTTGATGTCAAGTATTAATTGATGTTACACACACTTATAGGGACATATATAGTGAGAGCATAAAAGATGAAATGAGTAAATCTTTAACATGCAATCATCTATAAATGGTCAAGATTGTTTTGACTAATTATAATCTTAACCATCTAGTTTAATTATATTGTTAAGATTCGCTTCTCTCATTCTCTCATCTTCACCTCTGTGTGTGTGTGTGTGTGTGTTTGGGGGGGGGGGGGGGGGGGGGGGGTCTTTTATGTGAGAATGAGATGAGTAAATTTCAGTCTTTAAATTTTATCATAAATGGTCAAAATAAAACACAAGTGTTGTATGAGTTTTTTAAAAGTTGCATGGTTTTTTTAAGTGATCATGTGGCTTTAAGTCTTGGATGTGTGTGTGTGTGTACTTGTGGATGTATGGGAGGGATCAAATTATACTAATGTAACTTACATAAACTATCCAACAATTCAATAACTTTTAATTAAATAATTTTATCTAAAAACATGCCATTCGATTGAAAGTCCTTTCACATAGATCACATTTACAAAATTTTATATTAATTCAATATTATTTGATACCTCATTCATGTACATCAAAATTAACTTAATATATACTTTTAAAATATATAACAAAATTAATCATTTTTTTTTTATGTACAAAGGTGTTAATGAGGTTCAAACCTAAGACCTCATGTTAACTACCCAAACTCCTCACCACTAGGCCGACCCTAGTGGTTCACAAAAATGAATCATTTGATTACTTTCTTGTTGTTGTTTAATTTTGACAAAATTTGACACAAAAAATTAAGGTAATATAAAGTTATAACTTAATGGTTGGATCAATAAAAATCATATTTTATATAAAGTTATTGATGGTGTAACAGTTAATTTGATCTTTCCTCATATATATATATATATGGAACATATATAGTAAGAAGGTCTTTTTTATGTGAGTGAAAGGAATAAAGTTGGACCATTAGATCTTATCATGAATGATCAAGATTAAAACACACAAATCATGTGAAATTTTTAAAGAGTCACAAGACTTTTTTAAATGATCACATGACATTAAATCCTAACCATCCATGTATAGTTATATGACCCAGATTTAATCCTCTCACTCTCATATACAAATGGCTGTGTGTGTATACTTTTGTGTGTGTGAAGTGTTCTAATCTCTATATGTGTCAACTTAACCCTAACTACAAGATTTAAATGTATAGGAGTTTCAAGCCTTGGAACCATCATTTTATTCCTTGGTTTGTGGTGGTTGCATAAAGTTGTAAGGAAAAAGATATCTAGAAAACGCAAAGAAAAGTTCTTCAAACAAAATGGAGGGTTGTTGTTAGAACGAAGACTATCTTCTGGTGAAATTAATGTTGACAAACTCTTCAGCTTAAAGGACTTAGAGAAGGCCACCAATCATTTTAATATAAATAGAGTACTTGGAAAGGGAGGCCAAGGTACTGTTTACAAAGGGATGCTAGTAGATGGAAAAATTGTTGCAGTGAAAAAGTTTAAGGTCAAAGGAAATGTTGAAGAATTCATCAATGAATTTGTCATTCTTTCACAAATTAACCATAGAAATGTGGTTACGTTGTTAGGATGTTGTTTGGAGACTGAAATTCCTCTGCTTGTTTATGAATTCATTCCTAATGGTAACCTTTTTGAACATTTACATGGACAAAATAAGGACTTACCAATGACATGCGATATGCGATTGAGAATTGCCTCTGAAGTTGCTGGAGCTCTATTTTACTTACACTCAGCTGCTTCTCAGCCCATTTATCATAGGGACATCAAGTCAACGAATATATTATTGGATGAGAAGTATAAGGCAAAAGTAGCAGACTTTGGTGCATCAAGAATGGTTTCCATTGAAGCTACTCACCTCACTACTACAGTTCAAGGAACTTTCGGATACTTGGACCCTGAATATTTCCATACTAGTCAATTGACAGAGAAGAGTGATGTCTACAGCTTTGGAGTGGTTCTTGTTGAACTTTTAACAGGACAAAAGCCAATATCCTCTATAGAACAACAAGAACTTAAAAGTTTGGCTTCATATTTTGTTCTCTGTGTGGAGGAAAATCGTTTGTTTGATATTATTGATGAAAGAGTCATGAAGGAAGGGGAGAAAGAACACATCATTGTAGTTGCCAATCTTGCAAGAAGATGCTTGGAGTTGAATGGGAAAAAACGACCAACCATGAAAGAAGTCACATTAGAATTGGAAAGTATCCGAAAACTGGAAATGAAGTCTAATGCACAAGAACACCATGAAGAACTTGAGTTTGTTGGAATTGAAGACTACCAATTTTGGGCTGCGTATCCTACAACTTCAAATTCAGGGCAGACTTCAGGCAACAAAGCATCAACCTTGGAGATTACGCCTATTCTATCAAAATAATTGATGAATTTTCTTGTTTTATTGTGTGTAAAATAAAAACCATTTTTGTTAGACGCTTGGAAGAATGTAACTTTCAAAAGCATATATTTGAGAGTATAATAATGGTATGATAAAGCCTTGTTCCTGGTATGCTAGCCAAAGAGATAGCTTAAATCTATAAAAAAATAGCCAATTTTGAGTTTTAAAAACTGACTTTTAGTCAATCTTTTTATCATAACTTAAAAAATACTGAGTTTTGATTTTTTTGTGAACTGGTTTCACTTGAAAATAGACTCAACTTTTCAACAAGTATTCATTTGCTTAAAACAAATAAAAATGAAGAAGCCATGACTCTTTGAAGTCAGTTTCCCAAAAATCAAGTTGTTAACCAGTTAACACATATAACTAATTGATTAAAATAAAAAAAAGTTCCTAGTCAATTAAAATGATTTTCTAATTAATCAATTAAAATGGTCTCGATTTGCCCAAAACCATATTTGAAGGTTGCTAACCGATCAGGACATGGATCACATCAATTAAAACATGCCCTGTAATATAAACGATTAATTTTCATTTAAAAACGCATCCAACAACTATTTTAACATTTGGGCTCTATATATAAGCTAATATTGAAGCATTTATGACTCCTAAACATTTAAATTTCATCATTTAATCATCAAAACCATATTTTTAATCTATCATTTGCAAAATCATTTTATTCTTTTGTTCTTCAACTTGTATTATCTACTATTTGATAGAGTAAATCTTTCTTTTTCATCTTGTAATTCTTGCGAAAGGGTGGGGTATCACTCAAACCTTGTATATAAAGAAAGGGTCAAGTATACCTTCAAGGCAGGATATTCCTTTAGAGTGAAAAGGACGACGTATCCATTAAGAGATTGAAGCTCAAACACTAGGGTGAAGTGTCCCAAAAATTGAAAAATACTGATTTTGTGAAGGTTTTCGGGCATCTACAAAAGCTTGACATTTATAAGGGAGAGATATCATGCCTATAAGTTAGGAACTATGTAGGTCACAAATGGTTGGTAGCTAAATTAGGATAAATCTTTGAGTTTGATTTTCTCTTCTCTACATTCTTTAATTTCTATATTTGCTACACAATACTCATAAATATATTAATTTCTTATGAACTTGTTTGAATTGTTATTTGATTTAGCTTACTTCTTTCCTATATACTTTCAAGTCATTTATGAATCTTCTACGATATTTCTATCTTTTTTAAACTTATTTCATTTCATTTTTTATTTGAGTACATCAAAATGCATATTTTCTCAAACTTATTTGAAAATATGGAATCGCTCCATTTACCCTCTTCTTGAGTGATGGTTATTATGGCTAACACTATTCCATTTTTCTTGACCAACAATTTGAGTTTAACTATGGTCAAACATTCTAACGAGCTGTTTCAACAACTCTTATTCCTAATGTTCACAAATGTAAATACACATGATGCATGTAAAAGACCTTTACTGCTTTACACATGTTTAACACTTTTTCTAAGATTTGTTATTGTGAGAAGGGAAGTATTTTAAAAGCTAAAATATAAGATTATAATTATTAATTAAAAAATTAACAATCAAGATTTTAACAACTTTATAGCTTATTATGTGTATATTTTATTAAAATTTCAACGGTAGTTTCTAATCAAATTCAACATTTCAATCTTTAAAGCACATTACCTACGAAGAGTCAATTATTTTTAATGTACTGTTTATTATTGGACCATCTTTCATGCTTGTTTAAGAATAAAAACGTGATTTCCAAAACAAGTGTAAAATGTAACTTAATATTAAAGAATATTAAAAATATAACTAAGCACATAGATCAACTAGCGTAAGGTTGTTTTAACTTAACTAATAGTCTCGAATTTAAGTCTTGGATATATAACTACATTAAGTACTTGAAGAGAGAGTTTGTCGCTTATAATAATTCTACTTGGCTAACAAGATTTCGTGTTGTGCAGGATACTTGTGGTCTCTATCAAAAAAATATTAAAAATGCATTAATCCAATAATTAGGAATGATAATGTATAAGATACAAGTAAGATACAATAACATCCTCCCTTGCATTTTTTTTGAAAAAATGGAGAAAATAACTCATATCTGCATGAATAATAATTTTAATACTCATACTCACTGGGTACCTAGATTTGTTGCTTGCATTTCAATTAACTCCTGGTCTCTTGTTATGTGTTTGTTTGAAACATTAATAAAACATACATGCCATTGTAAATAATACTAACATTATTGATGAAAAGCCAATAAAAAAAGACTGATTAAAAGTATAGTACAAACTTAATTAAAAAGTATTCAAAGACAATCTAACTTCTAATTATATAAAACATTAAAAACAAAATTATTTAACTTGATTAAAAATTATTTTAATTTTTAATTTTTAATTTTAAAATATAATAAATATATTATCTAAATATGAATAAGGTTACATATTACAATATTCATACTCACAAAATTTGGTGAGTCATACCCATTCCTAAACCGACACTTATTTGATGGGCTAAAATCTTATACTAATTACGAGTAATTTTACGGGTTGTCATTAAATCTAAATCTGATTACTAGGCAATTATTATATGCACCCCTTTTTTTCTTATACATCTTCTTTTGTGTTTTTTGCATTATTTTTTTTTTGGCAAAAACTAATCCCATTCTCAGTTTGCAAGTTATGCAACCACTGCTTGAATAAAGAGGATTCAACAACACTCCAGCAAGGGGAAACATCAAAAACCAAACCCTTAAGACCACAGCTACCTGATGTCGTTTGTCATAGAAATCAGACTCGTTACATTCTAAATGAAACAAGTTATCAGTCAAACAACTATTTTTTAGGAAACTGATGAAAATCTAGCACCTAAGGGCCATTTAGGGTGGTTGCAAGTTTTTTTATTTTTGGTTTTCAAATGTAATTTTCAAAACAAAAAGCATTTAGCTAAAATAGAGCTGAAATGATTTTTAACTCAATTTCAAAATATTTTTACATTCATTTTCAAAACTAAAAAAAAAGATTTGTGAATTTGGTTTTTAGTTTTTAAAAAATAGTACACATCACTAGATCTGACAATAGCTCTTTCTGCTACCACCACAACTACCACTACCACCCCAACCACCATCATCACTGGCACTGCCACTACCACCACCGGCACCACTACCATCACCACTGCCATCACTATTGGCACTGTCACCATTACCATTACCACCACAACTGCCACCGCTGCCACCACCACCACTAACACCCCACCCCCCAATCACCACTGACATCGCCACAACTGCCACAACCGACATCGCCAATACCACCACCACCACTACCGCTACCACTATCACCGCCACCACTATCACCACCGACACTGTCACTACCACCACCACCACCGGCACCTCCACCATTGACACCGTCACAACCGCCGTCTTCTGCATTGCCACAACCGTTGTTGTTGATTGGCATCGCTACTGCCACTACCTTTATTGTTGCCATCACTACTACCACTGCCGTCACCACACAAACATATCATTAAATTAATTTTAACAGAATAAGAATTTTTAAAGTGAGTTTATTTTAAAACCAAAATATAGAAATAAACTAAAACTAATTTTTAAAAAATAAAAACTGGTTGCAGTTTTTAAAAATTTCAAAACTTATAATTAAAAACCACGTCAAACGCGCCCTAACTGAATGACTTCTAGTTTCTAACTTGATTCAATTTAAAAACAAAGTAACAGCTGGATCATATTTGATTATATTTATTCTTTGCTCGCATCACTATGAAATCATTTATTTTCTTATTAGAAGTGAAAATTTCTAGTTTATAATGTGAATCAACATAAAACAGACTGTATTTATAAATTTTATTTTTTTAGAAAAAAAAACCTGGGAACATGACTTTATCAAGAAAACCGGGCTCATTCTGTTTATGGGGCAGTGTAATAGAGACCAAGGGAGGTGACTTGGTCACATATTGCAGCAGAAACCTTTCTTCTTCGAAACCCAATTGGAGGTGTGAAGCAGTGAACCTTTTCAGCACACCGGATACAGTGCGAACATTCCTAGCCATTGTTGGAGAAAATAGCTTAAAAGCGATTTAGGAAAAATTATCACCGTGCATGGTCGGCGGCTTTATAAAAGGAAAAACTTCAAAGCCACCTCGAACACGTGCTTTGATAGCTGAAAACTCATCTTTAAAATTGGTTTCTGAAAACTAATTATTGAAAGTGTTAGTTTCAAATGTTTTAAAATTTTAACACTTTCAAAAATTAGTGTTAAGAATATATTTAATGCATTCTGAAAATTAATATTCAGAACATTTACTTATTTTTCAAAGTAAATTTTGGAACAGTTTTAGAAAAGAAGGTATTTCTAAAAAAAATTACAAAAAAAAGAAAAGAAGAATATATATAAATAAAAAAGGGAGGTAATTTATTTAGCGATTACTATCCCTATGATATTATATTCAGAGTTGCACAGTGCACATCCATTTCTTCATATTTAAGCATGTGCACATTCATAATGAACAGTTGGCTGCCATCAGATTCACGTCCAGCCTATTTTCTAAATTTAGAGCAGACCAAGATCATATTCTCCCTACTGGTGACACTCCAACATGACTATGTTCGTCTTTCGCTATGTGGATCGAAATTGTACCGTGTAATTTCTGTGAACGTGGTGAAGGGTGAACTTTGCCCTTGTTCAGTAAAGTAAACTAACTGCTTATCGCACTCACTTCCTCCTCTCACACCTTGGTCATTGTTTTATTACATTCCGTCCCTCTTTTGTAGCCTTATAGAGCTGTCAATATAGGTTATGACCTGTGAGCTAACTTGATTCATCATAGATTCGAGTTGGATTGGGTTGAATTAAAATTGGCTCGTTTGGACTGAGTCAAATGTAACTCAACTGACTTAGCTTGTGGCTCACCCGGATTGAATCCATGGTGAGCCGGTTTGGCTCAGCACAGGTTAGGTTTAGCCTCATAGAAAAAGAAAAATGGAGCACCTAACAACATATCTTTACAGACTAAGAACTACAAGATCGCCCCTTTCATTATGGGATGACGACAGAATCGTACTATTTGAGCCTTTTTTTCATGCTTTGCTCGGGGGGTCTGGACAAAATTGCAATCAATAGGATTTTCCTAATCCTTCCTTCCCCGAAAGGAAGAACGTGAAATTCGTTTTCCTTTCCACAGGGACTAGGGTGGGGGGGTTAAAAAAAAATACAACTTATTACACTAACTCATTAAGTAATTAAAGTAACATGTAAATCTAGTTATTTAATTCTATTAATCATAGTAAAGGACAATAATACACTAGCTTATCTTTTTATATATAGATATAGAATTGGAATGTGAATGTAACTTTCCAAATCATTAATATATTTAAACTGTGGGACATAATGTAATAAACCTATAGGCTATTGATGCTCTTTGGTTTTCATTTAGCGCCTCAAAAATTTTATCATCTCAATTTTAGTTTATTATTTTTTTGGGTATTTTTTTACTTATATATATTCTGTTCTTTTATTTTTATTTTTATTTTTTAATTTTAGATAATTCAACCCGTATAACCCACCAACTCGTGATGGGTTGAGCCAGGTTGGTCATTTTTTGGCTCACCAAAAAATGAACTAGGTTGGGTTGACTCACTTTTTGACCAACTCGTGGTGAGTCAACTCGAGTGAGTCGAGTTGAGTCACTTTGATAGTTCTGCTTCTACATTGCCCAATTTTCTCTTGGTGAGGGGTCTAAAAATTCTAAGACCTTAGGTAAAATTTATATTCAAAGTTTAATTAATATCACTTGTCAATTCCCATTTTATTTTTCTTAGAGTTTAATGGTTATACACTGTCAGTATAAAAAGTTTTACATTGTGAATCAATCATAAATAACTATTAGTATGACTTTTAAGATAATTATTGTAAAAGTCAACAAACTTATCATACATGGTGATTTGTGATTGGATGACGGTGTAAAACTGTTTTACAGTGTCAGTGCATAGCCTATGCTCTCTTTTTCTTTTTGATTACAAAATTATTGATTAGAGTTAAATATTTATAACATTTTACTATCAATATATAAAATGAAAAATAAATTCAATTTATCCTTTAACATCAAATAAGATCTAAATGGTTTTAATTTTTAAAAAAATATTTTTAACAATAATAATAATTACAAATATTGTCAAAATTATTTTAGAAGCAACTCATGTTTCTAAAAAGAAGAATATAATTTTTTAGTGAAGTATGAATTTATTTATTTATTCTTGCAATATGTTTACTTTTTAAGATGAATCAAGATCTTCAATATTATAATACTCACTAAAACTTAATTTTTTTTAAGATTAATACAATATTTTTTTTCAATCCATCCTCATCTAAAGTTTTTAATTGTTCAATTAATACAATCTTAAAACTACATGGTCTTATTAATGAATATGGTAATCAATAATATATCATATGACAATAAAATTTATCACCTAATAATTTAAATAATAATAAATAATTTTAAAAATATATAAAAAATTAGGGCCATAGATAATTTGAGCCCAAGGCAATTGCTTCATTGGCCTTGCAGTTGCCACAACCTGCTCTTGGTAAATAAGTTCTTTGCCTCTTATAGGGAGTGGCACTAACAGCCCACCACTTTCTATTTTATTAAATTCAGTATTTATCGCATTATTTTCTAACGTAATTTCATTTTTGCTCCTAAACTTACGTAATCTCACAAATTTTGCTCCCACATTTTTTTTTGCAAATATTACCCCCTAATTTATAAAATAACAAAAAAAATATTTATGGCGTATTTAAACCGCCACAATTAAGATAGTTTTGTGATAGTTTTTACAGCTACAATCAAGAAAATTCATGACTTTTTGGGTTGCAAAATTCACAAAAAAAATATCTTTAGAAACAAAATTCATGAATTGTGAAACTTTGGAGCAAATAATGTAATAAAGCTTTTTATTCCTTTTTAACTACATGTCTTTTTCCATAAATGCATTTTCAGTAAGCCTAATATGTTTGGCCCATCTTTTTTCTTTGGCTTAAAAACTACTTTAAAGTTAAAGCTCAAAATAAGGGGCCTGTTTGGATATATATTAAAAGATCTTTTGAGAGTTTATCTTTTGGAATAAGTACTTTATTATGTAAAAAGTAATGTTTGGATGTATATTTTTTTTCAATTTTTGAAAAAGTAAAAGCTCCCAGTAGAGCTTATGGTGAAGCTAAAATTTTCAACTTCTCAAATAATTATCATTTTGAATAAGCACTTAAGAATGTATTATCCAAACACAATATTAGCTTATTTAAAAAGATGTTGTAATTCTTATTCCATTTTACAAAAATATTAGCATAAAAACTTACACAGCTCAGCTCGGGACTAACTCTTAAGTTCTTTTAGAAAAACTCATTCAAATAGGTCCAAGAGCTTTAAAAAATAAAGTAGAAGTTGTTTGGTATTTATATTTATTTTATTTTTAGCTTTAAAGCTCCTTTTAAGCTAAAAGTTATTTGTAAAAATATTTAAATTTTAAATTTACTTAAAACTAATTGCCTCACTCAATAGAATAATATATATTGATAAAATAAAAAAATATTATGTAAATTTAATTTTTAGTTACAATTATGTAAAATTAATTTAATCAACATAAATTAATTTAAATGATAACAAAAATAATTAAAAGTATTAAAATATATAAATTTAAAAGATTTAATTTTAAATATGTCAAAAACTATTTTAATTAATAGAATTTAATTTTAAATTTGATTTATAAATATTTTATTATATATGATAATCATTACAAAAGCATTATTTAAAAAAAATTAATATTATTCTTCAATAATATTTTTCAGAAAATAAAAAATAATTTATTTTAAAAAAATTTAATAATTTCAATATATATCAAATAGTATTTAACAAATAATGTAAAAAGTATTTAATAAAATATGTTGTTGCAATTAAAAATGAAAAACTTAACTACAAACAAAAACTGTAAAAAAAGATCTGAAATCTAAATTAAATTTAAAGAATAAACATTATAAATATTTTTATATATAAAATTTTTATTTAACTATATTATTTACTCATTTTATTAACGTTTTTTATTTCATGTAATAAGTATATTTAAAATTTTTAATTTTGAATGTAAAAAATTAATTTCATTAACAAAAATTAATTTTAAATATAATTTACAAATATTTCATTATATATAATATTAATTAAATAAATTTAAGTATAAATTACGAAATTTAAAATATTTTTATTATTGTTAAATAGTATTTTTAGAAGATAAAAAATAATTTATTTAAGCAAAATTTAATAATGTCAAATATATTAAAAAGTATTTAATAAATAATCCAAAAGGTATTTAATAAATGTATTTCTATAATTAATAATTCAGAAACTTAATTATAAGTTAAAAATTTTACGAAGATATGACATCTAAATTAAATTTAAATAATAAAAATTATAAATATTTTTAAATATAAAATAAAATTAACTATGTTATTTACTCATTTCATTGATGATCTTTTACATATTTTATGTAAAGAATATTTAAAAATTTAAATAATAAATAATATTTTTAATTTTCTAAAATAAAAATTTTAAAAACAAATTAAAACCTAACAATACATAAACGTAATTTAAAACAAACTAATATATGTAAATATTATTTAACGGAAAAGCCAATGCAGCCCTTAAATTGGAAAATCAATGAAAAATAAAAAAAAAATGATATTTTTTGTTGTGTTGGTATTTGAAGAGGAGAATGCGAGAATAAGGTCTATATAAGCTTTCAAAAAGCTTCTTCTACCAACTTAATTATAAACTATTTTTTTTTTCAAAGTTTGTTCTATGAAAATAAATAATTTTTTTTTAAGAGTTTTCATGAAATGTTTTTAGTTCGGCTTCTCCTTCCATGTTACCGCATCCCATTCACTCTTTTTGGCTAATTTCCCTAAGCACTTAAAAGCTTAATATCTGATAGCGATAACTTGCAGTGTATAATACACAAAGTACCAACAAATACGACACTACAAAGATTATGATATTTATAATTCGTGTTATTCTCAAACCTACGTAAAAATTTGGTTTTCTTGAAGTCATTCAAGAAGGGGTTGTATCCATCCTTGGTTCTCGTTTTTGTGGGCAAACCAAACTCCTCCATGAAGATGATGTTTCCAGCTACATCAAATATAAACCATCAAACTAGAGAACATCAAGTTGAGAAGAATTTAAAGCGAAGCACATCTGGTATTGACTCATCGATTAGATAAATAGAAACGATAGAACTTACCATTGATCAATTCGTTCCAAGAGCCAAAAGTCTGTAGGAAAAAAGATATATATCAACATATTGAAAATTGAGAATTTTCTGGTTGTCATAATAAAATATTTTAATGTCTCTACAAACTTCTATTTTGCTTGAAAGTTTGGTTAAAGGTTACTTATGTTCAGAAAAGACTAGTTGTAGTTATGGGTTAATGATGCATACTTTTAGCTTAGTCATAATTTGTTGTTTGCTCTACCCAGTTAGGGAATTATTAGTTTTTGTATTTAAAAACTAGCTATAGCACTTTAAATGTGTGCAAAACCGTGTTCAAAACTGAAAATATATCAAATAAGATTTTTGCTCCTATTTGTTTTGTGTGTTTGTTTTCTTCTTCCTATAGCTTTTTTGTGTTTCCTATAGTCATTTTCTGTTACATCTTAAAACCTGTTCTATTTTTAACATGGTATTAAGAGCTTCAATGATTTTTAAGGGTCCGTGAGGGAGGGAAAAAAAAAACAGAATATGAGTGTGAGAGAAAACCAACAAGAAAACCTACACACACAAAAAAAAAACCTTCAAACATAAAAATGGCCTCCAACAATAGTTCTTTACCTCCACCTCCTACATTTGCAAGTGAAATCTACCATTTGTAGGTTGCAAAAATGAGAACTTATCTCAAAGCTCAAAGTTTGTGGGATTTAGTGGAAAATGGTAGCAATTCACCTCTATTACTAAACAACCCAACAATAGCTCAAATGAGGAATCATAATGATGAAGTGGCAAAGGAAGGTAGAGCACTTGCCATTATATATGCAACATTGCATAATGATGTATTTATCAAGATCCTTACTCTTGAGATTGCAAAAGAGGCTTAGGATAAGTTGAAGGAGGAGTTCCAAGGGAGTGAAAGAATAAAAAGAATGTAGGTGCTGAACTTAAGGAGAGAGTTCGAAGCATTAAAAATAAAAGAAAGTGAAACTCCTAAAGATTTTTTAGGCAAATTTTCAAAAGTGGTCACACAAATCAAATTACATGGTGAAGAAATTAGTGATCAAAGGAGTGTGGAAAAAATCTTGATGTGTCTTTTGAAGAGGTTTGAGACAAAAATTTCCTTTCGTGAAGAAAATAAAGATTTTTCTCAAATATCAATTGCAAAGCTTGTGAATGCTTTGCAAGTTACTAAACAAAGAAGATCTTTAAGAATTGAGAAAATATTCAAGGTGCTCTTATATCATTTGGTGGGAAGAAAGGAAAAAAGGAGGAAGAAGGCAATGAAGGAAGAGGTTGGAAGGTTGGAAAAATAAATTTCCACGTTGCCTTCATTGTAAGAAGAACAATCATGCTAAAAAATTTTGTTGTTTTAGGCTCGGAGTTAAATGTAGGGCTTGCAATTAGCTTGGTTATGTGGATAAGGTTCGAAAAAATAAAGCAAATCAATAGGGATAGCAAGCCTAAGTTGTTGAGCATGAAGAACAAAATGAGAAGCATTTATTTGTTGCTACTTACTATTTAGCAAGCAATAGTAAAGAGGTATGGCTTAATTATAGACAGTAGGTGCACAAATAATATGACCCACAATGCTAGCATTTTTAAGGAACTTGAATGGTCCTACTTCTCCAAAGTCACCATTGGTAATGGAGAATGTGTTGATGTTAAAGGAAAAGGAGTTGTTGTTGAAACTCCTTTAGGTATTAAATATATTTCAGATATTTGATTTGTGCCTAATATAAATCAAAGTCTTTTGAGTGTGGGACAAATGCTAAAAAGGAATTATTCCTTATGATGCACCATGTTTGACCCTTCTAGATGGGAGCTTATGTTTATTAAAATGAAAGATAAAAGTTTTCCTGTAGAATGAAAGAAAAAAAAGACACACATGTTGTTTTAAAGGAATCTGGGTTTTTTGAAAATGTGCCACTTAACGAGGTATTTCAGACTTTAAGGTGTGATTTAAATGGACTCACAACAGAAATTGTTGAGGAGAGGTTGGCCATCTTTGACCACAACAAACTTGAGGAGAAGAAGGAAAGCAAGGTTTTGAAGTTTTTGGGATTTATGTGGAATCTTTTTTTTCATGGGTCATGGATGTTGCAACAATCATGCTCATTGTTTTGGCCAATGGAGGAGGTAAATCTGATTGGTAAGGCTTTGTTGGAATTATCACATTACTTCTTATCAATTCAACAATAAGTTTCATAGAGGAGAACAATGCTTGTAATGTTGTTGCAACTTTCATGGCTAAGGTCCTTCGAGATGGAAAATGGATTGAGGTGAATGCAAGCATTCTTGTTCTAAGTGATATAATTAGTGTTAAGCTAGGGGGATATTGTTCTCGCAGATGCTCGTCTACTTGAAGGTGATCCATTGAAGATGTGGGAACGGTAGTTGAGATCAAAGCTTGGAGTATTGAAGAAAAATCTCAAGGAGGGGTATTGAAAATTGAGATTTTTTCAGCTGTCATAATAAAATATTTTAATGTCTATAAAATATTGTATTTTAATTATAAGTTTGGTTAAAAAGCTGATTGTAGTTGTGGGCTAATGATGCTTACTTTTAGCTTAGTCATAATTTGTTGCTTGCTCTACCCAATTAGAAGCTGATTAGTTTTTGTATTTAAACAGAACTGTAACACTTCAAATGTGTACAAAACTGTGTTCAAAACTAAAAATATATCAGATTAGTTTTTTGCTCCCTTTTGTTTTGTGCGTTTGTTGTCTTCTTCCTACAGCTTTTTAAATTTGTGTTTCCTATAGCCATTTTATGTTACATCTTAATTGTTTATTGTTGCAAGTGAATGCAACAGAAAGATCCGAAAATAATTAATAACAAAATAAATAACAAAGATGCTTAACCATTGTTACTCTGAGCTTTTGAATCACTCGTGATTATTAAGAGACCGGCCAATCATATCAATCATATGAGGAGGATAATGTTAAAACATCAATGCATATTGCAGGATAAAAAATTTATGAAAACAATAAATCTAGTAATCTAAAGAAAATTATTAACGGATTGCATTTTAAATTACATCAAGCCATTTATGCTCCTAATGCATCGGGCTCTTTCTATTATTATACTACCAAGGGATTCAACAGGCTTTTAAGTGTATTCTAAGGAAATATATGTTTGTAATATGTAGATCGTTCCTTATCACTTGCAACTTAATTTTCAGGATTTGCTTGACAGAAGGTTGTGAGTATATTAATACCAAGAAATTACTCTAACTTGCAAATTTACCTAATGAAAATTGATTCTAGAGTAGAGTGACAATGTATAAAAACAGTCCTAGTGTTTGAATGAAATTTCTATTAGTGGTAAATAAATGGATTAAGCGGCTTAGTTATTCTTCTAAGCCACTTTGGCTTATCCTCCCTCAGATGTACTTTCACCTCTCACATCTTTTTAACATATTACTTTTTTTATCAAAAGCACCCAAAAAAAGGCAAGGTTCTTGGTCATCTGTCTGTATTATTAAACAACTGTCAAAAGAATCATGCCAGAATTTTATTGAATAAAATTATTAAATTTAAAACTTATGGTAAGTTCAAATTGCCAATGTTCAACACATTTGTAGCCATGACGGTTACCAAAATCATGAATGCTTCAGCACAAATTACTAAATATTCTTCGAACATAGTATTAAATTTAAGCAAGATTGTCTCAAGCTACAAATAAAGTATCCTCTAATCATGTATGGCACCAGATGAAGTGAATGAATGAGAATAAGGAAAATAAATTAAAAAGGAAAGAAGCTAGTGGTAAACTGAACCTTTGCCTTCATATAATTATGATAATCTAAGTTGCTCCTATCATTCTGCTTCATAAGGAAAACTCATTTAATTAAGATTATCAATCAGATTTGAAGCTTCCATTTGATAAAGAAAGAAAAGTAGAAAACACATTGTGACTTCTAAAGAAGATAATGAATTAGGATCTCTGTATGCTCATCCTTCAAAAGTTCAAATCATTGAAATAATCCATTTGATAGAATAAGCAGAATAAGGTTAGTTCGTGTAGCTGTTGTCCTTGCTGTCTATAATCACAATCTCTCCGTCAACTTGAACGCATAATTTGGAATAACCATGAACCACAATCAATCACGAACCCACGAACATAAATGACCAGGAACAAATTAAGCCTGAGATGTGCGATCTTACACTGTCCTCAAGGACTTATCCGCGTGATGCGCAAGTCTCCCAAGATATAACAGGTTCATCCCAAATAATATTTGGGGCAACAAAACTACCAATCTTTTTAAGAATAACCCAGGAAATCATAGAGGAAAAATAAAAAAGAAGATGTGGGAGAGAAAAAACTCTATCTAAACCTTCTAAAATATAGATATTTATAGAAGAAAATTAGGAGTTCCAAAAACTACCTCAGACTAAGTCAAAAAGATAAGGTGAGACCTAGTCAAAGAGAATCAGTCAAAGATAACAAAATATTTAGTTTTTAGATAAGCACTAAATTAATTTAAAATAATTTTCTAAATTTAATTAAACAAAAAAATGCTAACCTCTTGAAATACCAAACAAAATATATAGCAATCCCCCACATATTTCACAAGGTTCAAGAAATTATTTTAAGAAAAGATATGAAATTCCTGGATTCTCCTTCTCTGGGATGTAATGTGTCAGACTTGGTATAGCAAGCTATATGAACTGGACGTAGACTAACAAGACTTGACACATAGTGTAATTGGTATAACAAGCTAAATGTACCAAAGACACTTGGCATATGTTAGAGGTCTACTAATCATACTACAGCCCCACAATCCTTGCCGTTATTGTTGTTTTGTGCTACTAGGCCATGCGCGTACCCGATATTCATGAATGCTCTAGAGATCTTGCTAAGATCCCATATAAGTGGCCCTACTTGACACTCATATAAATGATTTCGTCAAGTGTATGCTGCAAATAATACACCACCTATAAGAGATATGAAAATCATTATAGGCTTTATAAGCTATAAAGCTTTCTCACAACCACATAAAGCTTTACTATAAAACTTAACCTCTCATTAATGTAGTGTTTAGCACTTTCTCACACCATAGGAGGGGACTAAAAATAAAATCAATTAAAATTGATTTTAGTGCTAACAAAACTGACAAATGACTTGTTCTTACCCATTTGAACCTTCTTCATGGGATCTCCAATCACAAAGGTTGGGTTACCATTACTTGTTTGTTTTCAAGTGGCTTAAGTCCCATTCCCCTCGATGTTTCATATAATAATATCTTTCCTAGGGGTTTGAGTCAAAGGATCGGCCGAATCCATTATTGACTTCACATGATTAATAGATTTTTATCTTTTAATTAAGTAATTGCTTTATCACATTATTTCTCAATTTTATATTCCCAAAGAAATATTTGCTAATAGGTTTTTAACCACTTAGCCGTATAACTAGCCATCTCCAGAGCAACGAACTCTGACTTAATTGCTATTTGTTCGGCTGATCTCTAAGTAACCTCACTACAACCAAGTGTAGTGACATAATCACTAGTGGATTTTGTTTCAATTTAACATCTCTATATTTTCTAATATAGTGGAAATCCACCATGTTTAATACCATAATTTATGATATCTCTCAAACATCTCATGTTATGCAAAATTTTATAATATGGAAAACATCACACTTGACACTATAACCAAATAAAAATACTTAGAATATTTAACATCCCACACAGTCCCTGATGTCTTATGTCACAAATGACAGTGGTTTTCAAAAGCAAAATTTAGAGAGCTCACATTTAAAATATCCCGTGGAGGTATTGTCTCATAGCAAAAACTAAGATCCTATAAGTCTCACTCATATTGTTCAATAGAAGCATGTGTTAACTAGTATTACATTTAAATACATCATTTAAATGAAACCATGCTCACATACACATACTTAGAGGCAACATAAATCACCATATCCGACAGAAATATATAGCTATGTTTTATTTTGCTACAACACTCCACAAATAAGAATAAAATAAGAAGGCTATTGACAAAATTTATAGTTGAAAGTTTCATGAAATAAAATAATCCAAACAAGAAAGTTCTTTTTTTGGGACAATAAATACAATAAAAGAACATGTATAATCATAAGAGGAAATCTTTGAGACATTTATGCTATCTAAGTAAAGTAACTTTGACATATCTATATCTTATTATATATGAACCCATCTTCAAATAACTAATTGATTGTGTCCAAGCACTGCAGCACCAAATCAAAATAATAACACAAATTAACATTGGAAAATTGAAGCATCATGCAAATATGCAAGACGTTAAAATCAAGTAACTCCTATTAATTGCCAAGCAATAAGAAAGCAAAATTTAACAAATAATAATAAAAAGGAAGTATCTCAGAGTACAAACGATTATCACAGAAGGAATAATACAAACCTACATCTATTATCGTATTGCCTCAAAATTAAATAGGAAATAATTCTAATCACCAAGTTAAGTACGCTGTGAGATAAAAAATTTTGTGGAATCTTAGAACCAATATCTCCAAATCATAGAGCAAATATGCTCAAAACCTCATGATGTGATGCATACCAAGGTCAATACCTTTTATAATATATTGGTTTAAAGGTGAATCTCATCTTATTTTTATGGGGACCGGTGCTTTCAAAGCCATATTAATTATTAGTTCTCCTCATGCTTTTAACTCAACATATGTATAAAAACCTCTCAAGCCACAAATGCCAATCTCTCAACAATATACATAACACTGGAAAAAGAAAAATTGAAGGGGAGACATACCTTTACTCCTTATATTTCTAACATCAATATGGGAAAGAACTTAGCATGAATTGGAACTTCCCATTCGTGTCATCCATGCCTCATTGTGAATAAAGTCACTTAACATCTACAAGTTCTACCCCGGTTTAGCTATTTTCTCATAATAACACAATAAACACAATTTTGAATGCTTCCTCCGCTTCGCTCCAACAAGCCAGCAGCAAGGCACAATGCCATCATGACCAAACACAAATAAACCTCATAACACAAACCCACCATCACCAAGCCATTCTCCACATTATGCAACAACACTTTCTACCTTTTAATTTATTATTATTATTTCCTTTTTTTAAATTCAATCAACCTTTTTCTTTTAACAAACCTAGGAGATGGTTCCAAAATAACTGCAAACATGAGGTGCAGCAAGTCACCGATGTGCTGCTTCAATCAATCGGGAGCTGCTTAATAGCGTATGCGTGATAATCGGTACCTGAAACTGAATTGGTGTTGACGTCATCGCCATCTGTACAATAGCTCTGTGTATCCCTTTGCTGCACAAGGAACAAACAAAGGTTCTCTTCCAACATGTTTCTTCACTTGGCGCTGCCTACGACTTTTGCCTTATTTTCTTTAAGTGGATGCTACGTTAGCAACGGAAACATTAGACTCTTTTTTTTTAATTCTCGACCAAGCCTTGCTTCAAGAGAAATGAACCGTTATAATGGGATCATCACTCATCACCATTTGGTTAATTGATTGATCAAAAATTGAATGCCAATAGTAAAGAAAAAAAAGTTGGAATATCACATGAATTTGGACATGAGAATTGGAAGGGCACGATGTGAAAAAATTGGAAGGGGGAAAATTAGGGATTGTCACGTATAGCAACAAATTGATATTAATCAATTAACTCCTTGAGATTGTTGTCCTTGCTGTTTATAATCACAATCTCTCCGTCAACTCGAACGCATAACTTGGAATGACCACGAACCACAATCGATCACGAACCCACAAACATAAATGGTCACAAACAAATTAAGCTTGAGACATGTGATCTCATATTGTCCCCAAGGACTTATCCGCGTAATGAGCAAGTCTCCCAAGATATAACAGGCTCATCACGAATAATATTGAGAAAATAGGTTATGCACTGACATTGTAAAATAGTTTTACATTATCATTCAATCATAAGTCACCATATATGGTATGTTTGTTGACTTTTACAATAACTATTTTAAAAGTCATAATAATAATGATTTCTAATTAGTTAACAACGTAAAAATTTTACACTAATAATGCATAACCATCAAAATTAATAATATTTGGGGCAACAAAACTAGCAAGCCTTTTAAGAATAACCCAGAAAATCACAGAGGAAAGATAAAAGAGAAGATGTAGTAGAGAAACAATCTCTATCTAAACCTTCTGAAATATAAATATTTATAGAAGAAAAGTAGAAGTTCCAAAAACTACCCCAGACCAAGTCAAAAAGATATGGTGAAACCTAGTCAAAGAGACTCAGTCAAAGATAACAAAATATTTAATTTTTAGATAAGCACTAGTTTATTTAAAATAATTTTCTAAATTTAATTAAGGTTTAATTACCTTTTTGGTCCATATAGTTGCACAAACTTTACCTTTTGGTCCCTATAGTTAAAAATAATCCGTTTTAGTTCCTATACATGTACTTTCGATATCGGTTTAGTCTTTGCCGTCAAGTGTGTCTTAACTCTGTGAAATAAAACCGTCACAAAATGAAAATTGACGATGTAAAACTGTCACAAATTGACATTTTCTAACATTTTTTATTCAATTTATGGTGGTTTAAAATGACAGAGACCAGATCGATATCGAAAGTGTATGTATAGGGACTAAAATAAATTATTTTTAACTATAGGGACCAAAAGATAAAGTTACCGCAACTATAGGGACCAAAAAGGTAATCAAACATTTAATTAAACAAAAAAAATGTTAACCTTTTGAAATATCAAACAAAATATACAGCAGTAACTTAGGCATGTAATAGACAACTCTTAATACAATGTAGTTTGGCCCTAAAAGTTAGTTGTGTTCACCGGCGTTTATGTCCTAATTTAGAGGTGGATATATGGATTGTGGGTAGTCTGTTTGATTTACAATCTGTTTGGCTACGAGCCAAAAAATATATATGATCTATTTTTAAATGTGACTTTTTTCAATCTGGTTTGCATAACTAATAGGTTTAATGAGTTTGGTCTAGGGATATTAACAGGCCGCCTATGGATCATTATTTTTTATTAATTATTTATTTTGTGTTTTATTAATTGTGAATACCCAATTTTGCCCACCTTTTTTATTTTCAATTCCTTTTATTTAATTTTCTTTTGGGCCTTGTTAATTCAAATTAATTGCTTCTTTTTTTCTTTTTGTCCACATTCTTTTTTTTGTTATTTTACTTAAAGCCCAAAAATCAATTTGAGATTGGGTTGCCATAAGCCGGACAGTTTACTTTTTGTTTTCTTTTTGAAAAAAATTGATAAAATAAAAAATACCAAGCAGATAAAGAAAAATAAAAAGAAGGTTCACGGTCAATCCATTTTCAGAATACTACAAACATCCTTTCTCCTTATTTCTTGTCATTTCCCATTTTGGTGAAGGCACCTCAGCTTTGTAGGCACAACTTCTGAGTCCTCACCTAACCACCTCCTGTAACCATTGCACGGTGGGAGACAACTCTCTTTTGCAGGCTTGCACCACCATAACAAAACAAAATGCATCAAAAGAAAAAAAAGGAAATTTGAAGAAAAACAAGAGAAAGTTGTGAATATAAATACAGAGGACTATACAGTGAAAGGGGGGGGGGGGGGGGGGGGCACTCTGGTTACACACACTCTGGAATCACACACACTGTGAGTGAGATAACCCACCCAACACAAATTCCCCAATTTTCATCTCTTCATCCTCTCACCCTTCTGAGTTTGGAATCAGAATTTGAAGGCTTGCTCTTACACAAGTAACCCCTTTGGTCCATAACACTGTTTTGAATTCATTTACTGTGATTATCATTCTTGTTAGTTGCCTTCTATTTCACACCTCGTCTCTTACGTGTCCTGATGAAATAAAAATGCAAAAGAAAAAGATAAACAAGGGTCAGTTTGAATCAAAATCAAGTGAGTAACAAATAAGCAACTTTGAGTATGCATGTTGATAATGAAAAGAAAGAAAGAAAATGGAATTAAAGGATGTCATTAACCAGTTCCTAGAAAATCACAATCCAAACATTTAAGCCACCAAATCAAGCCCCTATAACACAAACATACCAAAATCACGAGTACCATGACTTATGAAAAGCAAGTGCCACAACTCCATGAACCCAAACCACGAACCTGCAAATAACCATCGCCAACACAGAAACCACAAGCCTCCCTGACAACACCCAAATCAAACCCCCACAATACTGAAGCCGCAACATTGTCTTCCTAAGCCCGAACCCGCATGAGCCAAACCCACATCGCCACGCCATCACACAAAAATCGCATCACCACCACGCGAAACCCTCTTCACCAACACATTGAACCCAGCTGTGAAACCTCCGCGTCATGCAAACTTGCGTCATCAACAAACCTCCGCGTCTCTCCAACCACCATGCCGCTATTGGGTATTAACCTTCCCCATACCTCCGACTTGCGATCGCGTGAAGTCCCCATCTCTCTATTTCTAGCCTACAATCTGACCCCACTTTTTTTTGTTTTCAATCTGTTCTTCTATTTAGATAATTAAGTTAGTTCCTTTTTTATTGGGTAATGTTAAATGTTCCAGGTGGGCTTTGGCCCAGCCTACGTCTGGACATAATGTGCTCCAATTCGAGTATGTGTTCTTTTTCTTTTAGTTCTCTAAGTCCTACACAAACCCTTTTTTCTCCTTGTATTACATTCACTTTTCATTTTGTTATGGTTATGTTCGTAGAATATGAAATTGGAATGTCGAATCCCTATGTTGAACGTGTGGCCCCTATTAGTCTTTGGTGATCCTTTTTAAATTTATTTTTGCCATTATCTTCTATGTTTGCGTAAACTAAAAAAAAGGAAGGAAAAATAATTAAACAAAAAAAATGTCTGATTCAATATGATAGGATTAGCCTTTTTAAACTCAAAACATGTAGTTTTCTTTAGATAATAAAATGTAGATAAACAAATAAGAATAAAAATAGATGGTTTCGCAAAATGTGCACGTTCTTCATGGCTTTTTTTACTAGTTTATTAAATAAAAAAAATGATGAGAACATTTTGTTAAAATAAAATACTTATTTGGACCTCGCCATTTTATTTTACTATTTATTTACTTACCCATTTAATTTATCTCTATAACTACAACCGGTATCTTATTTATTTAGGCAAAATTAAATAGTTTCTTATGCCGCTATTTTATTAAATCTCTCAATTTATTTATTTAATTAACATAACTTATTGCTTTCTTAATAATAAAGGTTTGGTAATAACCATTTTGGATGCACTTCCTGTTTGGGTGTTACAAAAGGCTTAAAAGATGCAATGATAACCATTTTGGATGCACTTCTTATTTGGTTACTGTAAGAGTCTTTTAAAATAAAATCTTAAAAATTAAAACAAACACTTAAATAAAATTTTATCTTATAATAATGGTTTAGTAATAACCATTTTGGATGCACTTCTTGTTTGGGTATTACAAAGGCCTTAAAAGGTATACTGATAGTTATTTTGGATGCACTTCCTGTTTGATTATCGCGAAAGCCTTTTTTTAAAAACAAAAAAATCAAGAATAAAAAAAAAATATCAACACATAAACCTTTTCTACCCAAAGAACTACGTGAGTCTGATTCTCCATTGCACTAGGAGATACGTAAGAGCAGGATACCTTCCTTGTCGATCTCAAAAATAATAAAAATTTAATCATTTCAAGATAAAAAAAAATTAACAAAGTTTCCTTGATAAATAAATAAGCAAATAAAACACCAAAAAAATGTTTTTGTTTCTTAGGGGTAAAATAAATAATTTTAAAGTTATATTAATTGTGCACATTTAATTAGGGGTAATCGTCTTTATGACGGACGTGTAGGATGCTAATACCTTCCCTATACCTAATTGACTCTCGGACGCAAAATTTCGTTTCGAATATCATTTTCTTTTAAAGGTTTTTTCAATGTTTTCCTAAATAAATGTTGGTGGCAACTCCATGTTTTTAAACATTTTTTTTTTCACTGTATCGTCGTAGCCTCGGTTGTGACATTAATATATTGTGTTAAGTTTACAATCTTTAATTTTTTATACTATTATGATTTTTAATATATTTTTTAATCATATGTGTGTGTGTGTGTGTAAATGGGGAGGGATCAAATTATATCAGTGTAACTTCCTATTACACCATTCAATAACTTTCAATTAGATAATGTTTTCTCAAAACCAACTGTTGGATTGAAAGTTCTTTTCATATAGATCATATATATATATACAAAATTTTGTATGAATCCAAATTTATTTGATGCCTCATTCATATAGATCAAAATTGACATAATATATATTTTTCAAAATATATTAAAATATGAATCATTTGATCACCTTTTCATTATTCTTCAATTTTGACAAAAATTGACACAAGCAATCACGGTAATATAAAGTTATAATTCAATGGTTAGATTGACAAAATTCACCTTTTATATAAAGTTATTAATGGTGTAATAGTTGGTAAGAGTTATACCGGTATAATTTAATCTCTTTCCTATATATATGTGTGTGTGTGTGTGTGTGTGTATGCATGTATGTATGTATGTATGTATATATGTATGTATAATATGAATATTGATATATGTGTGTGTGTGTGTACGTGTGTATTTAAATAATTTTATATTCACACGTCTTATATCATTTTAATTTATATAAACATGTGTTTTCAAAAATATTACTTTTATAAATATATTTACATTTGTATATACTTTAGATATATACATAATTTTAAGCCTTGTCTTTTGTCATGTAATTAAATATAAATTAATTACGTGAAAAAGTCATTTTTTCTTAAGAAAATTTAATAAAATATTAGTTGAGTGAGAAAATATACACTACAACAAAATTACCAAGCAGCAACAGTTTTTAGTGCACATTGCGGCAGTTGAGTTTTGTGGCGTTTCAATAATTGTTTCTATTTGAAGCAAGCGCAGCTCTTATTGTGGCTATTTAAATAACCGTAACACGAACCACAAAAAGCTAAATTGCGGACGGTTACAACCCCTACAAATCAAGAAAATAAAAAGCTTCTATTCAAAGTAAAGATGGTTTGTAACTGCCTCAATAAATGGGAAAAAAAATACTGTTTAATATTTGCAATTTTGTAACCGCTGCTAAATGTTGATTAATTTTTTTAAAAAAAATAGGCAATTGAAAATCACCACATGTCATATCCAATTATCAAAAACAAACTGTGGTTTGAAATTGGACAAAACTTAGATGCAGTTTCTTAGGTACTTTTGATGTTGTTTTCTAATTAAAATTGAAGTTTTACCTCAGTAATCTATATTGATCTTTAATGCATGCAAATTACTGATGTGAAACTCTAATTTTGATTGGACAACAGCAACAAAACTCTTAAAAAACTGCACCTAAATTTTTTCCTTTGTAATTTTAGGTGGAAATAAAATATTGCTATTATTCACATTTGAAAGAGAAAGAGTGAGAATTCAACGATTGAATGAAAAGGTGTATTAATTACATGCCGTGGCCCATAACCAATATATATATACGAAGAATATCATAACCAATTGTGTACATATTAATTACATGCCTTCAAGTGGTACTAATTACATGCCTCATAACCAATATATATTAAAAACTTGACTGACGTCTAACACACTCCAAGTTAATGCAAAATAAAATCAACCCAAGCACGCCTCACTTTACTGAAACTAATCTTCCTCTGGCTGCGTTATTTTGGCAATTGAGAAAATAATCAATTAATGCAAATTAGAAAAGTAATGAATGGAATCTGCCTACACTATTTTCCATACAATTTAAATATCATTGAATACAGTTATATAAAATTTAGAAAAACAATGAATATTGTTCTGCCTATACTAGTTAGCATTTAGCTTTTAAATCTAAAGACATCAAAATTTCAATTGTAAATTCATTTTTCCTAATGCTGGCAAGACTAGGCAAATTGTAGTCATTTTTCCCTCACAGAGAACTTTGTTTTGAACAATAGAAAACAAAACTAAGTGAAATAGAGATTATCTAAGAAATTATATACAAATTGTTCTAGGAAATCTTTTTGATACTTCACTTCTGTCCCTATCTCCTTAACAACAGGCACCAAAAATATATGAAATAGTATGAGAACAAATAATGGAAGAACAAGAAACAAAATTTAGACAGGAATGTATCTATCTCGTATGAAAACAAAACAATCTTTTAAAGGATCACTAAGTGCATATTTAAGTAAATTGCACCCAGCCTCCGTCATGCTTGCCTCTCTCCAATCAACCTAGAAATAGATCAAATTGACTATACCCTATAAGTAGAATAAAGAGACCTTACTCCAAGGATACAACTATTTATCTCCTTTACTCTTATTTTAATACAGCACGTACTTACTACCCCTCTTTTTATTATCATTTCATACCTAAGAAAATCCTTTGACCTGTATCAATTTTTGAGCCATGTCAATTATTTAAATCATTATTATTATTTTATTTATTTAAATTTAATTGATATTAATGTATGGATAAAATAATAGAAACCTATGTTACTAATACTAAACAACAATTTAGAAATTCTTACGGTGAGTGTGCTTCAAGTCATCATGTAGTGATTTTGCATTTTTTAATTTTTTGATGTGATGCAATGATTTTAATAATTAGTTCACATGTGCCACTTAATGTTAAATTCATGGCATATATAACAATTGTATAACAATATGATACAATGATTTTTCACATGTAACAATTATAGCCCTTGTGATAATGATGGCATATAAGAAAATGACGTGGAACATATAGCAATGTATACAAAGCCCTTAATTATAACAATTATTAAGAAAATGATGTGAAACATATAAAACTATTATCAAGTGTTATATGTGGGAGCTAATAGCAACTAGCTTTTGGAGTCTCTTCAGCTACTAATCATAATTAAATAAGCCAACAGTTAATAACACCCAAGACTTAAAGCCAAAACCAAGTAGCAAATTGATAATGGAAATATGGAATCAGGTTAAATACTTAGCATTCAACAAGGTTAAATATGGACCTTATTATTCAAATGACTTTTTGTGCGTGGTCTAAAATTGGTGTTAGAGGCATATATAATTCAAATAAGGTTTTAAATATGTACATATATACAAAAAGAAAATGTATAAAAGACATCTGGAGGCCTCAGCACATCCAGGCCACCTCACATACAAACAAAAATTAATAATAAAAAGGGTAAACAAATACACTAGGTATTACAATGTGCTACAAACGCTAATATGCCACTTCAAACAATTGTAATATAATTAAAGAAAGGTAAAAGTCGTATACCCACGTCCTGGATAATAAATAAAGAAAAGATATAAGCACACTCACTATAACTCTGGTAACAATGGTGGCTGCAGGGCTTGGTGTTGGTGGCTCAACGGTCAGGAGGTTATGGTTGGGGCATGGTGCGAGCTGACTGGTCATATGGTGGTGCTGGTTGGGTGTGAGTCACTGGGTTGTCGCTTCACTTGGTTCTTCATCCTGATCTAGTTAGCACCTATGGATACTAACTACATCAAAGTATAACAACCAAAAATCCAATAGCGAACAACATAAAGCAGAATAAATAGCCACAATACCAATGTAGTAGAAAGTTGTCCATATACATATGCATAAGAAACAAGCCAAAAAGGTGTTGGTAAAGCCCTATACCTAGCTGCAACAGTGTGTGAATGAGTTGGGAAGAACTTGGTAATACAAGCAATATTGAACCATGTTCTGAAAGTCCAATAGCAGCTCTCAATCCTATGCCACCATCACTTACAACAACAACATCATATAACAAAAACGCGATTTAGCGGTAGTTCCATAACGTCAGTTGTATTGAACCGATGCCACTTAACTGATGCCAAGGCGAAATTGATTTTGCTTTAGCGACAACACATTGCATGACTTTTGTTTTCCCGCAAAGTGATTACTTCAAGCGCCAAACTACACTGCCTTTTTCACTCCAATCGTCAACCCTAATTTTCTACACACCTAAGCTTAAGGGTTGCTTCCTCACACCAATCTTTAACCCCAATTTTCTCTACGCCCAAGCCTAAGTTGCTTTTTTCACTCTAATCTTCAACCTTATTTTTTTCTCACATTAGCCAATTGCCTCAAGTAACATTCGAATCTCTTAGATTTCTTTTGAATCTTTAGCCCTTGTCTTTCTCCCTTTGATTTCTTTTGAATCCCTAACCCGTTTCTCCTTATTGTGGTTTAGAGTTTTGAGTGATCGAAGCAGAGCGAGCTTTATATCCGTAACTCTTGTCTGAAAGAGCTAAATTGTAAGGAAATATGTATGGTACGCATTGACTTCTCCCTTTGTTCATCATTCACACCATTCATAGGTCACAACTTTCACACCATTCGTTCATGATTTTGTAGGTCACGATTTGCACCATTCGCTCCCAACCCTTTGTGCACTGTTCGCACCATTGTTGTTGTAAGTTCTATCTTTTGGGTATTTCTTTGCATTTTTTAAGGTATTGTTTATATGCATGTGGCATACTCTATGTGGCTTACATGATTACATCTGAATGTCTTTAAGTGATAAATACCCAAATGTTATGAGTTTGACAAATTTAAATGTAGATTTATATTTGTGATCTCCTATTTTTCTCTTTAATTTTTTTTAAAATAATTTCAGTTTTTAGTTTTCCCCTTTATGTGTTGTAAGTGAGAACAGTTCTTCTTGATTATTATTTCCTTAGTCTTCCTTTCTCAGGCTCTTTTCTTAAAGCATATTACTATTAAAGCTTCATATGTGCTACATTGATCTTTTTTCTTGTTGTTTGAGTCACTTGAAACTTGGGTAGTGGAAAATGTGTAATGGGAAAGGCATACACATAGGATTTCAGGAACTTAAACTAGTTTCACACTTCAAATTAACAATGCTTATTTGGTTAGTGAAGTATAATTGAAAGTGTATTAATTGAGGTTATGCTAGGCAATGTGGAGAGACCTAGAGCATTAATATTTGTAGAGGCAAGCAGTAAGTAAGAGGTACAGGATTTTAGGAACTTATGTGTTGTAAGTAAGAACATGTAAGTTCCTTTGCTTTAGATTATACGTTCTTCTACTCCTTAGTGTAGTTTTTTCTTAGAAATTTTAACCCCCCTCCTCTCACACTTTTCGCAAGAAATATATTAAAAAAAAGTATAAGGAGTATTCTAATTCTAATCCTAATACAAAAGACATGAGAATCTAAAAAGAATAACCAATAGAGATATAAGTCATTGAATTTGAACACTTATCTGATGAAAGGCTAACTTTATTTTGGTGGACTTTTTCAAAACAATTTTTTTCCTTTATATATTTAAAGCTTCAAATGAGTGTTGCTAGCTTGTGTTAATGTTTTGAAAAGGTGGCATGCACTTTCCCAACAGCTACCTTCCCTAGTTTCTCTTATTGATTTGTTATATGCTGACCATGGTAACAAACATAATCTGTCATGGCATAGCTGGGTGCAGAGATTTTCTCTCTCACCAAAATAGGTTCAAAACTTTCCTCATGTCATGGCATACATCACTTGGTAATCGATCATATTCATAGCAACTTCTCTGATTTTATTCCCCGATTTTTCTGTCTTTAGCACATGTGGAAATCTAGTACTTGCAATTTTCTCTATGATACTGTTACTGTGAAACTTGGTTGTTTATCTAGGCAAAGCATATGATATTTGATACTCCTAACCCACCAATCAGTAGTTTATACGATGCTATTTGTCTACTACCATGCGCCATCCATAGTTGGGAAGAGGTTTTTCTTAGGTTGGTTTGGATGACATTGTATGCTTCACTGCGTTTGAGTCTCGCACGTGAGAGTTTAGGGAAGATTATAGGTGATTTATAACAAGACTGAAGATTGAGAGAGTGAAAGTGTGTGGGATCACAACATATAAATAGAAAAAGTGAGAATTCTCTTTCCCTCTAGCGCAATGGCACGTCGGTTCTGCATGGAAAAACAGTTGTTCCCAAATTTTTCGGTGGCTTCATCTTCTATACCCAATTTTGTGGGCAATATTTTTATTTATTTGTTTATATACTTATTTATTTTTAAAGATGACAAAGAAACAAATTTATTTCAATTAATGTCAGTGCACGTTGACGTGATGGATTCAAATTTGGAAGGCACATTATCGTATCAGAACATAAATTACACAAACAGTTATAGATAACTATCATATTGAGGAGAGTTTAATAGTTATGCACTGTCAGTGTAAAAAAATTTATACTATTAACAATAAATGGTGATTTGTAATTAAATAACAGTGTAAAACTATTTTATACTGTCAGTGCATAACCTAACTCTATTATAGTTAGACTACTAAATTAATACATAACATAGAATACTTATACAAAAGTATTTATCATGGCTTAACGTGACAAATATATATTTTAGACATTAACATGAAACAAGTTAACGTGAATATAACAAATAATTAATTCCTTTTTTTTTTTTTGCATTAACATTAAATAAAAGAGAAAATATATATCCCAGACAAATATATATATATATATATATATATATATATATATATATATATATATATATATATATATATATATATATATATTTGTCCACACACACACACACAATAAACAATAAGCAATAAAATCTAGAAAAAAAGAGAAAAAAAAAAGAAAAAAAATATAAGATCATATCAAATAGAATAAAATAGAAACAAATACTTGGAAAGGTTTTATACTTTAAATTTACATAGTAATTTAATTGTTTGTCCTTTTATCTTTAGTTTATATGTGGGATTTATTTGCGTTCATACTTTTTCTCTAGTAAGAATATGTGAATACGACAGTTTGGTCATTATAATTTTAGATTTTAAGTATACCAATTTACATTTTTTCAAACTCATTTTCTTGTAAACAATTCTCTAGTAAGAATGAATCAATAAGCGATGCATTATGATGCTTCCTATTAGTTAGCAATCCAATTAAGTATCTAACTACTTTTTCATACTCTCTGAATTGCTTAATAATAGCTAAAGGTCCATATGAAATCTTAAAAGTGGGCTTAATTCTAGTTTGCCAGTGACAAATTCTGCAACTTTTGTCTCCCTTTTGCCTTCCAATTGGCTGTCATCTTGTGCTTTTCATGCTATTTTTTGAAATGCATATAAATAAGTTATGTGATGCTTTTGTGCGATGTAGATTTATTGATGCTTTTTTCTATTCTGATTCTTTGCTCATCTTTTCAATATTTTAACTCATATAAGATCCAGCACTTCCAGTAGATCTCAAAGGAGAAAGTTTTTGTGCTCTCTTAGGAATTGGTTTCAAGTGTTATAAGTATTTAGGAACTGGCAGGTCAGTAATATTTTGATAGCATTTCTTTAATATGTTGATTTCCTTTTAGATTTCTTAAAAGGATGTACTGCTGGGAACACTTACTGTGAAGGAAACTATATCTTACTCAGCCCATCTACATCTTCCAACGACAATGACCAAATAAGAAGTTAGTAGCATCTTCGATGGAACAATCATAGAAATGGGTCTCCAAGACTATGCTAATAGGTTGATTGGTGACTGGTACTTGAGAAGTATAAGTGGAAGGGAGAAGAAGAGACTTAGCATTGCACTTCAGATCCTTACAAGGCCTCACTGTTTCTTGATGAACCCACCAGTGGCCTTGATAATGCCTCTGCATTTCATGTGTTATGTAATACCAACACATGGTCACATTAGGTCTCTCTATTTAGTTAGTTTAATATTTTGTGGTTAGAAACACCGTTTCAATGCATAATTTTTTCAATTTTCTTTTCAGTTTTTTGCTGAAGTTGGTTTCCCTTGTCCACCTAAAAGAAATCCTTCTAACCACTTCCTACGATGTATCAATTATGATTTCAACATTGTGACAGCTACACTGAAGGGATCTCAATGAATTCATGTATGTATTAGCAATTAATTCTAACAATATGCTTTGTCATTTATATGTTAGTACTTATTCCCTCCCCCCTTAAACTTTTTCTTTAGTTTGATGTACGAGATAGATTCAATATACATTTGCTTGTCTCTCAATTTAAAAAATGGAACTATAGATGTTGATAACTAGTTGTCTAGTTGAACTTCACTTTGCAAGATCTGATTTTTAATGTCTATACTAATTCATGGAGTTGTTCTTTCTCTTTTTTCCTTGTTAGGATGTTCCAAATTTAGCAAATCCTTTCATGAATTTGGCTACAAAAGAGATTAAGGCAATGCTAGTTGAGAAATACAGGCATTCAACATATGTAGAGATTAAGGCAATCCTTCACAGTAATATTTTGAATTTTATATTGTATTCTTTTCTTGATATGTATCCCGGATATATGTTGCCTTGTACAAAATCTGAGCTATGAATACTTTCCTAGGGAAAGAAAGCAAATTCCCGTTTCCAACTTCCAATTTGCTTACTCATGCATTTTGCATAAATTATGTCAAGAATTGGAAACACAGTTAGCTGCCAAAGAAGTTTTGTATATCATTGTATAAATTCAAAGAAGATTCAGATTTAAAGTTCTGTATATCATTATAATTTTTTAACTTTTTTATATGCAATTTTATTTATGCCTCATTATTAATTACTTTAATGAGGACTCAATTTGGACGCTTAATGAGAACTTCATATATTATATAAAAAAATAACACTAAAAAATAGTGGCGGTTCATAACCGCCGCTATGCCTAATATTAATAAAAAAGCACACTTAGTGGTGGTTTGTAAACACCACTATGTAAATAAATAATTAAAATTGTCATTTAGTAGAGGTTACTAATTGCTGCTATTCTAAATAAATTATCTAGAAATGTGAACTTACTGGAGCTTTTAAAACCGTCGCTAGTAACTTTACTGGTGGTTGCATAACTGCCGCTAGTTGGTTTATTGGCAGTTGTTCCGGTGGTTAAGCAAAAGCGATGTGAAATTGCTTAACATTGCCATTTTTGAAACAGACAGAAATCGATTTAGCGGTAGTTATAACCGACGCTAAGCGACTTAGTTAACCGACTTCAAATCCTGCTTTTATTGTAAGTATGATCCACCATGAGGAGTTTATCCTATTTTGCACAATAGAGGTAAAATGATTCAGCTTCAACAAAACAACATCCACATAAAATTTGCAATAAATAATGTTGGGTTAAATATGTTTTTGGTCTTCCAAAAATTGACCCGTTTTGGTTTTAATCATCAAAAAATTTTCTTTGAATAAAGTCTCTCAAATATTAAAAAGACCCTAATTAGATCTCTGTACTAAATTCTGTTTAACTTTTTTGTTAAATGATGGCCACATCAGCATCACAGTCACCATTAATTTGCAAATGTGGTCATCCATGTTAATTGTTATGTTCAAGTCAGATTAGTAACATACTTTTTGAATAAAATTATTACATGTTTAACTCTAAACTACAGATTTTTTTTAATCCTAAAGCAAAAGTAATTACACAATTTTTAATTAAAAATTATCATTGGACACTTCAGGTAATAAAATATTTCACTTACAAGCTGATGTGGTCATCATTTAACAAAAAAAGGTTAAACAAAGTTTAGCACATGAATCTAATTAGGATATTTTTAATTTTTAAGGGACTTTATTCAAGAAAAAAATTCCTGAAAACTAAAACCAAAATATGTCAATTTTTAGAGGACTAAAAATATATTTAACCTAATAATGTTTTATGTATAAAATAGACTTTAGCAAATAGAATTCAACTTATGTATAGTAACAAGGGAAAAAGATCAAACAGATGCAAAAGGTCAAAATAAAATAAAATTGAAGTAAAAGCAAAAGGCGAAGTGATTAAATATCAATTAAAAGGAAAAATGGAAAAGCTAAGATCGTTAATAAAGAGAGAAGTCAAACAGAGAAAACTCTAGAAAGGTGATATCTAAGTAGGTGAATAGGGGTGGATCTGGTGGAAACAAGTCCACTAGAGATGAAGCGCCACATTTCCGCACCACACGCTACATTTTTCTACTAAGCTCGCTTTGTCCGATTGGAGACTAGAGATTACAATTATTTGGTCTTGGTGTTGGGTGGGGTTTGGTGCATCAAGTGTGCTTCTCAAATGGTGTGGTGCTGTAAAGCTTGGTGAGTCAAGAAAGAATGCTCGAAATATAAAAAGAGTGAGCACCAGGAAAGTAGCTTAGCAGTAGGTAAAATTCGAAAGTTGCAACAAAGCCCAAAGTATTACCGGCAACAAACAGGTGCCAACCTTCTCCCTCCAGCCTCCAACGACAACCGAAGAAGACAAGCTTCTCTTTCCAGCTTCCAACAATCATCGGTTCAGCTTCAATTTAGGGCAGAAAGGGATTTAGGTGGTTTCTATTAAGGCGGGTTTGGATTTAGGCAAAGGAATAGACAGGTTCAAGATTTTGACAAAGAGGGATGCGTGGCATATGTAAAAGCTTCTATGTGTTTTTAAAAAAAAAATTAAGGGAGCGGCGGCTGTTACAAAAGACTTCCGCATGAATTGTTGCAAACTTTAAGCGTTGGCGGTTTTGGTTGAACTACCACTAGGTAAGTGTCGTGATTTTTTGCTTTTCTTGTAGTGATAATAAAAGAAAAAATAGAGTAAATCGCCAAATTGGTCCCTAAATCGATATGTCGCTCTCACTTTAGTCCCTAATAAGGGTTTAATTCAAAAAATACCCCTAAATTAAGACTCCATCTTTCACGTTTGCCCAACGTGGATGGTGTAACACCCTAAGGGGCATTACCGTAACTAGGTCTATATTTCTAAGAATAAAAAGAAAAACAAACTTAAAAGGTAGACACAACATGTCAATACTACTCATAAATGTAATTAGATATTATATACGAATCATACAGTAATTAAAATACATGCCTAATACAACTCATCTATCACCCAAAGGTGTCATATAAAATATAAAGAATACAAAAAAATAACGAAACTAGGCTACGATTTCATGCACGTGAGTCCAAGCTTCATCTACACATGTCTTTACCTGTATCCTGAAAAAGGAAAAACTTAAAGGAGTGAGACATAATGTCTCAGTGAGTGCTCTAAGGGTTCTACGGCTAGGTCAAACTCTTCTACTCAGACAACCTTCATTACTTATCTCTCATGGCTTTAGCCTCATTGGGTCTCTCATAATTATACATACCTATGGTCGGGTCTATACCTTTCAATAATTAGTGTTTCCTGTTAACTCTCCTCTCATTCTCACAATTGTTATACAAGCTTATTATCTCATTCTTAACCTAAGAACTCTTTCTTACCCAAAACCCTCTCTAATATTTAAGCCCTTCATGTTTAAATTTTACTCTTCTTCCTTTTGATATTTAAGGTTATTCTCTAGGGATCAAGTCTAAGGTCACAAACGTTCTAAAATATTCTTGACACTCCTTTAACACTCACCTTGATATCCTCATTTTGTTCTCTCTTACTTGTCTTATACCTATCTATTACGTTGTGTGGGGATTCACTATTTTTCTATTTTATTCACAACTATTATTATCCAACTAGAACCCTCACAACACTATCTTAGGGCCTAGCCTATCACTTATCCTTGAGGTAGCAAACACAATTCTAATTACAAACATATATTTATTTCACATCTTTTGCCTAGTTACTAGACATACGCATCGTTTTGTTTTACCAAACAAGCATAACATACATACATAACATAAGCACATATACATCATCTTGACACTTTATCACAATTACATTTTCATACATGTACACATCACATCAGTCGCTTATGAACAAGGTCACATATACTTCACACAATTACAACATAGCACAGTTTAACATATCACACCATAACAAGATACATATGCATGCTATGTTCCTAAACCACTACTCACGCACATGTGGTACCAACCTAAACTTTTCGGAAAGTAGACTAGGAGCAAATGCACGGTCATAAGAAGTGTCATCGGTATCGATACCTTCAGCTTTCGCACCATCAACTAGTATGATATCCCCCGGTGACTAGTCAGGGTTATCTAAGTTTTGCCAGTACGCCCCAGCTCCATGGGATCAGCATGGACCTATTGGAGTTTTCCCAACCGGATCAGCAGGGAACAAAATAGCAAATGTCGTATTTGCCCAGCAGAAAAAAATCCCGCCTGATGGTCTAACGAACCCGCCCAATGGGTATGCGCCGAAACCCAACCTGCCCAGTGGGTTCACGTCAGGATCCAACCCGCCCAGCGGATGTTTCATCCCACCCAGCGAGTCTGCACACCTAGCGCAAACACAGAATCCAGTTTTTGAAGAAAAGTCGTCCAGCGGCTATTTAATCCTGTCGAACAGGATCTGAGATACTAATTTTAATTTATTTTTCCTATTGTCTTTAGTTTCTAAATGCTCCCAAATAAATAATTAAATTCTTAATCACTCTTCTACATTGATAATTGTTCAATCTATAAATTCCTTACTCCCTCACAATCCATTTAAAACCTATAAAATCCCTAAACTTAGGTATAAGGAGGGAAAAGATAAATAGATAAACAAGAAGAAGGAAAGACACGAGGGAGAGCACTCACCTTTATAGACATGCAAAGCTGAGTTCTAGGGTTTGTGTTCTCCGGTTCCTATTACTCCTTCTTCTCTTCCTCTTCTTCTTTCCTTTTCTCTTCATTCTCTCTAACTTATTTCTTCTTCTATTTTGTGATAGCTAAACCTAACCCTCCTTCTCTATTCCCTTCTTATAACATGTGGGTGAGTATGTAGCTTAGTGGGCTTTAGTCCCCTATTGGGCTCTAGATACTCTTTTAAGTTCTATGATAATATTCCTACTAATTTATAATACTAAGGTATTAATAACAATAACAACAATAATAATAATAAATATAATAACATCAACACAATACAATAATAATAATAATAATAATAATAATAACAACAACAACAACTTATACAACAACAATAATAAATATAATACTAATAAGAATAGGAACAGTAATAATAAGAAATATAATAAGAAAAACTTTTAAGGCATCTTTTGTCTAATAACACAAGAGAAGGGTCCTACTAAGAGTTAACTCGTGATTTATTTCTAGTACTTGAAATTTGGGGTGTTACAGATGAAAGTTACTTAACCTCATTAAAGGAACTGATGTGGCACGTTAACTGCCATCTAAGGTGACTGGCTTTTGGTCCACGTGTATGCCATGTATGCAAGGACGAAAATGAATTTTTTTAAGGTAGTGATCATATATTTGTTTTGAATAAATTGTCCTCTTAACCTAATTCCTTTGTTTCGCTCTTCTTCTTCTTCATCATCCCACACTTCTTTTTCTTCCTTTTCCATTATATATTATTCTTCATTCTTATTTACTAATCTCTTCATTCATTATGACTGGTGGTGGTGGATTTCGGAGGTCTGAGACCAATCTGAACAAGCAAAAGGGAAGTAGAGGGCAAAACTAGAATGACTCAGCTACCTCGCTTGTCAATGGCTAGGAAAATGTGACCATGAATGGGTGCTTATGTTTTTATAGGTATAGGACAATGTTGCAAACTTCGAGGACAGAAAAGAGCCCAGGGAGGTTCTTTTATTATTGTCCTTTACCACAAGTATGCAAGTGATACTTTGTCGTGAGATGTACGTCTAATATTCATGTGTTTTATATTTCTGTAATTTAGATTTGTTTAAAGAAGCTAATTAGTCTTATTAATTTCTCTTTGCAGATCATGTTCGAAATTGTCACTTCTTTGCATGGGCAAAGGAAGGAAATGAAATCTATACAGGTTTCGCAAGCACACTAGAGGAAACATGGAGGGCATATTTGATTTTGCAGATTGAATGACGTAGGGGAAAAAATTGTGAAAGTTTGTGTTGGTATATTGTTTATGATGATAAAGTTTTTTATGATGCTAGTTTTTATGGTGTAAGAGTATTTAGCACTTATGTTGTCATGAATGTAATTCACTTTTTGATTAATAGAATGTACTTTGAGGCAAACATGTTGTAACTTTATGAATACATACATGCATATATGTGTGTGTGTGTGTGTATAAATGTGTTGTATTCTTTTGCTCATATGGCAGAACTTATGTTTTCCTTTCTAAGGCACTTCCATTTGTATAGCATAAAATGTAGAAACATATAATTGTGATAAAATAAATTATATGATAAATTGGCACATACTGCTAATAGCAATATCCATTTCATAAACTATAATGATATTTGAACTTTACATAAATACTGTCAAAATCCACAAAATATACACTTATCCTGCCAAATTATTACAATTAGGCCACAAATACTACAAGGCCATAAAGGAGTCCACAAGCCATACACAAAACAAATCCAGTAAGACCACTTGTACACTAAGGCCAACCCATTTTTAGTAATAGCAAAAGAAGAAACTTTTTCCCTAATTACATCCAAAAGCCCAAAAGTAGTATTTAAGGCCTAATTACCTTAGTCAAGTAGTCTATTTCATTGTGTATATAAATATTCTCCTAATTACACCATATATTTTCAAAAAAAAGGGTCCCACAATAGCTGCATTGCCTCCATTAAGGATGATATTCAGTTTGTGGTGGTACACATGGAGTTGGAACACAAACCATGGTTCCATACCAATCTCCTGCAAGCATGACAGAAATAAATTAATTACATATATGTATGTGCACCACTTAAACCAAAGAAACATAAAGTTATTACAACCTAAGATTGAACCGGTTCAATTGATGGTATAGATTGTGATAGTTGTATCCTAGTTTGTGCATCCTGATTTGATGCAAGGTTGTTCTTCAAGTTCGAATACATAGTCCATTGGTCTTTTGCAAACACCATCAAAATGGCAACCATTCATTCTATGTCCCTAAACACCATACCTTGAACAAACTAGTTGTGGATAGCTTTTCTTGACTCCGTTGTTTTGAATAACCTTCTCATTCCCATCCTTCCTTCGTTTGTTTCTTAAGTCTACCTACATACCTCTTCATCTTTGGTGGAATCGGCTTTGCATATTTAGTTGATTCTTAGTATTGCTGCCCATACATTGGCTACACAAAGAACTGATAAGTGGCATTTTATGATCCAATTATGAGCCAACCATTGCATCAATTGCCAAGCTTCTCATTCTTGTATGTAATTGGTACAACTGCATGCATACATGGCATCCCTACATATAAAAAATTAGAATCAGTTGCCACTTATACAAAGAATTCACAAGCTAAAAATCCTATTCAGATACTTGTTAACTGCCAAAACCTACAAGTACAAGTGTGGCTACTCAAGTTGACATCTACTTTTTCTTCACCAAACCATGTAGGAGTCTACTTGTTGCTTGCAATATTTTCCTTCTCCAACCTACTTTGTTGCATTGGAGTAAATGGAACTAAACGACCAGCCAATTTTAGTTTGTTAGTACTCATTGTCTTCATGACATAGCATCTTATGTCTTCAGCCAATGTCAAAATGGTCTTCCCCCTATACTTCAAAATTTTTTCTTTAAAAACTTCACATTTGTTGTTACAAATGTTATCACACTTAGACCACTCAGAAAAATAAGCCTTTGTCCATGCATGCTGAGGCCATTGGCCAAATACTGCCATGCTTTTTCATGCTTCCTCTTGACCCTTTTCCAAGTTGAACTTGAACTGTGTAGGAGTTGTTGACCTTGCATATTCCCAAACTAATCCTTTAAGTTCTCTATCCTTCCATTCCTTAGTAAAGTTTCTCCACAAATGCATCACATAATACTTGTGACTAACCCCTGGCATTACCTCATGCATTGCACGGATTAGTCCCTGTAACATCCAAACAAACATTTTAATTAATAAGATTAATCAACAAACTAAATGTGGCACTGTAAAAGTAAATTATCCCACTAAAGTCCCTAAATTAACATTGTACACCTTATGAAAGTCCCTTAACATACAACAACATATCTTAATAAACCCCCAAAATGAAACTTCTACTTTCAAAAGAGTCCACGAAAACTGAACAGTAACTGATAAATGTCACACCTTCTACATTTCACTCATAAAGTTCCACTTACATTGTTTGCAATCCCATAAATCCTCATGTAAAAGTGTCAAAAACCACTTCCAATTGTCCTTGTTCTCCACATCTACAATTGCATAAGCGATGACAAAAATATGGTTGTTTGCATCCTATCCTAATACAGATAGAAGCTATCCTCCATAATATCCTTTCAAGAAACACCCATCTAGTCCAATACATGGCTTGCATTAGCCTTAAATCCTTTCTTACATGCATCCAGACAAACATAAAACCTTTGGAACTGTGGAGCACTCTCTGGCGTGGGAATGCAATCTTTCACAATAGAGCCATTGTTGCTTCTTAACAGTTCATGTGCATAATCATAAATAGTGTCCATATTGCTCCTGAATTTTTCCTTCAACATTTGCTTTTGCCTTCTTTATTGCCTTCTATATCTTGGTATCATCAAGATGTACACCATATTGTTTTTTCATATACTTAAAACCCTTACCCATTGTCAGCTTAGGATGCATCCTAATCCATTCCTCAAGTTTCTAAACAACCTACTTCCTCCCACCTTGTTTATTCTTAAAAACTATGTAGCAAACATGTTCTAATTTAAATGTCTTAATTTGGAAACATTTCCTAACCTCACTCCATGCATAATATATTTGCCATCCACACTCCTTTTCTACACACCTTACTCTAGCTATCATTTTGTCATTCTTCAACCATTTGATTTCCCTGCCATGAAATATGATGTCATTCTTCATAACTGGCTTAAACATTTCTAAGGTAGCAAACTCCATTCACATCCCCAAATGAACATGCCCGAACTCTACACCCTCATTGAAAGTTGGGAACATTGGAGTTTTACTTCCCCTGTTTTCATCATTAGTGCTAATGGGACTCTAAGTTGCTCAAATTGGTAATCAAAAATTTGTGGTGGCCCCTCATTTACATCATCTCTACCTATAGTACCATGCTTGTACCCTAATTTACACCAACCCTAGCCATTAAATCTCCATCATCTTTAGAACTCTCTCCAACAACACATGCAAACCTATTACTTGTTCTTTCAATCCTGCCTATACTTAACTATGGACCACCTTCCTTTGTCTTATTAACTCCAACCTTGCGCTTCCCTTTGCTAATCACTCCACCAAAACTCTCTTCTCCCAGCCAGTCATCATCCTTTGATTCATATTCAAACCCAGTAGGAGGTGGCCTATAAGACTATCCTCTACACTCTCATAGTCATCTGAGGACTTATTTCCTGCATTATCATTCTCATCATCTGCATCACAGCCAACATCACCAGCAACATTACCAATATTTTGTTCTTTATTGCCCTCCTCTGTTACAACATGTTACTCCTCATGATTTTCTTCCTCACCTACCATATTAGGCTCTTGAAATTGCTCCTTATCAACATTAATATTTTGTTGGTCATTCATCTCCTTATTGGTTCCCACATCCACCAAATTATGTCCATCAACATCCTCATTGGGTCCCTTAATAATTTTTGGCATTTCAATATTCTTTCAAAATAAACATGCACTTCTTTATTCTTGTCACTAACAGCACATCTACATAGGTCTAGAATGTCTTCATCACTAACAACCGTTCAGCAATCCATTATCAAGACCT
Source organism: Spatholobus suberectus (assembly GCA_004329165.1). Lineage (NCBI taxonomy): Eukaryota > Viridiplantae > Streptophyta > Magnoliopsida > Fabales > Fabaceae > Spatholobus > Spatholobus suberectus. Next base: position 25,070,260 of record CM014729.1, read on the forward strand.
CTCCTAGGCACAAGATAGAATATGTTCTCTATATCGCCATGGCCTCTACATGCTTTAACTAGATCAATCAACACCTAGTAGTCATGTAATCCTCTTCCATATCCTCCCAAACACAAATTTCACCTCCTTCGTACACAACTTCATCATTCTCATTCCTTGTCAATCTTCCACTATGATGTAAAATCAAATTGATTTGAAAAATCATCTTGCATCAACATTAAAATCAAACCAGTAAACTTCACCTCACTTCATACTTCTCTATTAATTTTCCAAAAGCAAATAACTTAAACAATTAACATGTAACCAAACATACAATGTATGCTCTACCATTAATAACATGCCTAAACCCTTATATCATAAACTAAACCCTAACCTAAAAAAACAAATAACAACTCATGTCACAAAAAAAAATGAGTTAGAAACAACACATATGTTACAAGGATAAACCACAAGTGCATACCACAATGCAACTGGAACCAAAAATAACAACAAGCATATCACCTCTTACTTAGCCCTACATGACAAAATATCAATCAAATGTAAAAGACAAATCCCCCCCCCCCCCCCCCAAAAAAAGATTCCCCATTACCACAAGTGTAATAAAATAGGGACCACACCAACAAAACACTATTTGCCCATTTCATAACATACCCACTAAAAGCGAAAGAAAAAACGCAATTACTTTGCTTTCGAGAGACGCGTAACACAAAAGATATCACACCACTACCTTTTCTTCAACTTTTGTAAGCCTTCATTGAGAAACCCAAATGCAAGACACTCAGGTTGAAGGAGAAGAACAAAGAGACGTTTTAATCAAAGAGACCACATGCATAGGAATGTGTAAGGAGTGGGGTAAAAAAGTATAGGGTTAAGTTAAATCAACAATCAAATCAGTAAAGCAAAAAATTTCATTTTCGTCCCTACATATGCGGCATACACATGGACCAACATCATTGGATCTTAGGTGGCAATTAAAGTGCCACATCAGCTCCTCTAACAACGTTAAGTATCATCCATCCACATTGGGCAAACATGAAAGACAGAGTCTTAATTCAAGGGTATTTTTTGAAATAAACCCTTATCAGGGACTAAAGTGAGAGCGGCATACCGATTCAGGACCAATTTGGTGATTTAATCAAAAATATATATCCATATTAAAATTATTATAATAATAATTGATTAGCTTCAATATTCATAATCTGTGATTTTGATTAGTGAAAAGATTCATTGTAGAAAAATAGAAAATAGGCATAGCAAATATTTTCAATAAAAATAATATAAATAAAAGTAATATAGAATGTATAATAATTATTAGAATCAAAATCAAAATTGTAATAATTATTGTCAATTAGATTTTTTTTTAAAATGAACAAACCTTATTAGTGACAAATAAGTAGAAACAACACTAACAAATTCTAAAAGTCTCAATAGTAATAGATACATGAAAATAACAATAACAGATTTAGATAGAAAATTAATCAATATATCAATAGTAATCACTGAAATCAATGACAATCAATTTATTCTAAATTTTATTGTATTCAAATCAAGCAGTGTACATCACCTCCAATGTTATTTCTAAATCAATCAATGAATATATTAACTTTACAAAAAAATAATTAATTTAATTATAATTTTAAATAAATTATAGTAATTAAAAATTATTTTGTATTTATTAAATTTAAAATAATTTATATTGATTGGTTGCTTATAATAATATTTTTCGTTGTGACTTATATAAGGTTAGATTAAAATTAATCTATATTGTTTAAAATTAATTTATATTGATCAAAATTTAAATAAAATAGAATGATATATAAAATGTTGAAATTTGGTATAGCATTAAAAAATATACTCATCTAATTATTTAAACCAATCAATGAGTTATCAAAAAGAAAAAAACAATCAATGAAAATTCAAGCACTAAAATTGATAAAATTATAATCAATCAATTCACTAAATTTTATCAATTGAATTTTCAATATATGAATTTCTCAATATGTCAAAATTACAATCAATCAATAAATGTCAAATAACAACGTCATATTACCTCTTAAATTGTAAATTTAAACATGCAATTACAATCAATGTAAGAGAATTACAATCAATATATATACCATAACTTATCCATTGAAATTCCTTGTTATAATAATTTTTTTTTTTGATGCATCATACTAATTGATTTTTCTCAATATTCATAACCGTGATTTTGATTAGTGAGAAGATTCAACATATAATAGACAATAGATATAATATATATGTTTAATAAAAATAATACAAGGATAAAAGTGATATAGAACATATAATGATTATTAGAAATAGAATTACAATAAAAATAATAATAATATCTTATATTGTCAATTAGATATTTTTTTGAAAAAAAATCTTTATTGACAAATAAGTGGGAACAACAATAACAAATTATAATGACTCTCATTAGTGATAAATAGTGAGAATAACAATAACAAATGTAGAAGTGAAAAATTAATCAATATATCAATATTAATTACCAAAATCAATGACAATCAATTTATTCTAAATTTTATTATATTCAAATCAAACAAGGTATTTACATCACCTCCAAAACTACTTCTAAATTAATTAATGTATATATTATCTTTCTAATAAAACATGATTAAATTAATTTATACAAATTAAAAATTATTTTTTATTTATTAAAATTAAAATAATTTATATTGTTTTGCTGCTTATAATAACATTTTTGCATTGAAACTTCTATATGGTTAGATTAAAATTAATCTATATTGATTAAAATTAATTTATATTGATTGAAAATAATTTTTAATGATTGAAAATTAAATAATTTAAACAATTTTTGTTGATCAATTATTTATAATAAAAAATTCAAGCACTTTATATAGGATAAAGGATTTCAAATGGTTTTTAAAAAACATTAGTAGTGATGTTGGATACCAATTACTCCCTCCAATCCTATTTATAAGAACCAAATTAAAAGTGTTGTTTAGTCTTTTTTGTAAGAACCAATCCATAATGTCTCTTGCATTATTTTTTCTTTGTGGCTAAATAAACATTTATTTTCAACCACCAAAATTAAAAACGTAGTAGAAAATGTAATAAGAAACTTTCTTAAGATAATAACTCATAGTAAAATGCGTTAAAATTAATTAAGTGAATTAATAGTTCAAATGAATAAATACACATGACCTTTAGCATATCTCATAAATAACACGTATGTATTTTAATAAAAATTAATTTTAATTTAGATCATAAAGTTACTTTTTCAGTTGATAACATCTACAGCTATTAAGGAAGAAAGAAAACTAATGATTACTTTTTTATTTTTATTTTTTATGTAAACGAATCCTTAAGAATATTTGCATTCATACTCATACATTCTTGCCTTCATACAAATAGAAAAAAAAAAAAAAAAAAAGCTAATCACCAACTCTATATACATTAAAAATGATTACATTGCCACTTTGAAATTTAAATAATAAATTTTTGCCCTTCTTGAATTCAGTAGTAGCACAATTTTTTCTAATGGTGACCAATTTTCGTAGTCCTTTGAAATAGGTCACAAAACAAAAAAGAATATTCCAAGTGTATTATATTCACACCACTTAACAAAAGAATGAAAAATCTAAAACTTCTCACAAAAACAGAAAAATCCAAAGGTTGGAATCATAAAACCAAAAAAAAATTCAAACAATATAGAGTGTTACATAATACAATGAATTGAACAATATGAATTAAAATAACTTCTTGCATCAGATAATATGAATATTTACCTTATGAATTTGCTTCTACTTAGAAGCAAGGTCACCAAAAAACTTTTCTTTGAAGTCTTTGTCTACTTCACCATTTCGTTGAAAAGATTAAAATAATCCATACCATTTCAATTGTAGAAAGAAGAAAGGGAGAAATTTTTTTTCTCAATACACTAATATAATCTTCAATATTTTGCAACAAAGAATACCAGCAGTTACTCCCCCTTCTCTCTCTCTCTCTCTCCATCTATCTATCTCCCTATATATATATATATATATAGGCGTATCATATGAGAATGGTCTTCTTAGGTGAGAATGATAATGGTTAATCTCAATTGTTAAATTAAAATGGAAGGCCTAAATTAAAATACTTTTGAATTCAAATTAAAACTTCATGTAACCATCAAATCTCTAAAAGATTCATCAAACAAAAATTAAATATCTAAAAGATCTAGATTATCACATCATAATATATCTCAATTATCACGTCACTCTTCTTCAAGATTGTCGTTAACACATCACCATGACTATGGCCACCACCACCATCATGACCACTGCTGCATCCACCACAACTGCCACTGCCACCATTACCATGACTAACGTCACCATCACCATTGCTGCCACCACCACCATGACCAATGACAGTGGCGGCGATGGCGGCAACGGTCATGGTGTTTACACATCACAACCACAGCCATGCCACCATCGCCACCATTACCATGATCGCCACCGACAGTGGTGGTGGCGACAACAACGACAATGGCAACGATAGTCATGACAGTGGTGCTGGCGGTTGTCATGGGTGATGATGGTGATGGGTTAACGACAATCTTGAAGAAGAGTGACATGATAATTGAGATATTTTAGGACATGATAATTGAGATCTTTTAGAGATTGGATGGTTATGTGAGGTTTTAATTTGAATACTTAACTATTTTAATCTAGGCCTCCATTTTAATTTAATAGTTGAGATTATTCACTTTCATTCTCACTTAAAAAGGTCGTTCTCATATGATACGCACCTATATGTAGGGTATTATAATAATTATTGTAATTATGTATTATAATATATATTAGTATTATTAATTTATTTGAAATAGAAAATATATTTGTATTATTAATTTGAATGTTCAAATCATAAAAATTAGATATATGATACATGAATAACAATTTGTACGACAACACTTTTTGTGTCTATCTCTCTTCACCATTATCAGGTGTAATCAATGATGTGCAGGAGAGAGATAGACAAAAAAAAGTAGTAATGTACAAATTGTTGTATAAATTGTTTTACAAATAACATTTCTTTAAAAATCATACTAATCATAATTTGCTTAATTATGTATTAAAATATATATTAGTACTATCAATTAATTTGAATTAGAATATATAGATGTATTATTTGTTTGAATGTTCAAATCTTAAAATGATATTGATAATAATGTCCTTAATTACTATAATTATGTGTTTTTATAAATTAAAACATAAAATAAAAAATTTCAATGACATTTTGGTAGAAAAAGAATCAATATAGTGTTGCCACATAGCATCTGTCTATGTGATAAAACCTTTTTTTATAATATATAATAGATATAATAGATTTATCATATTATAAAATTTAATTGATCATTAATAAGTATCATTCCATACAAGAGAAATTAAAAAAAATCATAATTATTTAACTTTTTAGTTTTTTGAGTTTTTTTATATTTTTTAGTTTTTTTTTTTTAACTTTTGGTATGTGGGTCACCCAATTTAATTGCGAGTTGCGTAGGACACACACGAATAAAATAATAAAGCCTATTTTCATTGTGAACCGCTCAGACCCATTAAATTTGCAGGTCAATGCAAATCGTGCCTAAATAGACGAAATTAATTAATTGATATATCCATTTCTATCCACACTCATGACCATGTCAAAATTGGTAAACTTCCTAGTTACAATATTTAGAATGAGTTAAATGTGTTTTTAATCTCTATAAATAGAGAAATATTTGTTTAGTCCTTGAGAAAAAAAGTCTCATTTTAATCCTTCATTTTTTAAAATGTGATGTGTGTGGTTCCTATTTATTTTAAAAAACTGTGAGACTAAAAAGGACGGTTTTTTTTATAAAAATCTTGGTAAAGATCATAGATAACACATTTCTGAAAATGAAAAACTTAAAAGAAACGATTTTTCTTAACAAAATAAAATCAAACATTTTCATATTTACCAGTACTAAAAATATATATTTAAACCTATTTAGCATAATGATTATTCCAATAAGTGATGAGGAAATTTCATTCAATTTGTTTGCAGTCTTCTGCTCGATCAAATCAATGTCATATTTTTCTTTATGTTTGGAGTCTTCTACCCATCCAGATCAATGTCATACATGTCTTTGTAGAATTTTCTCTAGTAAGCAAACTACTAATTAGGGGTGGGCAACGGTCGAGTTCAGTCTCAAAAAACCCCATTAGAACAAAGAAAAATAAAATAAAATAAGAAAAACCAAACCAAGAAGAAATAAAAAAGAGACAAACCGAAAGGCAAAGGTAGGGTTGTTGATGTGGCAGCCATTCGTAGTTGTACGTGGTGGTGGCCTCTTTATCGCCACTTTCACACCCTATCTCCCTTCCTTTTCCCTTTCTTGCCTTTTTCTCCATTGTTCTCCTTTTCTTGCACAGCAGTACTGCCATTTGTGGCCTCCTATGGCCATTGCAAGTTGCGAAACAAATTCTCCACTGAGCTTTTGGAATGGATTTTGAATCCTAACAAAAGAGGAAAGAAGAGAGACGCCATTTTCACTTAAAAAACCTTTTCTATTTTTTTATTTTCTAAAACTCATCAAAATCACCTATGAAAAATCAAATAATTCAAATAATTAAATGTCATGTGTTAATAAATTGCCAAGTCATACGCCATGTGTAACATCCGTTAACATTGAACATAACTCGTATTTATTTAATTACTTAATTAGTAATTAAGTTTGAATTAATGAAAATATGGGTAAATTTTTTTCAATTTTGATAATAGAAAAATTCTAAGTTTAACAGAATATGAAAATGGTAATAAAAGATGAAATATATATATATATATATATACTATATATATACACTATAACTATAATGATTTGATAGTACATGTTCATCAGAAAGAAAGTCATCAGGATCAAAAGTACATCAAAAAATAGGTACTATCTAACCCAATATATGCATTAAAAAGATCCTATTCAAAGCAGTATCAGTCCACCCTATCCCTCATACTATAAACTAAATCTATAGATCCTCGTTCGTAGAAGTATCCCTTGACTTGACCTCAACATCATAGGGCGTTACTGCCATCTTCAATAATCACAATCAATCATACATAGAAGAAAAACAATGGAGTGAGGTGTTTTATTTTAAAATTACTTTTACATGTATGGTAGGAAATCTACCATAAAATATAGATAAAACACAGTTGACAATAAAAAGGGAACCTAAGGTTGATTCTAATTTTTAATAAACTATCCTTGACTCTGTATGGATCCATACTCCCCATTAGTGGTTAGTAGTTCTCAACAGAACTTGGAAAGTGACTGGGAGTACATAAACTTCATCAACATCATCACATGATATAGTCTTCATTATCAATAAGAAACAAATAGCAGTCAGGACGTCTATTTATAAATGTATACTCTCAAACCAATCCTAAAATGTTGGACAGCTGTTAGGTTATCAAGCTTGGTCATGTGAATATTCTAGTTCAAAGGTGCTACCTTGGCCATCAGGACCTTCCTCACTCGATGCCTACTCCCAAGACCTCCGCAAGCGGGTTTCTACCTTTCATTCTTAGTGTGCCAAACTGTAACTTTTCTAGCAGCGCGCCATGCTACTGTATGTCACCCGCTTTATATTACTCACTAATTTATCAATTTCTAACTTTTTAAATAGAGGTTTTCCCGGTCTCATTTAATTTGAGTACCTATACAATCAACATTTCTGACTTATATTGCAGAAATTACATGATAATAGGTTAACAATCAAAACTTTGGCAGTATAACTACTTACCAAAATTTTAGTAGAATAACAACTTAATAATTATAATTTAATTATCTAAATTTAAACAAAATAACTAAATTTGAGGAAAATAACAACTTAGTAATTAAAATTTAATCATCTAAATTTGGGCAAAGTAACAACTTAATAATTATAATTTCATTATCTAATTTTAAGTAGAGTAACAACTTAGTAATTATATTATAATTATCTAAATTTGAGTAGATTAACAACTTAGTAATTATAATTTAGTAATTTAAATTTCAGTAGAGTAACAACTTAGCAATAATTTAATAATTTAAATTTGAGCAAAGTAACAATATAGTAAGAATTTAAATTCTAATGTTTAACATTATAACATAGTAAATTTATGCATTGAAAGGTTTAGGAAAAAATATTTCCTACCAACATGCAAAATGACAATAATTTAGAACCAACCCCACTCCTCCCATTACCTCAAGGGTGGTTGTTGAAGAGGATGAAAGTTGATGGTGATATTGGTACAAAGCTCCTAGGAAGGGAAACTTACTAGTTTTAAAACTAGTAAATCTTAGCATAAAAACAAAGTGAAAAAAAAAATTAGAGAGAGAAACTCCTCTAGGAATTTTGGCCAGCCAAGAGAGAGAAGGGATGTGTGAAAATGTGTGCCAATGCATGGTATTTGTAGAGGATTGAAAGAGCTTAGGTGTCCAAATGATTATATCATGCATTATGTCATTATTGGGTTTTTCACTTATTTTAAATTAGTTAGATGGACAAATATGTAAATTAGAGTGGTGAGTCACCTAGGAATTGGTTGGACATATGTCCCATGAGCTGTCCCAACTTTGTCAGTATAAATTTTATTTGTAGTTAAATTAATCGATGCTGATAAAATTGCCTAAACTTGAATAAATTATCTTTTAATATCAAAATAATTCATTTTAATGAAAAACTAAACATATACATTATTCTTCATCAAAAATGATTTTCTAATAATTAATTTTAATTTTTATTAATTTATCTTGAATATATATATATATATATATTGTATTTTTGAGCTAGAAAATTCATATTAAATCCATTTTAACTCAATAAATACCAAAGTTTTAATGAAAATTCTAAAATTAAATATTTTATCTATAAATGAACTAAGATTATTATTTTCACCATTTCTAAATGTCAAACCAATACCGGTTAGGCTTAATAGACATCTAGGGACATTTTGGTCATTTTACACAAAAATTCTAGAAAATTCTCAAAAAATTCCTAAAATTATATTTTAATATATATGATATGATTTTAAGCTCAAATTGACATTTTAATGTCAACTGAATCTTTTTCTCAGAAAATTGACATAATTTTAATCATCATTTTTTAATTTCTCAAGGCTCTAACTTGAAAAAATTATTAAAAGTCACGATTAGATAGTTCTTGACATTTTCAATTCAACCGTGGAGAGTAGAATTTTGAGATTCCTTCTCGATTTTTCAGAAATAAATCATCAAATATTAAAAAAAATAGTTGAAAAATTAAAATAGAAGTGTTACATTTTTCACTATTTTTCTTTTAAAAAAAATTATAATTAAAATATACTTTGTATAAAATTTTTAAAATATTTTGAGATCAAAAAGTCTCTAATTGGTTTCCGCAGTCGATTTAGAGTATTTTTGTCATTTCACAAAAATTATCTCAATAAATTTTCAAAGAATTATAAAATTATTATTAATTATTCTAAGTATATTTGTGACTTCAAAATAAATTTTAAACACTTCTAACTATTTTTGTCTATTAATTTTGTTATTTGGCTTTTTAGGGACAAAACGATCATTTTACCAATTTTCAGCTATGTTCCCCAAAAATTATTAAAAATCTAAACTGTTTTGGACCCCCTTTGGGCCTAGCCACGTGGCCCGAGTCCCATGGTAACTAACTTACCACCTTGCTACTATATAAGACATTACATGCCTTCAGGTAAAGACTTAAGCCTTATTATTCACCTCTTATAGACACTGACTTAAGCATCAGAGTGTCTTTGTAAGTGACAACCAGGTGCTGCCACTCGTTGGAGCTGCCTGAAATGTCCACCCCGTTCGAGGTACCAAAACAGTCTCCAACATTGGCGCTGTCTATGGGAAACAATGCTCTTCCTTCACTTTCCTTTGCAGTGGATGTCGAAAAACTTTCTGGCAACAAAGTCATCTTGACTTTGCCACAGCCATCCGAATTTTCAACCTATGCGTCAAATCACAAATGTATTTTTTCTATCAAGAAGCAAGAGATAGGATGGAATAAAAGTTATCGAGAAGTGAAACGATTCAATTTGCTCTTTATTCTTGACTCGTCATTATTCATTCTTCAATGGAGTTTTGGATTTCTCCAATTGATTCATCACTCCTTCGAGACTTGAAGGAAAAAGATGGACAACTCTGGATTATGAATTTAGATTCGTTCTTACAATTTCACTTTGCTAACAAAATTTCTCTAACCTTTTTCTCGTCTCTTTTAAGAGTTAACATTCTTGCAGGTAATATAATGCCTTGACTCAAGCTCAATTAGTTGAAACCTTCATACCACAACAAATCATAAAGTCAATCCTCTAGTTTGAGGTGTTTGTTCGAATTCAAGTTTGAATCGGGATCAAATTTCTCAAACTCTTCGAAGATGAGTGATTCCATTCATCATTTCTATCTCAGAGCCAATTTCACCGTGGTGTCACCTTCGACTTCAGCAAAGCCTTCTAAAAAACAAAGTTGTTTGCATTTGATCGAGCCAAGACCGAGCATACAGGACACTTGTGATGTCAGCTCTTGAAAACGAACTCCAAGCCTCCAAGGATTTATCATAAATATGGCTCAAAATGGAACCGTGATTGTGGCAAATCGACATGTTCACATCAAGACATGTGAATAAGGCGATTTTCTCAAGAGTGCGGCAAGCTCGCATGTCGTCATCCGAGGTTGTGATAAGTTGCCACCACACACATCTCGTGATATGCCAACTTACGACGTTGTCTTGTAGTTCAAGCCGTTAACATCATCTTTCATGTGGAGTATTCCCCGCATGCACTGCAACGTCGGTACATGGACTCGCAACACCTTGACGTGATTTCGATTCATTGAGTTCAAGCCCTCGAGTAATCATACCCAGCGGATGTTGTATGTCACCCGGCGAGTAATCACGCCCGGTAGATCCCAACAACGGTTGGTGCAAGCACCGAGCTGGTGTTTCGAAAAATCCGCCCAACGGGTTATTAACCCCACTGGGCAAATCCAACATCTAAATTCTACAAATATAGTAAAAACAAAGACAAAAAGTGCCACGAATTCGTTCCCGACTTCACTGGAAGTGCAGGCTGAACAAGAACTTAGTGATCAGTGGAAGCTAATGTGTATGAGTGAAGATCCTGCTGTAGATATCTAGATGGATGATAACTTGCCAAAAGAGGCATCCATGGGGGTTGACCCTTGGTGCATCTCAATTGATATTGCTTGAAGATGGGAGCGTGCGTTTTTTGAAAACATCAGAAGCTGGTTCGATGCGATCTGTCGAAGGTAGCACATCATCACACTCCCCAATGTTGCCGACATGCTAAGCACCAATTGACTTCATGTATGTATGAAAAGTTGAAAAATGTTAGAGCTAAATGTTGATCTCATAAGATCACAGCCACAACCTGCAAAATCAACATCACGACAGGGATGACACTAATCTGTTGGATGCACGATCATCCCATGCATTCTATTGACGAGATCGATGTGTGCATTCCTTTTGATGTTCTTACAACCATAGTTGACTGAAGCACTAACACATTAGCATGTGAACTTCCTTATGAATTGTTATGAAGGTTGAGATATGATTTGTCAACTCAAGGTTGTCTATCATCACTTTTTGGCATGCAAAGAGCATTCCCGACGTGCATCGCAGCCTGTATATTCTGAGATCATTATGGTGCGCAACATCTCGTTGTCATTACACTGATATACTCCAACCAACAACAATAATGTCCGAGGTATATGTTAGAGCAAGCACTGTCATCACTCAACCGAGTCTTAATAGACTGCCAGTTGACCTCGAATCAACATTGACCTCACCATGGAGGACACATCACTCTTCTACGTCAGCATCATATTCTTCGTCAAGATATAAATGCTTCCTTATTCTCCATCTCAGGCTCACCAAACATATGGCAAAGCCAACATCTTCGTAGCCAATATCGAGTATGAATTCGAGATCAGTGTGAAGCCGCACCCCAGAACATTCCCAACCTCAGTTTCTGTGAACCATTAAAATATGACCACCTTCGTCCAAGCTTGACTTCAACATCGATCTCTTCTAGCCAGGCATGTGAGCAAGCGAGACATGCAAACAACACAAGTTAAGTTCAATGTATCCCTCTAATATGAATATATGCCAGATGACAGTACATGCAAAGGAAACCGACTTGCATGTTATTGGCATCTTTAATATGTCACTAACAACTCTCCTGTCTGAGTTACTTTTGGACTTGGGCTTCAATGTCAGCATCTACCCATCCCGGCTTCACCAAGATAGAGTGCTAGCAATTGATTGGCCCTGTTGAATCCGATGTTGAGGTCGGCAAAAATTTTGAAGCCATCACCAACATTAGGCCCAAAGCCATCTGTTACCAAGTTAGCAATTGGCACCGATCAAAAATTCGTAATCGATATCGATAGGAGGTACGAGCCTTGACAACATCCACACTTATGCTATCATAGTGCTTGAAATAACAAGACCATGCCATTGTCATTTGTCTTTATATGCTATCATGATATGATGGAAACTCACGTATTTATGCTATGCCTCCTTTTTACGAATCACATGCTATACATATAGTGCTTGAAACAAGATAATAATATTAATATGATATGTAAAGCTAATGGTGTTGACGTTACCTATATAATGGTGCGCACATGCATGAATATATTGTCACGAATGCCATTTCTTTTCCTTCCTTCATATAATAATCGTTACTCAAAGGTTATCAGGCCACATTTAAATGAGTGACATTATATTATACTATATGCAATCTCCACCATGTACATGTTGTTTCTCTCTTAAAAAAAAAAAAAGAAGAGGGGAAAGGCCCCTTGCAAGAGCTACCAATATTTGGCAAGTGATGAAGCGACTTTATGTAAGCATGGAGTACTGCTCATACGGTTTAATTTTGCAAGGAGAACTCTCGCATAAAAGCAAACGACAACTAAGTTAATAAACATTGTAACCTCAATTTTATTTAATTTTACTAACATTATCTATACTATCATGCAAGCTTGCTCTATGTCTGTCTAAAAGAAATTGCAGGACTAACATAGTGTCTTCTAAAGCCAACTTATGACCAACCTCGAGGGTAGCATGGACAAAAATCATTTACAATTATTTTGCAGGTCAAAAAGCTATTGCGAACTACCCTGTGCACGTGGATTTGCTCCAGCCGAGGTAGGAAGATTGCTAAAATCGAAGACCAAGCAACGCGAACTACCTCGTGTATGTGGATTCACTCCAGCCGGGGTAGGAAGATCGCTAAAATGAAGATAAAGATTGCAAACTATCCCGTGTACGTGGATTCGCTCCAGCCAAGATAGGAAGATCACTAAAATTGAAGACAAAGCAATGTAAAGATAAAGATTGCGAACTATCTCGTGTACGTGGATTCACTTCAGCCGAGGTAAGAAGAACGCTAAAATGAATACAAAGCCATTGCGAACTACCCTGTGTACATGGATTCACTCCAGCTGGGGTAGAAAGATCGCTAAAATTGAAGACTATGCGAACTACCTCGTGTACGTGGATTCGCTCCAGCCGGGGTAGGAAGATCGCTAAAAATGAAGACAAAGCCATGCGAACTACCCTGTGTACGTAGATTCGCTCCAGTCGGGGTAGGAAGATCGCTCTAGCCGGGATAGAAAGACATCTACCTCATCGAATATGTACAAAGCTCATAAAGACATCTACCTCGTCAGATATGTACAAGGCTCATTAGGTACAAAAAGGCAAAAAGTATACATAACAAATATATATATTGAAATTCATTTCAGGTATAAAAGCAAAACAAAGCAAAGCAAAAAGCGGCAGCTTAACCGAGAAGTCGGGTAACATCGAAACTTATTTTTCGCTTTAAATTAACATTCTGTAGAAAGAGAGCAAATGTGGCAATGAAAGCCTAAACCATGTGACTGAAAGAACAAGCCGGTGCTCGTGTCAACATGAGCCATCAACTTCGGGGGCTACTGTTCTAGACCCTCTTTAGGCCTAGCCACGTGACCCGAGACCCATGGTAACTGACTTACCACCTTGCTGCTATATAAGGCATTACATGCCTTCGGGTAAAGACCTAAGCCTCATTATTCACCTTTTACAGACATTGACTTAAGCATCGGAGTGTCTTTGTAGGTGACAACCAGGTGCTGCCACTCGCCGGAACCGCTTGAAGCGTCCACCCCGTTTGAGGTACAAAACACTCTCAAACATAAATTAAGTACTACTTACTAATACGAACGTAACCATAAGAATCAAATTTTTTGAGATTTTTATCCGGTTCTCCAAAAATAAATACAGAATAATTAAGAAAATAGTTCAACAGACAAAAGTGGGAGTGTTAAAAATAGGGCCAATTTTCACACCACGTCATGTGACACATCATTACACTATTTGCAATTTAATAGACACTTAACATCAAGACAAAATGTGTGAAATTAGGTAAATATAGAAGAAAAATATGCAAAAAAAAAGTTAAATAACAAAATTTACGAAATCATAAAAATAAGAGACAGACGTGTAATTAAACCTGAAATATATTATTGACATGAGATCCTTTTTGCCATGTCAACTAAAAGTTCCCAAGTAGACTAGCAAATTTTTGCAAAGACGCGTTTTTTTCTTTTCAATAAAAGGCTTGCGCCCATGTGAGATGCTATGTGAGAAGTAGCAGCTCATTTGATTGACATGCATGACGACATGCATGACGCAGCCCCAAATGTAAATTGCTAATTTATTTGAAATAATAACTTTTACTTTTATAATAGCAAAATTTGAAAAAATAAAATAAAAATAATAACTTTTACTTTCACAGTGAAGACGGTGTTGGCAGACAGCTAAAAGGGTGATTCATAAGTACGTCAACTTTAACTTTCACATTTTATAGTTTTAGCTTCAAATTTTTATTTTCAGCCCCGGTATTAGGGGGGTTCATAGATATAGATATCTCTAAACTCGAATTGACCCCAACACTTTGAATTTTTTGGATATTCAAGTAGTACCAACTCAACTCACTCAAACCTGTTTATGTACGAGTTAGGTAACGAGTTTTGATTTTTAAATATGTGAATCCAACTCGTTAATATGAATAATTTTTAAATTTATTATTTATATATGTTTTTAGCTTAAAAAATTATGAATAATGAGTATTTCAATATTAAATTGACTCCTTTTAATTGTAACATACAAACATAAATATATGTATATCAACCACTAAGTCAATCCAATAACAACAACAGATGTAACTATTAGACCTTGACTTATATAATAAATCTCATTATTCACGCATAGTGAACAATGCAACTTTAATTATATTGTTTATTTTTAAAAATATAATTTAGTTTTTTTTATAAAAATATATTTAATATATCACTAAATAAGAACGGATACTTATAAACCTAACCCAAACCAACTCGTTATTAACTGAGTTGGTTCGGTGTGGATTTGATAAAAAAAATTACACAAATTTTAACCAACACAATGCAATTTATTTTGACCTATTCAGATATTGAATTTAGCCAACTCTAACCTAAACTGACCCCTAAACACCCCTACCCGATATGGGTGCATGCCCCCTGGGATTGGGATGGGAGAGGGAAACCATAAAAAGCTGCAACTCGGATGAGAAAACATTGACAATTATCAAAATTATATTAAAAGTTATAAAAGTCAGAGATTTCAACGAGAATGCTTAAAAACAGAAATAAATAATCACATTAAATTGAATAAAAATATACTTTTGCTTTTCAATTATATATTTTGTTAATAATTTAATTTACCTTTTTTTAATACAATGACAATACTCAGATCAGAACCTATAATCTTATACAAATTATTTTAACCTCTCCACTAAATCATTCCTAGTGGATTACTAGGGATGTCAACAGGGCGGGGCGGATATGGTTAGTATCTATCTGCTACCCGTCCTGCTAGATAAAATTTGTACCTGTACCCGTCTCATTACTCGCGCGGGTATCCATAAATATCTGTGGATAATTTTTTTAAAAAAAATAATAACAAATTTATTTTATGTGTTGTGGACAATTATAAAATGCTGCAAATATCACTTTGAATTTATAAATTAAAGAGTTATTGTTTAAAATAATCACTTTGAACATAAATTTTAATTATTCTAACAATTTTTCTAAAAAATATATAGTTAAATGCTCACAAAATTATGTTCTTTTTTTCTTGTAATATAATTGTATAAGATTTCTCTCGTAATAAATAATCTTTTTGAAAATTTTGAATAAATTTATGTAATTTTATCTATATTAATATGTAATGGTATTTAAATAAATATATAATTGTCAGTAGTGGGTATCTGCAAGTACGGATACCGTACCCATCCCGTTAATAAACGACTAGTGGATATATCCGTTTAAAATATTCACAAGTACCCATTTAAAGTACCTATTTTTTATCCATAACAAATTTTATTCGCGACTATGGATACGGATATTTTTGTCATTCCTATGGATTACAATTTAACTCACTTGTTTTACTTAATCCAAGGATTTGTATCGGTCTGAATTAATTTGAATATTTTTAATTTATTTACATGATTGTCCTTGGAATCACCAGCGTACAGTAAATCTTTATGAATGTCTGCAATCTTTATGAATATAGTATCATTTGCTTTTGATAACGTGCGTAAAGATGCTGCTTTTTGTTTTTTCCCCCCTTTTTTTCTCCTTTTGTGGGAAACATAAAGATGATGCTGGCAGGTCTAATTAGAACCTATATTTTCTGTCACGTGTCAAAATAGGGGTGTATGATCTTACTGCATTAACAGGTGCAAATTATTTAAAGGAGGACATCCCATCTTGTAGGCACGTTGTAGAGTAGAGGGTTGAGTTCGAAAATGAAATTAGTCAAAATAAAGACATCCATTGCAAACCCCATAAAAAGGAGAAAGCAACACAAAAACCATGAGAAGCAAAAAAGATAGCAGCAAACCCAAGTTGCACAGAGGAAATTCGGAAAGGGGAAAGGGAAGTTTACAAAGTTCGTGCTAAGGTGTTGTCGGCAGAAAAAATGAGCAATGAGAGAAAAGGAGCAATGTCTTCAAACATTATTGATTCAGGTTACAAATAAGAAAAAAAAAAAAAGCATAATTGCAAGTTTTGCCATCTATCTTTCATGATTTTACAAATTTTGTCACCAAACTATTTTAATTACACATTTTATTACTCAACTTTTTAAATTTGTTCATATTTTGTTACTTAATTATTTTAGTTGCACATTTTGTCACCTAATTTTTAAAATATTGCATATTTTGTTACCTTTTAGTTGACGGCTGACGTAACAATTTTAACCACTGACATGACAATCAGTAGTCAACTTGTCACATAAACAGTCAACCTACTACATTAGCAATCAAAATTGTCAAATCAGCGGTCAACTAATGGAGTGACAAAATGTATGAAAATTTTAAAGTTAGGTGACAAAATGTATAACTAAAATAGTTGGGTGACAAAATGTGAGAAATTTTAAAAGTTGAGTGACAAAATGTGTAACTAAAATATTTAGGTGGCGAAATTCGCGAAATCATGAAAGATATGTGACAAAATGTGCAATTAAACCAATTTTTTTTTTATCTATATAAGAATTAAAATACGTGCAAAGGCTATTCTATTTTAAAAAACAAGATTTGAATTCATAATAGAAAAGTACATTAGATATGTTGTTTAATACTTTTTCAACACAGTCTTTAGTCTTAAATTACTAAACTTTACTTGCTCTGTTCTTAAAAAAGATTAAAAGCGTACGTATTGATCATATATTTAATTATGTTTTATGACTATTTTATCATTTTTATTTGAAAATTAAATTTATTTTTTTATGAACAAATTCTTTTTCTAATTTCTTATAAATCAATAAATTTTAGTTGTTTAATTATATACTTCGATAATTATTGTTTTCTTTTTTGTGAATTTAAGGATTAAAATGTAAATGTTTACATAATAGGACTAATTATATATGTGTCCTAGTTTTTTTTTCTGTTTTACATTTGATTTTTTTTTCTTATTTTTCATTTTCATTCTTTAAGAATTTTTACAATTTAAAAACCAAATTCAACTTCAAAATGATATATATATATAAACTAAATGTTAAGGTCCTTATAGGAATATGAAAGGGTACAAAATCAAAAAAAAAAAAAAAAGAATAAGTAAATAAATTGTTAACTGAAGCACAAGAAATAATATATTTGAAGATGACATACGGTTACGGAAGTAGAATAACTTATGTATTATATTATAAGTAAATTTAGAAGGATTACATAGATAGTAGATTATGGATTAGTTAATACTCCGAAGGTTTAATTTGGGCACGCTTGTTTCTGATTATATTTGAGAAAATAAATATTTTTTTGTAAATGAGAAGAAATTAAAAAAGTTAAGTAACAGTATACTTTTAGTTTTTTATATTTATTTTAAGTTTTAATTAATTCTTTAATTTTTTTTTATCTTCTAACTTATAATGTTTTTATTTCTGTCAAATTCATTTCCCCACTAAACAAAAGCTTCTAATGTGCATAAGTGCATTGATGTCGCATTTTTCTTTTGTAAGCCAAAAAGTTTATTAAGATACGAGTTGTACTCATAAATACAATATAGAGTCATACTCATTACCAATACGAGAGGCACCAAATCAATCTCTATTGAAACCAACCCCTATTCCAATCATCTAAAATCAATGTTTTTAAATTGGATTGATCATTGAATTACTTAAGATATTAGTTCAAAGTTTAATAATTGCATCGTAGCTAAATTGTGCTCGAATTGTTATTTAATAAAATAATAATAATAATTAAATAATAGATAAGATAATATTAAAAAAGCACATACTGTCATAAAAGGACTCAAATAGTACATTCTAAGTGTTATCTACCCTCATGTTATTTAATGAAGATACTCTTGGATAACACTTCTTAAGTGTTATCTGAGTGATATCTTAGAGAACCTTTTTTTTAAGAATGCGTTATTTGAGTGACAACTTGAGTTTTATCAAGAAACCATTTCAATGTATAATTATTTTTATAGTATAAATTTTGGTTTTTTCATTAACAAAGACAATGTCTAGAAGTCTAGAATTGTTTTTGTCATTAACACTTGGATTGCCTTCTGCGAAAAAGTTCTTCATTCCATCTTTAAGTAGGTTCAGTTTCTCATACACTTCACTAATGGCCTTTTGTTGAACTTCCCCATCAGTTTTGATTACTGGAATCACTTTCTCAAGTAACTCTAATAGAAAAGAAAAATCACAAGCATCAAAATAAATCAAGAAAGGCATTTAGTCTTTCCTCAAAACACAAAAGAAAGGCGACCCAGAAAGCTCAATACTGCAATCGAACCCACACAAACAAGCCCAACCCATGGCACCTCCATTTTGAACCAACCTCTAAACCACGGTGTTAATGCCTCAATGTTAGAACTGTATTAGGATCTGCAATCATCAAATAAACAATAAGAAAAAGTACAAAAAAAAGAAGAACCTGTACAAAAAAAAATCGAAGCCAAAAAGGAAAGACAGAGAGGGAATGAACAATAAAAAGAAAAAAAGAAACCATCGCCTCTCCACGTCGCCACTCCTGCCAGTGATGTTATTGGACTCGGACTTTAATCCTTTATTTAACCCAGACAATCATTGCAATGATCATACATTCTTAATATTAGTTGTATAAAATTGAGCATATATTTTTAAGTTAAATTAATCAGTAGACCTCTAAATTATTTATAAATTTTTAATTAGGTTCATAAACTAAAAAGATTTTGTAATTGGATCATTATTTTTGTAAAATTTTTATAATTGAGTCCATGATGTTAGTTTATGATGGCTAAAAACGGTTAAAACATGATAATTTATGACAATTTTAAAAATTTTAAGAACTTAGGTATAAAAATTTTACAAAATTAGAGACTCAATTATAATTTTTTTTAGCTTGGAGACCTAAATAAAAATTTTTAAATAGTTCAAGGACCTACTGATTAATTTAACTAATTTTTTATACAATTATAATATAACTTGAATACACGTATTAGCATACATCCAGCTCGAGACAGGATCGATAAAAATGATGATGAATTTAATGATAATAGTATTCATTATTATTCTTTAATAATGATTTAATATGATGTAGGGAAAATATGTAAGAGACTAAGTATAGATACTTACAGAAACAGCTCTTGAATAAACTTCAAACTTCAAACTTTTGTGCTATGTTGATCTTTATTTGCGAAACGTAGAAAAATTCACACGTATTTTCGTAAAATAAATTAATAAGAGTTTTAAATTAAAAATAATTTTTTCTGTGAAATGTTTGGTGTCATGTAGTGATAAGGAGTCATTACATCAACCATTTTTTATAGAATTTGTGAGGAAAATACTCAACATTCACCTACATTCTCTTCCATTCCACTTTCACCTCATTTTCTTTTTCTTTTTTTTTTGTCACATCACCTATCATATCTATCATTTTTTCTCTTTGTCTTGTATTGTTTTTTTCTTATCTCTCTTCTTTCCACCCTAGTCCACCTATTTTAGAGTAGACGTTTATTGTTGCTCTTTTGTCCACTAGAAAACTACTAGCTGGTAAATTATTGTGTGTTTGGTTTCACGATAGACAGGATCAACTCAAGCCAACGTGATTTTGGTGAAAGTATAGTTGTTTATTTATTATTAGGTAAAATAGATTTTGCCTCGAAACTTCGATTTGACTAGAAGTGATAAAAGATATCTTTTGCGTTAAGTTGAAGAGTGTTTGGTTTCATAGTGACAATCACAAGAATTGATTTTGACTCCAGTCAAGCTTGATTTTATAAAAATATAGACATTTGGTTATGGATAGGTAAAATTGATTTTGCTTCCAAATCTCGATTTAACTAGAAATGATAAAAGGTAGCTTTTGCATTAAGTTAAAAAATTTACACCAAGTTATATAGCAAACTCTTGCTTTTAGGATAAGAACATTCAAACATAAATCACTTAACCCAAAAATTAATTTTAATAAAAAATAATTTTACAAAATCAATTTTATTCAAAACCAATTTTACAAACGCTCATTCAAATACAAACAAAAAATTTATACTAATTAAGTTTTACATCAAGCTTATTTTTAAGATGAAAATATCTAAACATAAATCATTTTGTTTCAAAATCAATTTTGGATACGCTCGTTCAAACACAAAAGTTGACTCAAGTCTTCCTATCATTAGTCCTTGTCCCAATATAGTACCCCAGGTATCCCTACCTCTAGTCTTTAATTTATAATTATTAGTATTCCTACCACTAGTCCTTGTCGGAGCTAGCAAAAAAAAGAAAAAGAAAAAGAAAGATAAAAAAAAGAGAAGAAAAGAAAATAAAGAGTGTTCTCATAGAAGAAAAAGCAAAGAAATTACTTAGACGAGTGATATCGGCAATAACAGACGGATGCATAAATATCCGTCCACTAACCTGGAAACACACCCTCATCAAAATTAGGACCACTTCCCTTAGCCACAAATGGTTCTGAAACTTGTTTATATCATCAATTTGATGATATGGAGCATATATCCACTAACATATGCACGGCATCAGAATCAGACTATAGCACAACCCGGTTGTAAATCGGAATGTGGAAGTGTTTCCATTCCTTACCCTTTCGGAATGGAAGGCTCCAAATGCTATGCAAACGTGTGGTTTGAAATAAAATGCAACAGTACTTCTCAAGGTGAGAAACCTTACCTCAAGTCTATAGATTTGGAGGTAATATTCATTGATATTTTCAACAGTAGGGTTTGGATCAAGAATCCGATTTTCGGTACTGGGAAGAACTGCGAAAGGATTGGTACAGGCATAAACCTGAGACGAGGTCCTTTCGTGTATTCCCAGGATTACAACTCATTTGTGGCCGTAGGTTGCCAAAACGCTGCTTTCTTGTGGTCAGACGGCTCGGAAGTTAGTGGTTGTGTGTCCATATGTGACGGCAAGCAGCAAGAAAATGTCAATAACATCAAGCTTGCAAGGTGTCGTGGCATGCACTGCTGCGGTACTTTACTGCCGTCGTATCTTTCAGAATATAATGTCACAACTGAAAATCTAAATAATGTGAAAAAGGTGATGGAAGGGTGCGCTTACGCGCTGATTGTAGCGGATGATAATAATCAGTTCCCGTTCAGTCACGACAAGTACAATTACACTATTGGGGACCTAAAGCATTTAAATGATGTTCCTGCTGTGCTCGAATGGGAGATTCTGAATGACATGCTCATCAACAATTCCGTGCTCAAAAATTCCATCCTCGGCCTCGGCGATCTCGGTGCAGATGATGAATATTATGTCCGCCGCCACTGCGATGTCTCTGATGTTACATCTCCACCCTCACAACACGGACACTCAGGTTGGAGATGTACCTGCGAATATGGCTTCCAGGGAAATCCCTACATTGAGGAAGGCTGCAAAGGTATGACATGACCCCTCAGAAATTATAAAGTAGTTCGGGACCATCATGCTTTCAACAAATTTTAATATTGAAAATTTTATTTTAAATTAATTAATAGATCTTTGAACTATTTAAATATTTTTAATTGAGAAAATAGGTTATGTATTAACCGTATAAAATAATTTTATTTTATCATCCAATCATAAATTATGATTTATTGTAAATTTGTTGATTTTTATAATAAATACTTTAAAAGCTATATTAATGGTAATTTCTGATTGCTTGATAGTGTAAAATTTTTTATACTAATAGTGTATAACCATTAAACTCTTTTTAATAAGGTTCACAAACTAAAAAAAAAATTACAATTGGGTCTTTGATTTGGTAAAATTTTTGTAATTGAATTCCTAATGTCGTTAAAATTGTTAGAAAATACTGTTACAAATTGTCATTTTCTGACAGTTTCAAACCGCCATAAACTAACATCAGGGTTTCAATTACAAAAATACAAGATCAAGGACATAATTAATTTTTTTAGTTTAAGAACCTAATTAAAAAATTTTAAATAATTCAAGGACCTACTGATTAATTTAACCAAAAATTTAAATACATATCACATAGAAATTAGTTGAAAATATGGATACATGTGATATAAGACTACCTAATAATTTCTCCCTATATATCTAAGAGAATATATATAATACCACCATCCTTAACATTATTTCAATTAATTTTTTTAATCATTCAATTAAAATTTATTTCTCTTGTTCTTTAAAGAAATTCACATCACTTATGAGTTATAATCTTGATCAATCATCACAAAATCTAATAGTTGATACTTACTCATCTCTTCTCGTTCTCACTTAAAAAAGTTCTCTCACTAAGTATATCTCCACATGTGGGATGTATCTCATGAGAAAGTCAATTTTATATGAGAACAAGAAGAATAATCTTGATCATACAACTGTACATGAATAGTCAAGATTTAAAATTACATAATCACTTAAAAAAGTCAAATGACTTTTTAGAAAAACTACACGATTTATGTGTTTTAATCTTGACTATTCATTATAAGATTTTGTGATTAATATTTGTTCTTTTAGTATATAAGAAGCATGTCTAATGAGAGTGTTAGATGTTAGAAGAGTAAATTTTGGTCATACAATCTTATATAGAAAAATTATTTTCATTAATTTTGAATATTAACCATCTATTTAATTTATATGTTTTCTATATATAGGTGTGTGATTTATTTAGTGAGAAGGTCTTTTTATATAGTAATCAAAATATTTAAGTAATCATTAGTTATAAATAGTAATAATTATATAGTGAGAAGAATAAATAGTAACCATTAAATCTTATCATAATTAAAAAACAAATTATTTAAGTAATAATATATGACTTTAAAAATTATAATCTTCATCACTGTATGGTTAAAATTTGCTCTTTTTTTTTTTTTTTTTGAAGAGTCAGATTTGCTTCTCTCAATCACGTGTAAAAATATTTTTTCATTAAATACGTTATATGATAAAAAATAGTACTTATATTAATAGAGTAAATTATGCTGACACCCCCTGAAGTTTTTTCATATTGCACATAATTCTTCTGTTTTTTTAACGTTTACAACAACCTCCCTTACAGGAATATACGATGTAATGTTTTTCAAACAATTAAGATATGTTAGTATAATATATAAGGGGTGTCAATATAATGTTTTTCAAACAGTTAAAGAGATTAGTATAAGGATAAAAAAAAAAAAGTATCGTATGAAATTTGAAAAAATCTTAAAAAGTATCAATGTAATTTACTCATTAATATATTCATTATCTCTTATATCTTACTTTTATATTATTTATTTTATTTCTCATCACATTATTTATTATTTTCTTTCTTTACCTTTTTTTTTTTCTACTTATCTCTCTTTCCTTCCACCCCAAATCCACTCAAAAATGAATGGAAGTTTATAATTTTTCATTAAAATAAAAATACATATCCTATTTTTGTGTGCGAACGCGACAAAAATGTTAACAAATGAGTAGAGGGTTATCTTCCATAGGTGAATCTACGGTGCATGCCAAGTTGTGTTCGGTGCGTACATGCACTTTACAAAGTCACTGGCTTTCAACTATTTATAAAAGAGTTATGATTTTTGGAGATTCTACTTTTTTAAATATTTAATTAATATTTATTATTTTTCTCTAACTCTCTTTTCTTATCACATTATATTACTTATTATATTTATATTTTTCTGTTTTTTATCTTCCTCCCTAGGTGTCAAATAGATTTTGGGTGTCCAAAAATAATTTTTGTTTATAAAATTGGCCAGGAACTGTTTTCTACCTCTGGCTACGGGGTATTTTAGAAAAACAAAAATATTTATGGACACTTAAATTTAATCTACACTTAAAAGAGAAAGAAATAGACGAGAAAAAAATGTTAGTGTAATAAATAATATAATGTGACAAAAAGAAGAAAATGAAGAAAAATAAAAAATGTTAAATAGATATATATACGATGCAAGTATTCATATATTATTATTCTTGTTAGAGGAAAAAAAATAAAATACACCACCATATATATGTCCTCTCTTCCAACCCATTGCCACCATCACTGAACACCAAATTGAATCTCTACCGTGGCTATGAAGCAACCCGACAAACCCTCGATTAGAAGACTTCAGAACTAAAGCTGGGTTGCCTTGCTCCTCCATTAATTGGAGTCCCCCATCAATATCATTTTTTCAACTCCAACATCTTTGTTCTCGACACTCCACTTCTTGCTTTGCCACCATCATAGCCCACCTCCCCAATCCTGCTCCGCCTTGTATGGCCAAACAACTATGTACATGTTTAGATTATAATTGGAAAACTCAAAAATACTTTTACTCTTAAAATAACAAAATTTTTCTTCTCATTTTATGCATTGGAATACACAATTTTTCATTGAAATTCACAAAAGTACTTCTTTAACTTTAAACCAAACCTAGTCGCGAAAAGCCACCCCAACTCCTTCTCTGTCTTATTTTAGTTTACAAAGGAAAAATAAAGTTACCCTTTATCGTTTAATTATTGATTTTGATAAGTATTTTTATAATATCAATTAAATAGAAATCATTTTAATTATAATTAATTAGAAATGAAAAATTATCTTACATATAACTAATAAAAAAATCAGTTTAAAAATGATTCTCAAAGTAATTATAAAAATTAAGAAAGTTACCATAATTTTAATTGAATTATATTGTAAAAGTTTATACTTTTATTTTTTAATTTTAATTTTAATTTTTTTATCACTATCATAATTAAGGCTTTGGCTCTTCAATAAAATCCTGTGGTATTTTCACAAGCTTTGGTCTTTTGGACTAGCTATGAGACTACTCCTTTATTTGGGACTTACACACATTTAATGTTTCTTGCCCTTTCCTAAGAGTGCATTTTGCAAAAATCAAACTGGATCCTTTTCTAATTCAGCATGTATCGTTAACTGAGTCACACCTATCCAATTAAGTTTGATTTTGTAACTCTTATTATTTTTTACTTTTAGATTTTTTTTTTATCAATTATACTACATAAATAATTGTTATAAATATATTTTAACTTGGTTTGATTGACTGTTCAGGGCCAGACAAGAAAAGTCGAGCAAAGTGGGCCATATTAGGTACGCATGAAGTGATAAATCTATTTTTTTTTAAAACAGTTGTTATCTTTTCTAAGAAAAGAAAAAAAAGTACTTCATGTATCTCTATATGCAGTTTTCTTAAGAAGATTAAATAAGAAATGAGAAGTACAGTTATTTTGAAATTAGATTTTATTTGCAGTTATTTTATATGCAATTAAAAAATAATAATAGTGTAGTTTATAATATAAGGTAAGGGGCAAACTAGTCCAAAAAATTAGAAATGAAAAATAGGTATCATCATTATAATAGTTATAGATAAATTTTGTGTATCGTGATTAAAAAATTATCTGTGTCATATGAATATTTTTAAACTAATAACGAGCAAAATTTCATGTATTATATGAATATTTTGAATTTAAAAAATTATAAATTAAAGAGAATAGTAAATATTTTCATTATTAATAATGAATATTTTATTATATGATCGAAATATATAAAATGGAAAGAAAAAATATTTTTAAAATGAAGAAAAAATTATTAAAATTGACGCACATCATTTTTATTGATATAGTATGTAAAAAATTAAAAATTAAATTCAAAATAGTATACATTAATATTATAATAATTTTAAAATTTAGTTTATCTAAAAGATATTTTTAATTTGATATAGTGTATCAAAATTTAAAATTTGAAATTAAATTTAAGAAATATTATTTAAATGAATAAAAATTATAAATAAAAAATTTTAATGCTCAATGCAGAAAAGTCACATAACATAATAAAGATAAAAATAACTTCTAAAAATACTCTCGTTTAATAATGAAAACTCAAAATTATAATATAAAAGTCAATAATATTATAATAACTAGTTTGTTGACCAGTACACTCGCACGGGTTGCCCCCATTTTTATGTATGTATCAAAATGTTTTATAACATAGTATGATAATTTTTTCTTTTGATATTAAGTAAAACATGTTGACATGTCGTCCATATGCAAAAACTAAAATGAAACGCTACATTTGTAAGGTATAATAAGTATATAATATAAATAAGTTATCAATCAAAGTAATTTAGATTGATGATTTAAGTCTTTTATTTAGAGTCAAAGGCTAGGTTGAAGGCAAAGGTAATTGACGTGAACTCAATCAAAAGAAAATGATTTAAGAATTTGGAAATTGCTATATAATCAAAAGACAATATTGTCAAAATAACATATATTTGTTCATGTATAATGTAACACTCATTCATATTAAATACAATTCATATTAATTTAGTTATAAAGTTTAAGTAAATAAAAAAATACGTGTAAATTTTTTTCCATTTTTAAAAGAAATTCCAAACTTAACAGAATTTGGAAATGGTAGTAAAAGATGAAAGATAAGACTGTATATACATATATATCATAAAACTATACATCATGGTTTGATAATACTAAAAACTAAAAAAATACATCAAAAGATAAACACTATCTAACCCAATATGTACATCGAAAAGATCCTATACAACACAGTGTTCATCTACCCTATCCCTCATACAAAAAGAAAATACTATAGGTCTTCAGGTCCTCCCCCGTGGAGATGTCCTCTAACTCGTACTCAACATCTCAAGGTGTTAATGTTGTCTTCAATAATCACGATCAATCATACATAAAAGAAAATAATGGGGTGAGGTGTTTTGTTCTAAAATCACTTTTACATGTATGGTAATAAATCTACCATAAAACAAAGATAAAACATAGTTGACAACAAAATGGATCTTAAGGTTCATTCTAAGTTGTATTAGAGTACCCTTGACTAGATATGGATCTATACTTCCCATTAATAAGTAATAGTTCTCAACAGAATCTAGGAAGTGATTAGGAGTACATATACCTCTCTCAACATCATCACGTGGTACAGTCCTCATTATCATTGAGGAAAATAACAGTCAGGATATCCATTTATAGAGGTATACTCTCAAACCAATCCTGGAATGCTGAGCAGTTGTCGAGGTTATTGAGTTTGGTCAAGCGAATATCCCAGCTCAAGGGAGTTACCCTAGCCATTGGGACCTTCACCACTCGATGCCTACCTCCAAGACCTCCGCAAGTGGGTCCCTGCCTTTCATTCCTTAGCGTACCAAACTGTAGCTTCCCTAGCAAGGTGCCATGCCACTGCATGTCACTCGCTTTTCATTACTCACTAAACTATCAGTTTCTAACTTCTTAAGTAGAGATTTCCCTAGTCTCATTTAATTTGAGCACCAGTACAATCAACATTTCTACCTTATTTTGCAGAAATTGTATAATACCAAAATTTTAACGGAATAAAATTTAGTACTTATATAAAATTTTAGCAGAATAACAATATAGTAATTATAATTTAATTACTAAAATTTTGGCAGAATGATAACTAAATAAATGAATTTTGATTTTCTAAATTTGAGTAAAGTAACAGCTTAGCAAATGCATTTTACTTTTCTAAAATTGAACAGAGTAACAACTTAGCAAATAAAATTTAATAATTTAAATTTGAGTAGAGTAACAATTTAGTAATTATGATTTAATAATATAAATTTGGGTAGAGTAATAACTTTGCAAAAATTAAAGTTTAACATTAAACAATAATAAAACTTAATCCTAAACGAGTTTAGGGGAAAACCCTTCCTACCAACATGCAAAGTGACAATAATTTAGAACCAACCCCACTCCTCCCATTACCTCTAAGATAGTTGATGAAGAAGATGGAATTGTTGGTGCAAAGCTTCGAGGAGGAGAAATTCTACTAGTTGAAAACTAGCAAAATTTTAACATAAAAGTTAGATAAAAATATTTTAGAGAGAGAAAATTTTAGAAAGAGAAGCTCTTTAGCTTGGGAGAGGAAGAGGAGATGCTGAAAATTTGAAGGAGGAAGGGGCTATTTATAGAAGAAGAAGGGGCTTAGGTGTCCACCAATGACATAAGCAATTATACAATAAATCAAGTTTTAAATTTGTTTTTAATTTAAATTTAGGGACAAATATGCACACTTAGGGACACATACACCATTTAGGGTGTTGAATCACCTCTCCTAGGCTTGGAGACGTGCTCCACCAGCTGTCCCAAGCTCCCATGTGCCAATTTTGATCTATAGGTGAATTAACCGGTACTGATAAAAACGCTTAAACTTGAAAAATTAGCTTTTAATATCAAAAAAATGCAATCAAATGTAAAACCGGAAAAATAAATTATTTTTCATCAAAAATAAAATTATAATAATTAATTTTTATTTTTATTAATTTATTTCAAATTATATTTATTTATTTTATATTTTTAAGCTAGAAAATTCATAGAAAATCCATTTTAATTCAATAAATACCAAATTTTTTATAAAAATTATAAAATTAAATATTTTATCCATAAATAAACTAAAATGACCATTTTCACCCTTTTTAGATGTCAAACTAGTACTAGTTGATTTATTAGACACTTAGGGGCATTTTGGTCATTTTACACAAGAATTCCAAAAAATTCCCAAAAAATTTCCAAAATTATATTTTAATATATATGAAATAATTAAAAGCTCAAATTGACATTTTAATTTCAATTGAATCTTTTTCTCATGTTAGTCCTTAATGTTGAGAAATAGGGACAAAATTGTCATTTTCTAATTTCTCCGAGCTCTGGCTCAGAAAAATGATTAAAAATCACGATTAAATAGCTCTTGAAATTTTGAGCAAAATGGTGGGAGTCATAATTTTGAATTTCCTTTCTGATTTTTCAGAATTGCATTGTCAAATATTAAAAAAAAAAGTGGAAGAATTGAAATAAGATTGTTATATTTTTCACTACTTTTCTTTCAAAATAAAGTTTTTATAATGAGAGATACTTAATATAAAATTTTCAAAATATTTTGAGGTCAAAAAGTCTTTTGTTGGTTCCTACAGTCAATTAGGGGTATTTTTGTCATTTTACAAAAATTATCTCAATAAATTCTAGAAAAATTTCTAAAATTATTATTAATTGTTCTAAATACATTGATGACTTAAAAACAATTTTTAAACATACAAAATACTTTAATATATAAAAGTAGGGGTGTTACATATAATCAAACATCAAACTCTCAGTCATATGCTTTTCCTTATCACAACATAATATATTTCAATTAATAACTCTATTTTCATTTTTATTTTTTCTTTTATTAAATAAATTTTGAAAAGCATTAAACATGATTTTTAATTAACCCATAATAACATTTCTAATAACAACAACAATAATAACATTTTAAATAATATTAATTGTGAAAATACAATTACATACATAACAACTCCACCTGGATTTGTTAGAGGTGGATATTTAAAAAATTCCATAATATAGTGGAATTAAATAATGAACATGCTTTTTAATTAACCCCAAAATAACATTTCTAATAATAATAAAATTTTAAAAAACATTACTCGTGAAAATATAATTACATATGAAACAACTCAACCATGGATTTGTTAGAGGTGAGCAGTTAAAAAACTCCATAATATAGTAGAATTAAGTAATGAATAATTAAGTAAACAATAATTACAGGAAATAAAGGAGCAAATGAAGAACGGTGTCGTATAAATGTCTAGTATTTTAACCCATACAATATATAAGTAACTTTTATATTTTATTAATACTTTTAATAAAATAAAAAAAAAAAACAAGTTTAAAAGATGATGTATTTTAAATTTTAAATAAAAATGTTTAAAGAATTAAAAGACTTTATTCAAAATAAAAATATAAGAAGAAATTCAAACTTTTATAATATTAAAATCCTTTTTTTAGTACTCTAATATATTTTAAATAAATAGATTAATGACCTAGATAACATTAGATAGGGATAAATTTAAATTTTTATATTAATAAGAAACATTCTAATTTATTAATCAATTTTGTATTATAAGTTTACAATTTAAAAGTAAATTAAAATAACAAATCACACGCGAGATGAGGAGAGTAATTGAGAAATTGAAAAAAAAAATGAAGGTCTTACTCCCTAAATTTTATACTCTAATTTATATATGAAAAATAGATATTGAATATTGGGTAAAATATATTTTTCATCTTTAATAATATTTTAAAATTTGATTTTAGTCTTTACATATAAAAATTTAATACATTTTTATTTCCTATATTTATGAAAATAATAAAGTTTTAGTTTCTCATTTGGGATTAAAAACAGGTATTTAAATTAAAATGTAAATACTAAAAATATATTAAATTTTTATAAAAACTATAATTAATATATCAAAATATTTTGAAATACTAAAAACATATTTTACTTCTAAATATTTTTCAATATTATATTCAATTCCCGTAGCACATGCCTTTTTAAAATATGAATAAAAAAATATCAAAAAAATGAATTAAAAAAATACCTTTTAAAATATCCAATAAAATATCCAAAGCAACTTGCATGGGTCTGTTGATCTTGCCTCTAAAGTGAAATGTCACGTGTCACGTCAAAAGTTGATAAACAATAAGGCGAAAGTGTAAGTGAAGTGGTGACTAGTGAATCGCTGAAGAGTAAAAAATGAGCAAGAAATTAATGAATAAAAACTTGCCATGTGGCATAACATATCATTCTTTTATTATATAGGTAAAGGTAATAAATTCCTAAATAACATACAATAATTCTTCAATAACCTTATCCATTTTATATCATTTTCCCTAGTCCTCCAGAAGAACCCGTGTTAAAAATGTTAAACATACTATATACCTCCAAAGTGTTTTAGTAAGAATAGGGGTGGAAATAGGTTAGGTTTTACTATGCCTGAGTCTAGCCTTGATTAAAAATATGTCTTGAGTTTGACTTGTTTATCTATTATAGGTCTTTTTTAAAAGTTTAGTTTGACCTATATAAAAGTTTGATCTAGCTTATAAGCTTGTTTAAGAACTTACTTTGTGATAATTTAATACCAAAATAGAGGTGAAAATATGTATGTTAAACTTTATAAGAATTGAGTATAACTTGTTTATATAATATAAACATATTTTTAAGGTCTAATTTAACATTCATAATAATTTATTTAAAAACATATTTTGTAATAAGACATCTAAATATGACATAAATATAAACTTATGAGATTGACTCTTTATGTGGGTTACCATGTGTTAACATTTAAAAAGATAAATGTATGATTTTAATATGTTATAATAAATTTAATATAATAAGAATAACACTAACAAAAAAAAAACTTATTTATGTTTATTTAAATAGGTCGACCTATTAGTCCCAAAAGGCTTCTTGAATGGCCTAGAGTCTGGCCTTTTTAACCAAATAGGCTTTAATAAAAGCCTTGACTTAGTTTATGATTTTTATTATTTACACTTCTCCCATTTGCTAAATACACTCTCTTTTTTCTTCTATTTTTTTATGTAAAATTGCTTAAATAACCTTATTTTCCCTTCTTGTCAAACATCACTCTTCACTCGTTTCGTTTCACCGCATTCTCCCTTCTGGTTTCACCACACTTTCCCTCTCTAGTTTCACTGTACTCCCCTCCCTCCAGTTTCACCACATTCCCCCTCTGTTTCACCACACTCCCCACTTTAGTTTCATCATACTCTCCCCCCTGTGATTTCATCTCACTCCTCCTCTTGTTTCATTTAGTGCACTCTCTCTCCTTTGATTTCACCATATCTCACATGTGGTTTCATCACACTCCCCCACTCATTTCTTAGTACTTTATGGAACACAATATAATTACTATTTCAAAAAGTACTTTCCAAAGTAATGATTATATTGCATTATGGAAAGTAATTCCCAAAATTGAAAATAGAAGAAGAAAAGAGATTGCAATTTACCACATCATGCACAGTATCAACAACTTGATTGAATTATTTTACATGTATGATGGAATTGAATATAGTAGTGCAATGGAATGAGATTAAGGTAAAATTCCAATACCTTTGATAGAGAAAAAAGGGAAATGAGAGAAAATAGAAAAGTAGGGTCTAAAGAACAATGGAGATGAGATATAGAGAATACGATTTATACCTTTTTTATACAAAAGAGTATTTTGGTATAAAGGGTATTTAAAATAATAAAATTAAAAAAAAAGAGAAGTGTATTTAGCAAATGGGAGAGTTAAATAGAAAAGGCCTAGTTTATTTTCTAAAAAGTCTAATCTATTCTGAGTTTGATGTAGGCTAAGCTATAGACTCCTGTTGAGTGGTCTGGTCTATTTTCACCCCTAAATAAGAATATTTTATATCTTCGTCCTTACCAATTTACTGGAGAGCAATAAAGAAAAATTGAAGTTTGTGACAAGCACCAAAACGAAGATATTAAAAACTTAAGCAGTAATAATCAAAGTATATTAGAGGGTCCAAACTTAGACTTCAATACCACTTTAATATAGAACAAGTAACTAAGAGTGCTATTTTTGGCAGGTTACTCTTCTTGATAAGGTATTCCTAACCAGACACAGCTCCCCACGCTTAAAGTTTTTATATACTTTCGTCAAAATATTTTATTATATCGAAAAGTTTGAATAACACAAGATACCTAAAAGGTATTTCTAATCCCAAGATAATAATGTCCTACGTAATCATAATTCTAATTAAATTTCTAGATAAATCTTAAATAAATATAAAATTCCTAAAATAATTAAAGATCTCTTAAATAATAGAAATATCTAAAATTCTAATAACAACATAATAATTCTTAAATAACATGATAATTTTTCAACGTACTTGTCCATTTTGTATGATCATCTTACCTCTAGTAGTCTAGTAAGGATAAAAGTGATAGAACATGTCCTTCCTCACTGGATTTGGGCATGATTTATCAAAAAATGAAACAAAAAAACTTAGTAACTAATACATAAAGATTTCATATTTATAGTGAACCAAATTACAAGCTTAACCTAAACTAACTTAACTAATTTCTCAACTAACCAATAACAAAAATTAACAGATGTTAACAAAAAATTGGAATTTTAATACTCCTTCTCAAATTAGGAGATAAATGTCTAAGAGACACAACTTGGAGATTAAATATGTGAGTGCTTGTTGGTGTGAAATTTGTGATTGGTTAGCTATGAAAATGGCTAATCACCAACGGATGATTTTCCTGTTAAGGCGATTGACTCGAGGAAAGAACTTTGTTCTTCAATTGGGTTCCTAGTCCACTCCAAAAAGCTTCATAGTAATAGTAGGATTGAGGTTTCTAGGCTATGCTACTCCAAAGGTGAAAAGTGGTAAAGAAAGGCAATAAATGACTGAAATTGTAAAGGAAAGCTATAAATAAAGTAATAAAAAATGTTGTAAATGATATTGAGAGGCACACTAAGATCTATAGGAATTTGTGATGGCTTAGTTGTAATGAAACTAGTGTCAGCTAGCAACTAAAGGGCATATTTTGGTTGGCACAAATGAATACCTTTTTTGTAATATGGCTATTTCAAGGACTAAAAAATATTTCAAATCACTAATTACTTTCAATTTAAAATGATCTTCCAACATTTTTCTTGTGGACTAAATCAAATATGCATTTGGGCTTACCACTATTATGTCATCTACACAAAGAATACTACCAAGGACTGACTAGACCCCTTTGTGAACAAAGAAGTATATATCACTTGAACTCTAATTAAAACCTTTTTTATGATCGTGGATGAGAATTTGTTGTACCATTGCCTCGAAGCTTGTCTTAAGATATACAAGGACTTATTAAGCTTGCATACTAATTGCTCCCTTTGAAGTAGATAGTCCAATGACAACCTCATGTATACTTGCTCATGTAATTCCCTACTGAGGAATGTATTATTGATATCTAGCTCAAGTAATTGCCATTGTTTTCCTATTGCAATCCAAAGCAACACTTTCATTGTGGTGAGTTTGGCCACAGATAAAATTGTGTCAATAAAATCTATGTCAGCTTGTTAAGTGAATCCTTTTGCCATAAGTCAAACTTTGCATTTGCCCAAACTCCCATTTGCTTCATACTTCACTTTAGACAATCATTTATATCCAATAGGTTGCTTCCCTATAGGTAGAGGCTAAACTATCCAAGTTTGGTTTCCTTGAAGTGCTGCCAATTCTTCAGTTATAGCAAGTCTCCACTCAAGGAACTTTATTACTCGATGGTAGAATTAAGGTTCAAAAACATTGGTCGCCTAAAGAACATAGTTTTTGTAGGTAGGTGACAAGCTATCATAGGACAAGTGGCGATGAATTGGATGAGGTACACTACATATGTAATCTTATAGGAGTGATGAAGATCTATGCTCTCAAGTGGATCTTCTGACAAGGTTATTTGGTGTTGTTATAAGTGTTGTTCAGGAAGGTGTTTGATTTCAAGTGTTTACTTTAGTTTTAGAAAATGGTTTTAGCATTATTGTATTAGGGAAAAGGGTAAGTTATGTCTTAATTAGGATTGGTCTTGAAAGGGAAGCTGTCCTTATGAAAAGTGACATCCCTTGATATATAGGTGAAATGTTTTAGTTGAGGGATCAAATGATTTATAGCCTTTGTAGCCCACAGGGTATTCCATGAACATACAAGGAACAACTCTAGGCAAAAACTTTAATATCAAAGAAGGAATGGTAGCAACATAACAAAGGTAGCCAAAAACTCTAAGTCAAGTATGCTTTGCTTACTCTTTGTATGGTAATTCATAAGGTGTCATATCCTTGAGATTAGGCAATGATGTCCTATTTATCAAGAAGGTTGCAATGGTAAAGCATTCTCCCTAAAATTTAATTAGCATTTTAGCTTGAAACAAAAGTGTCAGAGCCACATTCAATAAGTGTTGGTGTTTTTTCCTCACCATTAAACTTTTTTGTGGTTTATAAGGACATGCAAATTGATGTTGTATTCCTAGCCAAACCTTGTAAGAAATTAGTTAAAGCAAGTTCTTTGGCATTGCCAGTCCTCAATGCCTTAACTATTAGTTGCAACTTAGTTTGTACAAAAGATACAAATTATTATAGTTGTAAAGCTTCGTACCTTTGTTTCATTAAGTGGATCCATGTAAACTTGTTGTAATCACAACTATTGTTAGAAATTAGTGATTATCATCATAAGCAACTTAATGGAAAGAACCCCACACATCACAATAGATTAGATCAAATAAGGTAAGCTTTTAAAGTTGGATATTGGACAAATTTCACAATCATGACTATTAAAATTTATAGGAATTGAAAAATGGATTTTTTGACTAAGGATTTGTAAGACTATTTAACAACCTATCATGCCATATGTTGGCAAACTTTGTTGTAACAAAATTACAAATAGTTGTCTCATTAATAAGAGATTTATTGGCATCTGAATGGTTTTGACCAATTTCATACAAGTACTAGCTATTGGAAAACTGAACTTGTCCATCACTTTTGACATTTGTGTGTCCTGAATCAAGAAAGTATAGGCACAAAAAAGAACATTATAGTTAGACTTGGAAATTAAACAAAGAATTGATAGGAGATTAACATGGAAAAAATGTATAAGAAGGACTTCATGAAGAACAAAATTTGGGCATAATAAGGAAATGAAAATTGAACCAACTACTAGAAATTTGGAAGTTAAGATACAATGATATCAACCCAAGGATGTCAAAAGGATGCATGAAGTAGGGATTTGCTAGATCTTCCATGGTGAATAACTTGACACAAGAAAAACAAGATCGATGAACAAAAAAGATGCAAAAAGATAAAATTCTTGCTAAACAAAGTGATCAAGTACAAACGTGCTCGATGGAAGATTACTCTAATACTATATTAAGACTGACAATGAGAGAAACTTTTTGATTAATTGAATTAAAGATTCATCGAAAAATGAAAAAAAATTGTAAAAATACATGGAGACTTAATATTTATAGTCAATCGGATCACGAACTTATTCAAACTAACTTAACTAACTCCTTAAGAAACCAATAAGAGAAAATAACAAATTTTAGCAGAAAATTTGAATGTATAGTAGATAGATTGAATCAAAATATTTATTAGAATAGTTAAATTATAAGAGAAATTAAAATCTAAAATATTTATTGGAGCTTATAACATGGATAATGGAGATTCAAAAAAGAAAAAAAGAAAAAAGAAAAACATATTGCCTAAGTTAAACTTTAGTTAAATCTGAAATGCTTTCCTTACTTTGTTTAATCTTTAGTTTTCTTGATTTTACTTAAGTTAAACTTTTAGGGTTTGGCTTTAACATTAGCCAATATTTTTTTCCAGAATATTCAATCATACTTATCTTAACTATTTCTTAAAGATGTTTTTTAAAAGAAAGAAAAAACCCTTTGGAGTAGTCATGCTAGACCTTGGTCATTCTATGTGCTAACTCATATAGGCAACATCTTAAACTGTCTTTTCTACTCAACCCTATGATATGATTTACTTAAGGTCATAAGCTATTTGGTGGGAAAAGGTTTTCCTATCTTCATTTAGCACCTTGGAGTTGTGACATTTATTCACATTAAACATAACCTATACTTATTTACTTATTTAAAATACGAGTAAATTTTTTTTCCACTTTTAATAATAGAAAGTTTCTAAATTTAACAAAATTTGAAAACGGTAGTAAAAAAAAATAAAATATGTATGTATTCATCTTTAAACTGTACATCATGACTTCATAATCAGAAAAATTACTGAAATACAAAGAGATCAAAATATACATCAAATTGTTACTACTTATTCCCAATGCATCAAAAAGATCATAGTCAAAGTAGTATCCTCCTATCCTATAAAATAACAAACTATCAGACTAGCCCTATAGGTCCTCCTCAACAGCATAGTCTTCGTTAATCGCGATCAATCATGCATAAAATGAAAAATAATAGGGTGAGGTGATTTGTTCTAATATCACTTTTACATGTATGGTAGGAATTCTACCACACAATACAGATAAAACATAGTTGATAATAAAAAGGGAACCTAAAGTTTATTTTATGTTATACTATCCTTGACTCAGTATGGATTCATACTTTCCATTAGTAGGTAATAGTTCTTAACATAATCTGGGAAGTGACTGGGAGTACATATACCTCTCTCAACATCATATCATGGTACAGTCTTCATTATCATTGAGGAACAAAATAATAATTTAGTATATCCATTTATAGAGATATACT
The DNA here is from genome assembly GCA_004329165.1 of Spatholobus suberectus. Classification (NCBI taxonomy): domain Eukaryota; kingdom Viridiplantae; phylum Streptophyta; class Magnoliopsida; order Fabales; family Fabaceae; genus Spatholobus; species Spatholobus suberectus. The sequence continues at coordinate 25,108,396 of CM014729.1, forward strand.
CTCACCAATCCTGGTGATGCTGAGCAGTTGTCAGGCTTATTAAGTTAGTTAAGTGATTGTCCCGGCTCAAGAACGCGACCTTGGCCATCAAGACGCTCACCACTCGATACCATACCCTCCAGACCTAATCATGGGTTCCTGCATTTCATTCCGCAGTGTACCAAACTGTAGCTTCTCTAGTAGGGTGCTATGTCACTGCATGTCACTTGCTTTACATTACTCACTAACTTATCACATTCCTACTTCTCAAACATAGGTTTTCTTGGTCTCAATTAATTTGAGCACCAATACAATCAACATTTTTGTCTTATATTGCAGAAATTGCACAATAACTATAATTTTAACAGAGTAACAATTTAGTAATTACGTAAAATTTTAGCAGAATAACAACGTAGTAATTATAATTTAATTACTAAAATTTTGACAGAATAACAACTAAATAAATACATTTTAATTTTCTAAATTTGAGCAGAGTAACAGCTTAGCAAGTATAATTTAATAATTTAAATTTGAGCAGAGTAACAACTTAGTAATTATGGTTTAATAATTTAAATTTAAGCAGAGTAATAATTTAGCAATTATAATTTAATAATCTAAATTTAGGCAGAGTAACAATGTAGCAAAAATTAAAGTTTAGCATCAAACAATATAACAATAATAATAATAAAAAAAAAACTTAAGCCTAAACGGGTTTAGGGGAAAACCCTTCTTACCAACATGTAAAGTGACAATAATTTAGAACCAACCCCATCCCAACCCCCCCCCCCCCCCCCCCATTACCTCTAAGGTGGTTGATGAAGAGGATGAAATTGTTGACGCAAAGCTCCTAAGAAGAGAACTTTACTAGTTGTTGGAAAACTAATAAAATTTTAGCATAAAAGCAAAATAAAAGAAAAAAATTTTAAGAGAGAGAAGCTTTCTAAGAATTTGGTGGCTTGAGAGAGGGAGAGGTGCTGAAAAATGGTCGAAAATCATGGCTATTTATACAGGAGGAGAAGGGATTAGGTGTCCACAAAATTACATCATCCATTATGCAAGCATTATGTCATAAATCTAATTTTTATTTATGTTTAATCTAATTGAGGGACACATACACCATTTAGGCTAGTGAATCACCCCTCCTAGGCTTGGGGACGTGCTATATGAGCTGTCCTCAAGCTCCTCAGTGTAAATTATCTGTAGGTGAATTAAACGGTACCGATAAAAACGCCTAAACTTGAAAAATTAGCTTTTAATATCAAAATAATGAATTTTAATGCAAAACTGGACAATATACATTATTTTTTATCAAAAATAAATTTATAATAATAAATTTTAATTTTTATTAATTTATTTCGAATTATATATATTTATTTTATATATTTAAGCTAGAAAATTCATAAAAAATTCATTTTAATTCAATAAATACCAAATTTTTTATGAAAATTATAAAATTAAATATTTCACCTATAAATAAAATGAAATTACCATTTTCACCATTTTTAGATGTCAAACCAATACTAGCTAGGCTTAATAAACACCTAGGGCCATTTTGGTCATTTTACACAAGAATTCTAAAAAATTTCTAGAAAATTCTCAAAATTATATTTTAATATATATGACATGATTCCAAGCTCAAATTGATATTTTAATGTCAATTGAATCTTTTTCTTATGTCAGCCCTTAATTTTGAAAAATAAGGACAAAATTATCATTTTCTAATTTCTCCGGGATCTGGCTCGGAAAAATTATTAAAAACTACTATTAAATAGCTCTTGAAATTTTGAGCATAATGGTGAACATCAAAATTTTGAAATTGCTTCCTGATTTTTCAGAATTACATTGTCAAATATTAGAAAAACGGTTGAAAAAATTGAAATAAGATTATTATATTTTTTACTATTTTTCTTTCAAAATAAAATTTTTATAACAAAAGATACTTAGTATAAAATTTTCAAAATATTTTGATGTCAAAAAGTCTATGATATGCTCCTATAGTTAACCAGCGGTATTGTGGTCATTTCGCAAAAACTGTCTGAATAAATTTTCCAAAAATTCCTAAAATTATTATTAATTATTCTAAGTATATTGATAACTTAAAAATAATTTGTAAACACTTCTAACTAATTTTTTTTATTTTGTTATTTGACTTTTTAGGGGCAAAACAGTCATTTTACCCATTTTAAGCTCAGTTCTCCAAAAATTTATTAAAAATATAAACTAAGTACTACATAACTGTAGTAATCAAATTTTTTAGATTTTCATTTAGTTCTCTAAAAAGAAATACAGAATAATTAAGAAAACAATTTGATATGTAAAAATAGGGGTGTTACAGGAGTACTATTTATTGAGTTCCTCATTCATAGCAATGGATATTGTCATTCTCATAGACTATATTTCCCTACAAAATATGTTTCGCAAATGGATGTTTAATGAAGATTATTAAAAAATCATAGCACTAATTTTCTTGCGCAATATATTTTGTCAATGGATTTTTAATGAACATTATTAAAAACTGATAAACACTACATTTTCTTAAAAAATATATTCTGTCAATGGATGATTAATGAAGATTATAAAAATTGATAAACAAGACATTTTCTTAAGCAATATATTTTGTCATTGGATCATTAATGAAGATTATTAAAAACCAATACAAATGACACATATGGGTAGAATCAATTGATAGCAAATTTTAATCTATGTAAAATGACATTTTTAATAACTTTTTTTTTTACAAAAAGTAAATTGTGTCAATCTAGTTGTTAATTATTAGATGATTTAGACAATCATAAGTATACAATATAATAGTAAATATTTACTTATATTTTGAATAACATATATATTAAATAAAGTAGGGCGATAAATTCTCAATTGATTTTTAAATTGTATAAAATTTTGTAGACTTTATTTACTTTTTAAGAACATTAAACTTAATGTTTAGATTAATGAACATAACTTTTTGCAAAAAGTTATTAAATGTGTCAATTTTTAAATTTTGATGTCTAGTATTAATTGATCTTACACACATATAAAGACATATCTAATGAGAGCATAAGAGATAAAATGTGTAAATTTTGAACATGCAATCATATATGGATAGTCAAAATTGTTTTAATAAATTTTAATAATAACCATTAAGTGTAATTATATTGTTGAGATTTATTAGTCTTATACTTTCATCTTCACCTTATATACTTCCTCTGTGTGTGTGTAAAGTATTCTAATCTTTATTTGTGAGTCAACTTAACCCTAACTACAAGATGTAAATGTGTAGGAGTTTCTTCAAGCCTCGGAACCATCATTTTACTTTTTGGTTTGTGGTGGTTGCATAAAGTTGTGAGGAAAAAGATAGCAAAGAAACGCAAAGAAAAGTTCTTCAAACAAAATGGAGGATTGTTGTTAGAACAAAGACTATCTTCTGATGAAGTTAGTGTTGATAGCATTAAACTCTTTAGCTTAAAGGACTTAGAGAAGGCCACTGATCACTTTAATATAAATAGAGTACTTGGAAAGGGAGGCCAAGGTACCGTTTACAAAGGGATGCTAGCAGATGGAAAAATTGTTGCAGTGAAAAAATTGAAGGTTAATGGAAAGGTTGAAGAATTCATCAATGAATTTGTCATTCTTTCACAAATTAACCATAGAAATGTAGTTAAGTTGTTAGGATGTTGTCTGGAGACTAAAATTCCTTTGCTTGTTTATGAATTCATTCCTAATGGTAACCTTTTTGAATATTTACATGGACAAAATGATGACTTACCAATGACATGGAATATACGTTTGAGAATTGCCACTGAAGTTGCTGGAGCTCTATTTTACTTACACGCAGCTGCTTCTCAGCCCATTTATCACAGAGACATCAAGGCAACAAATATATTATTGGATGGGAAGTACAAGGCAAAAGTAGCAGACTTTGGTGCATCAAGAATGGTTTCCGTTGAAGCTACTCACCTCACGACTGCAGTTCAAGGAACTTTTGGATACTTGGACCCTGAATATTTCCATACTAGTCAATTTACAGAGAAGAGTGATGTCTACAGTTACGGAGTGGTTCTTGCTGAACTTTTAACTGGGCAAAAGCCAATATCCTCTGTGAAACACCAAGAACCTCAAAGTTTAGCGTCATATTTTGTCCTCTGTATGGAGGAAAATCGTTTGTCTGATATTGTTGATGAAAAAGTCATGAAGGAAGGGAAGAAAGAACACATCGTTGTAGTTGCCAATCTTGCAAGAAGATGCTTAGAGTTGAATGAGAGAAAACGACCAACTATGAAAGAAGTCACATTAGAATTGGAAAGCATCCAAAAATTGGAAAAACAGTCTAATGCACAAGAATACCATGAAGAAATTGAGCTTGCTGGAATTGAAGACTGTCAATGTTGGGCTGCGTATTCTACAACTTCAAAGTCAGGGCAAACTTCAGACAGCAAAGCATCAACCTTGGAGATTATGCCTATTCAACAATAATTGATGAATTTTCTTAACTTCTTTTATTGTGTGTAAAATAAAAACCATTTTGGTTAGACACATGGAAGAATGTAACTTTCAAAAACATAATTGTTGAGAGGATAATCATGGTATGATAGAACCTTTATTCCCTGTAAGCTAGCCAAGGAGGTAGCTTAAAATTAACTATGAAAAACAGCCAATTTTGAATTTTGAAAACTAATTTTTAATCACTCTTTTTATCACAACTTAAAAAATATTTCGAGTTTTGATTTTTTATATTGTTTCATATGAAAATCGACTTAAAGAACGTTCCAACAAGTATTCATTTGCTTAAAACAAATGAAAAATGAAGAAGTCATGACTCTTTGAAGTCAGTTTCCCAAAATCAAGTTGTTGACCAATTAACACATAACTAATTGATTAAAATAAAAACAGAAAGCTCCTAGTCAATTAAAATAATTTTCTAATCAATTAAAATTTCTTGATTTGCCCCAAAACATATTTGAAGGTTCCTGATCAATCAGGACTTGGATCAAATCGATTAAAACATGCCTTGTAATATCTATAACCAATTATAAACAACTAGTTTCATTTAAAAATCATTTTAAAACACCTCCAACAACTATTTTAGCACTTGGACTCTACATATAAGCTAACAATGAAGCATCTACGACTCTTAAACACTTAAATTTCATTATTCATTCATCAAAACCATATTTTAAAGCTCTCATTTGCAAAATCATTCTATCTTTTTATTCTTCAACTTGTTTTATCTACTCTTTGAGAGAGTAATTTTTTTTTTCGTCTTGTAATTCTTGTGAGGTTGAGGTATCACTCAAACCTTGTATATAAAGGGATATCCCTTTAGACTGAAAAAAATGAGGTATCCTTTAAGAGATTAAAGCTTAAAACACTTGGGGTGAAGTATTCTAAAAATTTAAAAAATGCTCTGATTTTGTAAAGATTTAAGGGCGCCTACTAAAGCTTGGCATAAGGGAAAAATCACAGGCTTATAAAGGGACTAGATGTAGTTTACAAATAGTTAGTAGCTAAATTAGGATAAATCTTGAGTTTGATTTTCACTTCTTTACACTCTTTAATTTCTGTATTTGATACACAGTACTCATAGACTATTTCTCTCGAACTTGTTATTTTTTATTGTACGAATTGTTATTTGATTTAGCTTGTTTCTTTCCTATATTCTTTCAATTCATTTTTGCATCGTCGACAATATTTGCATCATTTTTAGACTTATTTTGTTGATTTATTATTTGAGTGCGGAAATAGGTTAGATTATTCGATAAGAGCCTATAGGTTAGCCTATATCATGCACAAGCCAAGGCTTTTATTGAAGCCTATTTAGTTAAAAAGGTTAGGTTCTAGGCTATTCAAAAAGCATTTTGGGCCTAACAGGCCAACCTATTTAAATAAATATTTGTTATTAGTATTATTATTATATTAAATTTGTTATAATGTATTAAAATCATACATTTATTTATCTTTTTAAATGTTAAACATGTTGACTTATATAAAGAGTCAAGCTTATAAGTTTATTTAAAGATAAATTTATGTCCTATTTAGAGCTCTTATTGCAAAATATGTTTTTAAATATGTTTTTATGAATGTCAGATCAAATCTTAAAAATATGCATATATCATATAAATAAGTTAAACTCGATTCTTATAAAGCCTAACATACATATATTTTTTTTTTTTGTATCTTGGTGTTAAATTATCACAAAGTAAGCCTTTAAATAGGCTTGTAGGCCAGGCTAAGCTTTTATACAGGTCAGGCCAAGCATTTAAAAAATGGCCTATGATACATATTTTTAACTATGGTCAAGTTTAGGCTTATTAAAGCCTAACCTATTTCAAAGTTAATTGAAAATATGGAATGACCCTATTTACCCTCTTCTTAAGTGATGGTAGCCATGGCTAACACCACGCCCTCATTCTTTATCAACAATTTGAGTTTAACTATGGTCCATTCCCTAAAAAAAAAAAAAAAACAACAACTATGGTCATACATTCTAATAAATTGTTTCAACAATTCTCATTTCTAATTTTTTTTTGTGTGTACAATGGTGACACTAAAGTTAGAACTTACGACCTCATATATATTATCCTAATCCCCCCACTACTAGGCCAACCCTAGTGTGTCAATTCTCATTCCTAGCTTATTATGTATATATTTTATTAAAATTTCAACCATTAATTTCTAATCAATAATTATAGTTCGACATTTTAATTTTTAAAATACATTACTCACGAAGTGTCAATTCTATTACAGGATGATAACATAGTTATTCATAATTATAATAATTAGTTAGTTTGTTACACTGACAGCTATCGATTAGTTCCTTTTCTCATTCTGTATAAATACTATTCAATATGTAATGTAAACACTGGTTTTCATTCTTGATTCATATGGAAATGCATATAATCGTAATATGGTATCAGAGCTGAAAAGCTCTGCATAACCAATCACCTTTTCTCTTCTTTCCCTTTGATATCCCAAATTTCCCTTCTTGAAACCCTACGTTAATGGCGGAAACATATGTAGATCTGACTCAGAAGAACCCTTCATCACCTTATTACCTTCATCCTAGGGAGAATCTAGAAGTCGTTCTTGTGTCACCTTCGATGAACAATACCAATTATCATTCATGGAGCAGAGCGATGAAGAGAGCTTTGCTTTCTAAGAACAAATTCAAGTTTGTTACTGGTGAGATCGAAATTCCATCTTCAAATGATCCTCTTTACAGTGCTTGGGAAAGATGCAACGTGATTGTGGTGTCATGGATGACTCGAACCCTCGCTCCGGAAATTGCTTAGAGCACCATATACATCAAAAACGCTACGGATCTTTAGAATGATCTCAAGGATCGTTTTTCCAAAGGAAATCATTTTAGAATGTTAGATCTTTTGCAAGATATACATTCAGCCAAGCAAGGTGATAGAACTGTCTTTGTTTTCTTCACGAACCTAAAGATAATGTGGGAAGAACTTGAATCTTTGCGGGTAATACCTTCATGCATTTGCTCCATAAAGCATAGTTGTAGCTTAGTCAATGAAATAAAGAAGCAGAGAGATGCGGAATATGTGATTTGTTTTCTGAAAGGTCTTGGTGATCAATATAATCAATATAATACTGTGAAAACCCAAATATTGTTAATGGAGCCTTTACCTTTGATCAACAAGGTATTTTCCCTGGTATTACAGCAAGAAAGGCAAATTAATGGCAGCATCTTAGGAGAACCAAGGCATTATACAACAGTAGCAATGATAATAATTCTTCGTCTCAATGGAACTCACAAGGTAAAGGAATCTCTCAAGGTGGGAGAGGGCGAGGAAAACATAATTCTGGCAGAGGAACAAATTATAATCCTAATGTCAAGGTCTGCACTTATTGTGGGAAACAAAGACATACTGTTGAAACCTGCTACCTGAAGCATGGTTTGCCATCTGGATTCAAGAGTAGAGAAAACAATTCATCAATGAGTAACATTGTGACTGAAGTTACCAATGTTAAGACCACTACTAAGGAGGAACCGAAGGATGGTGTCATGCTTTCTCCAGAAATGTACCAAAAATTGGTAGCATTATTGTAGAATTCAAAAAAATAGCCCCTTTTCATGGTGATGTTAAAATCAATACTGTCTCTACAACCTCTAATCATGCAGGTATTCTTTATCTTATTTTAGTTCTTATCATAGAATTTCCCCTATTCGTGTCAAGATTCCTAATGGTGATATTACTTTAGCTCAATTTTCTGGCATTGTCACCTTCTCAAACACTCTTGTTTTACACAATGTGTTATTCATTCTTAACTTTCAATTTAATCTCATCTCCATACATAAACTCTGTCATTTCCTTAATTGTCAACTGATTCTTAACAGCAACTCTTGTATGATTCAGGATTTGCATACATTGAGGACGATTGGGCGTGCTAAAGTCCAAAACAGCTTATATGTGTTAGATACTTCCAATACATCAGATATCTTTCAATTACCTATTGTAAATGTCATTTCTAACATTCATACTGTACATCCAATGTTTGATTTGTGGCATTTTCGGCTAGGCCATCCTTCACACACAATATTACAGAAAAGTGTATCTCAATTTCCTTATCTTCATTTTGATTCAAATAAAATTTGTGGCTTTTATCATTTAGCTAAACAACAGAAATTACCTTTTCCCACTAGCGTTCACATAGTTTCCCATCCTTTTGATTTAGTACACATGGATATTTGGGGGCTACTCAACATCTCTTCCATTCATGGGCAACGTTATTTCTTAAGTATAGTTGATGACTATACCAGACACACATGGTTATACCTTATGCATTCCAAGGCTGAAACTAGGGGACTTGTTGCTAAATTTATTCGTTTAGTTCTAACTCAATTTGATTGCAGGATTAAAATTCTAAGAACAGATAATGGATCTGAATTTAATATGACATCTTTTTATGATAAACATGGAATCATTCATCATACATCCTATGTAGAGACCTCGCAACAGAATGCTTTAGTCAAAAGGAAGCATAAGCACATTTTAAATGCTGCTAGATCGTTGTTATCCATGCCAATTTGCCTAAACTATTCTGTAGCTATGTTGTAAATCATGCAGTCCATCTCATAAACAGGATCCCTACTCCTTTTCTTGGACATCGATCACCTTTTGAAATGCTGCACAAGTTCTCTCCAACTCTAATGGATTTGAGAGTTTTTGGTTGCCTTTCCTTTGCCTGCACTCTTAGACAAAATCGGACTAAACTGGATCCTAGGGCCAGAAAATGTATTTTCCTTAGATTTAAACAAGGCACTAAAGGTTACATCTTGTTTGATCTTAGTTCAAGGGAAATTTTTATATCTTGAAATGCAGTGTTCTATGAGCATTACTCTCCTTACCATAACGCCACACCTACCATTCCACAGCCTCTAAATTCAGATTCTCCCATTTCTACATTAACTTCATTTGATTTCTTTACCCTTCCCCAACCTGCTGTTAGCCCAAACATAACACATGATGTTCCTTTGGCCACTACATCTAATCCAACTGTAGAACATACCCTTCGAAGATCCTCAAGAACTCGCAATCCACCCTCTTACCTTAATGATTTCCATTGTCACACAATCGCCATTACCTTCCACACCCCTCTTTATCCCCTCTCATCTGTTCTATCTTACCAATCCCTTTCCCCATCTCACCTACATTATACTCTCCCTATTTCCATTAATTCTGAACCCAAGACATATGCTCAAGCTGCCAAATCTGCATGTTGGTTGCAGGTTGTGAAAGTTAAGATAAAGGCCCTTGAACACAACAAAACTTGGGAGATCACTGATTTGCCTCTTGGTAAAATTCCCCTTGGCTGCAAATGGGTGTTCAAAATTAAATATAAAGCAGATGGTAACATTGAAAGACATAAAGCCAGGTTGGTTGCAAAGGGATATACCCAAACTGAAGGCGTGAACTATTTTGACACTTTTTCCCTTGTTGCTAAGCTGACCACTGTCTGTTTACTTCTTGCCTTAGCTGTTGTTCAAGGTTGGCATTTACATCAACTTGATGTCAACAATGCCTTTCTTCATGGGGACTTAGATGAAGAAGTTTATATGACTCTTCCTCAAGGCATTCACTCACACAAGCCGAATCAAGTATGCCGTTTATTGAAATCCCTTATGGCCTTAAGCAGGCTAGCAGGCAATGCTTTGCGAAACTGTCATCTTTCTTGACTTCTCATGGCTTTTCTCAATCTTAGGCTAATCATTCATTATTCTCCAAGTATTTTGGTTCCTCTTTCACTGCTCTTTTGATATATGTAGATGATATCATATTGGCTGGAAATGATTTGAATGCTATTATCAGTATCAAATGGGAGCTTGATCATGCTTTCAAAATAAAAGATTTAGGTCCTCTAAAATATTTCTTAGGCTTGGAGGTTGCTCGATCTCACCTTGGCATCACTCTATGCCAACGAAAATACACTCTAGATATTCTTTCAGATGCTGATTTATTGGCAGCCAAGCCAGCTCTTACCCCTATGTTCGATCCACTAAGCTTTACTTTTCTAACACTAAACTGTTTTCTGATCCTGCAACCTACAAAAGATTGATTGGTAGGTTGCTTTACTTGACAACTACACAGCCAGACATTAGCTTCTCGGCCCAACAATTAAGTCAATTCATGGATGCACCCACATCCACTCACTACAATGCAACACTCCGTGTTTTACGCTACCTACAGGGGGCTCCTGCCTAAGAGTTATTTTTTTGCCTCCTCTGATATTCAGTTGAAAGCTTTTAGTGATTCTGATTGGGCAACCTATCTAGAAACCCAACGATCCATTACTGGGTACTGCATTTTCCTTGGTGATTCCTTCATTTCCTAAAAATCCAAGAAGCAACAAACTGTTGCTCGCTTTTCATCCAAAGCTAAATACCGAGCTCTTGCTACTAGTATATGTGAGTTGCAATGGCTCGCTTACCTCCTTCATGATCTTCAAGCTCCGTTTGTATCCCCTACACTTTTATATTGTGACAACCAATCAACTCACTACATTGCTGCCAATGCTAGTTTTCATGAGCGCACAAAACAAATAGAAATTGATTGCCACATGGTTCGTGAAAAGCTTCAGAATGGCTTGTTTCATTTGCTGCTATGTCCACCACTGCTCAACTAGCAGATATTCTGACGAAGCCCCTTGATCCTCAACCATTTTCTCTTCTTAACTCCAAGCTGGGAATGATCAACATCCACTCTCCAACTTGAAGGGGATATTACAAGATGATAACATAGTTATTCATAATCATAATAATTAGTTAGTTTGTTACACTAACAACTATCAGTTAGTTACTTTTCTCATTTTGTATAAATACTATTCAATATGTAATGTAAACACTGGTTTTCATTCTTGATTCATATGGAAATGCATATAATTGTAATAAATTCTTTTAATGTACTCTTTATTTTTAGATCCCCTTTCATGCTTGTTCAACACTAAAAAGTATTCTTCAAAATAAGTGTAAAATGTAACTTAATACAATTAAAGTTCATCCCTCAACATTTTTTTTTTAGATTTGCTTGAGAATTCAAATTCAATAATTGGCTAAATTCTAACAATTCAAAGCTTATTATTTGATGGCCACAACTTGCAGTGTACAGTACAAAGTATTAACAAATGCAACACGTACACCAAATAAAAAAATAATAAGAAATACGACACACCAAAAATTAAAATCTTTACAACTCGTGTTATTCTAAAACCTACGTAAAATGGTCTATCTTACAAATAAATCAAACAATTTCTGGGGCTTCGGAGAGGAGGGCCACATGTCCAAGGCAAAATTGCCCATCGACAACATATGGCCGTTATATTTTTGAAACTCATTTGTGCACATAGACCATGAGATAATGGTATGCACGCAACATATATAATCTCAATAAAACTCCCGTTGCACGTCCTTGTGAATGCAAGTACTTGTATTGAGTATGACTATCTACTTAATATTGTGTGTAGGGACACTAAGATAAAATTTGGTATTCTTGAAGTCATCCAAGAGTGGGTTGTATCCATCCTTGGTTCTCGTTTTTGTGGGCAAACCAAACTCCTCCATGAAAGATGATGTTTCCAGCTGCATCAAATACAAACCATTAAGCCAGAAAACATTAAGTTGCTGAGAACTTGAAGCAAAGCACATCTGGTATTGCCTCATCAGATAAATAGAAACGATAGAACTTACCATAATTGTTCTCCTTTTCTTTCCTTTTTTCGATGAATGATCACCATGAAGTTTTAGCCACCCAGAACAGTAATGATCAATTCGTTCCAAGAGCCAAAAGTCTGTAGGAAAAAAGATATCAGCGTCACCCTGCGAAAGATAAACACAAGCTTTAGTACAATCATGTATTTCTAGAACTTCAGGAAGAAATTGTTCTGTGACAAGATCATCACTTATATAAGACAGCATGCATAACTAGTTTCGTACTCCTGTGAAGTAACTACAAATGATGATTGATTGAGCTTAAATAGTTTCTTGTTGCAAGTGAATGCAACAAGATCAGGAAATAATCAATAATGATATAATTAACCAAGATACTCAACAATTATTACTCTGAACTTTTGAACCACTTGTGATTAGTAAGAGACAGGCCAATCGTATCATTCATGAGGATAATGTTAAAACTAAAAACATCGGTGCATCTTGCAGGATAAAAATTTTATGAAAACAATAAATCTTGTAATTCAAAGAAAGTTATTATTGGATTGCAATTTAAATTATGAGAAAATAGGCTATGTACTGACAGTATAAAACAGTTTTACAGTCATCCAATCAGAAATTACTATGTATAGTAAGTTTGTGAACTTTTACAATAACTATTTTAAAAGTCATATCAACAGTGATTTTTAATTGGTTGACAGTGTAAAACTTTTTACACTGATAGTACATAGTCATTAAACTCTTAAATTATATCATGCTGTTTTTGCTTCCAATGCATTAGGCACTTTCTATTATTATACTATCAAGGGATGCAACAACCTTTTAAGTTTATTCTAAGGAAATATATGTTTGTAATTTAGATCGTTCTTGATTACTTGTAATTTAATTTTCAGGATTTGCTTGACAAAAGGCTGTAAGTATTAACACCAATAAATTACTCTTACATGCAAATTTAACTAATGAAAATTGATTTCTTTAGGGGTGTTTGGTAGGGGGGTTCTTTTAAGTTTCTCAGGAATCTTAAGTTGAAAATGTTAAATTCCTATATTTGGTATGAGAATTTTAAAAATCATTTTTAAGAATCTAACATTCCCAAAAATTGTTTTTTAATTTTCTCAGTAAAAATTTTTCATGGGAGAGGGTGAAAATTCAAGACTCCCATGCAAGGGAAAAGTTTTTTTATAAGTATGTATCTCATTTTCAAAAATATTTTAAACATACCAAACATATTTACAACATTCACAGGAAACATGATTCTCAAGAAATATAATTCTTAGGAGGCATTTGTTTCATGTCATCTTTTCCTGTTCTTGGGAATATGAAGGTAGGAATATTTATTCCCATGTTTGTTGAAAGGTTATGAAAAGGGATTTCTAGGATCTTTCATTCCCAGAAAAACTACATTCCCATGTTTTAAGCAGTTTTTATTCTCATAATGAGGGGATAGGAAAGTGATATGTCCATGGGAATAAGAGAAGTTATTTTTGTATTACACTTGTAACTTCTATTTTTTATTTATTTTTATTTAAATTATTTGAATTTTAAAAAATATTCCTAGGAATACTAAAATGTAACCAAACAACTTTTTAAATATGCCCAGGAATATCATTCTTAGTTATAATATTTCTAGGAATGTAAAATAATATCTTGAAACAAAAGCCCCCTTAGGAAACATGATCCCCAAGGTTAAAAAAAGATTTTGTATACCAAATGCTCCCTTAGAGTAGAGCGACAATGTATAAAAGCAGTTCCTAAATTGTTTGAAGGGAATTTCTATCAGTGACAAATAAATGGATTAAGCAGCTTAGTTGTTCTTCTAAGCCACTTTGGCTTATCCTCCCTGGGATGTACTTTGGCCTCTAACATCTAGTTAAGTCGAACATTTTAGATGAAAAGCTTAAGAGTTACTTTCATATATATATATATATTCAAAAGTTTGAAATATAGAGAGAAAAAGTACACAAAAAAAAAAGAGTAGGATAGCTGGCCCTACTTAGACTAGACTTTTCAGGAACTAAACAACAAAAACAACTTTTTACAATACATAAAGGATAGAAACTTCTACTCTTAACACTCCCCCTCAAGCTAGAGCATATAAGTTGTATGCTCCAAGCTTGAAACATATAAATTGAATACGAGGACCTCTCAAAGATTTTGTCAAGATGTTTGCAAGCTGGTTATTTGAATTGACAGATTCAGTGTTGAATTCCTTGGATAACACCTTTTCACGAACAAAATGATAGTCAATTTCTATGTGTTTGGTTCTCTCATGGAAAACTGGATTAGAAGCAATATTAAGGGTTGCCTGATCATCACAATACAATACCATTTGCTAGACTTCATAAATTTTAATTCTTGAAGGAGTTGCTTGATCCACACAAGTTCACAAACAACTGAGGCCATAGCCCTATATTTGGCTTCTGCACTAGATCTAGCAACTATATTTTGTTTCTTACTCTTCCAAGAAACAATATTCCCACCAATAGAAACACAATATCCAATAGTAGAGCACATATTTATGGGGGAACCTGTCCAATCAGCATCATCACAGTACCCAAAAATTTGGGTATCTCCTCTATCTTCATATAGTAGTCCTTGTCCTAGAGCCTTCTTAATATATCTGAGAATGCGGATCACAACATTCCAGTGATCAATATGATGAGCCTGCATGAATTGACTAACAACTCTAACTGCAAAAGAGATATCAAGCCTCGTGATTGAGATAAATGAATTTCCCAACCAATCCTCTATATTTTTTGGATCTGAGAAGGGTTTACCCTGGTTTGTCATTAATTTCTAATTTGGATCCAAGGGACTATCAATGGGTCTGTAGTCTATCATGCCTATTTCCTCCAAAATGTCTAAGGCGCACTTCCTTTGTGAAATCACAATGCCCTCTTTAAATTTAGCAACTTCAATACCAAGAAAGTATTTTAGACTGTTAAGATCTTTGGTTTAAAAATGACTGAACAAATGCTTTTTCAGCTGAGATATTTTGCCCAAGTCATTTCCCATGATGACAATATCATCAACATAGACCACCAAGTAAACACATTTACTTAGAGAGGTGTGACAATAAAAAACTAAATGATCTACTTTACTACATTGCAACCCAAAACTTTGCACAGCACAACTAAATTTTCCAAACTAAGCTCGTGGTGATTGTTTGAGTCTGTAGAGAGATTTATGAAGTTTGCAAACCAAGCCAGAGTCCTCTTGAGCAACAAAGCCAGGAAGTTGCTCCATGTAAATTTCTTCCTCAAGTTCAACATGAAGGAAGGCATTTTAATAATCAACTGGTGAAAAGGCCAATGTCAAATAGCGACCATAGCAAGAAAGAGACAAACTGTACTGATTTTGGCTATAGGGAAAAAGTATCACTGCAATCCAACCCATAAATCTAAGTGTATCCTTTTGCCACCAATCTGGCTTTAAGACAATTAACCTCACCATTTGGACCAACTTTAAAAGCATACACCCATCTGCAACCAACTATTTTTTCCCAGGAGGAAGAGGAACTAGCTCCCATGTTTCACTGTGTTCAAGAGCCTGCATTTCAACAATCATGGCTTGTCGCCATTCAGGATGATCAAGTGCTTCATAGATATTTTTAGGAATTGTAATGGAGGACAAAGAAGTTATGAAGGAAAAATATGAAGGAGATACACAATGATAACTATGAAAGTTATAAATAGAGTGTGGATTGCGGGTAGAACAGATACCTTTCCTGAGAGCAATGGACCAACTAGAATTGTCATCAATTGGATTTGTTGTAGAGGTGACTAATTGAGGAGAACATGAATCATTTGGCTCTTCATTCAATGGTGGATCAACTCTTTGTGCCCTGCGCTAATATGTAATGAAAGGAGGTTGAGATGATGGTGTAGGGTTGTCAACTAGAGGGTGATTTTGGACTTCTGGATTTGGAAACTCTTGAATAACAAACACTAGAGGATTGAAGGAGGGAATGGGTAAGACTTGTTGAATAGAATTCAAATCTTTCATAGAAAAAGAGAAGAATGGAGTTTCTTCAAAGAATGTGACATCAACAGACATGTAGTACCTTCTAGTATCTGGAGAGTAACACCGGTACCTTTTCTAAAGACAAGAGTATCCAAGGAAAACACATTTGATAGCTCTAGCAGATAACTTATCTAAACCTGGAGAAACACGATGAATAAAACAAGTACATCCAAAAACACTAGGTGAAACATGATACAAGGGTTCATTAAGAAAGATAATTGAATGAGGAATCTCATTTCCAAGAGATGAAGATGGTATCCTATTGATTAGGAAACAAGCGGTGAGAATAGCATCACCCTAATGGTAATCAGAAACATGAGCATTGAGCAACAATGTTCGTGATGTTTCAACTAAGTGTCTGTTTTTTCTTTCTGCTATCCCATTTTGTTGCAGTGTATGTGGATAAGTAGATTGATGTAAGATACATTGTAAAGATAAAAAGGATGAGAGATCAGAAGAGAAGTATTTTTTGACATTGTCGCTTGGAAAAATTTTAATGATTTTTCCAAATTGATTTTTGATCTCATTAAAGAAGGACATGAAAATAGACGAAAGTTTAGATCGGTCTTTCATTAAATATACCCAAGTACGTTGAGAATATTCTTCAATAAATGTAACAAAATATTTGAACCCAAAAGAGGAAACACGACTTGGTCCTCAAATATCGAAATGAACAACAGAAAAAACTAAGTTACATCGTGTTTCAATCTGCTTTGGTAAGGAATATCGAACATGTTTGCCTAATTGACATAACTCACACTCTAACATTTGTAGCTTTTCAAGGTCGAGAACCATTTTCTTCACCTTTGGCAAATGTGGGTAACCTAGACGATCATGAAGAAGTTTTGGAGATAGGGTAGCAATGCAGGACACAGAAAGACTTGTTTCAAGGAAGTAGAGGCCTCTAGATTCATGTTTTATGCCAATCAGTCGACCCGTATCACGTTCCTGTATAACGAAAGAGTTAGCATCAAATGTTATAGAATAATTCAATGATCGGGTTTATTGGCTTAAAGAGATAGATTGAAAGGACAGTTAGGAATAAAGAGAATAGACTCCAAGTTTAAGGAAGGAGAAAGAGAGACTTGATCAACTCCTTGGGAAGCAACCGTAGATCCATTTGCTAAGGTAATAAGATGGGGAAATTTAGAAGACATAGAAATGAAAATAGAATCATTACCAAAAATGTGATCAAATGCACTTGAGTCAAGTATCCATGGACCTTGACTACCAATAGATTGAGAGATGCAAGCTGTCGAGACAGTGGGAGCTTAAGATGATTGTGCTTGACTGTTGGACTTCAATCTAAGATATTCCCAATATTCCTCTTTAGAAAACTTAGGCTCAGATTTTTCAACTTTGGATACATTGGTTGTCGTCTTGGGAAAACCATGCAAGGAATAACAAGTTTTTTGAGTATGGCCTATTCTTTTACAATAAGAACATTGAGGACGACCACCTCTACCACCACATCCTCCTCGGTTTCCATGATCTCCCCTTAAACGAGTAGATATCATTGTTGAAGATTCAGAGAGTTCAAGAGAATCTCCCCCCTTTTTAAGGATAGGAACACAAAGAAGTCATGTTATTAGGCTCTCCATGGAGGGAATGTCTTGACCAGTTAGAATTTGATCACAAACATGGTCAAAATCTGAATGCATTCTATGAAGAATCAGCACCATATATAGCTTGTCATGTTTTCTCTTTATCTCCTCTAATGAGTCAACTTCCAAGAACAATTTCAACTCCTCAACTGCTAATTGGGCTTGAGCAACATATTTTATCATGTCATGATCAGTTTGATTGAGGCCAACCTTTGTGCAGAATCATATAGGTGTTGGATATTATTAGCAAAAATATTCTGAGCTTTCTTCCAAAACAAGCAACATGTTTTGAAGATTCTAAGTCTCCAAAATACGTGGTTCCACTGATTATCCTAGCACAACACATAACTGGAAGTCAAGCTTCTTCCACTGACCACGGTCTTTTGTAGACACTTCATCGCTCTCTTTTTCAAGATGGTCATGGTATCCTTGACCAAGGAACCAAAGTTCCACATAGGTTGACCATGATAGGTAATTTTCACCATTCAGTTTTTTTATTGTAATGGTGGGAGTTCTAGAAATAGAGAGAATAGGGCCTGCAGAAGCCATTTTTAGAAAATCGGGACCTAACACTTAAAATAGAGGTTCAAAACTTAGGACCCATAGCCCTAAGAAGGAGCAACTGCAAGAAAATGCCAGAAAGTAGAAACCAAGCCAAAGAGGGCCGACAAGACAATAGGTCAAGATTTCGGGGCGCAGAAGGTGGCGGGTGAGTTGCACATGCCAGACAGAGTGCGAGAAAGAGAAGGCACGTAGAGTGTGTGAGCTGGTTTTTGACCTCAAAACCAGTGGGGTTGGGTCGCGCTCCACAAGGCGCACCGAACCCTAGGGTTTTGCCAAAAAAGTGGCAACAACAGACGACGGACCACGACCAGAGAAGACAAAGCGGGATCGTACCCACTCTGATACCAAGTTAAGTTGAAGATTTTAGATGAAAAGCTTGAGAGTTACTCTCAGCTGTATATTTTACACATATTCAAAAGTCTGAAATACAGAGAGAAAAAGTACAAAAAAAAAAGAGTAGGACAGCTGACCCTACTTAGACTAGACTTTTTAGGAACTAAACAACAAAAACAGCTTTTTACAATACATAAAGTAAGGATAGAAACTTTTATCCTTAACACATCTTTTTAACATATTACTTTTTTATCAAAAGAACCCAAAAAGGAAAGGTCTTAGGTCATACAATCCATATTATTAAACAAATGTCAACAGAATCATGTCAGACAAATTTATTGAATAAAATTATTAAATTAAAAACTTCTGGTAAGTTCAAATTGCCAATGTTCAACAGTTTTTGTAGCCATTACAGTTACCAAATCATGAATGCTTCAGCATAATTTACTAAATAATTCTTAAAACATGGTGTTAAATTTAAGCAAGATTGTCTCAAGCTACAGAGTATCCTCTAATTATGTACGGCACCAGATAAAGTGAATGAGTGAAAATAAGGAAAATAAATTGAAAAGGAAAGAAGCTAGAGGTAAACTGAACCTTTGCCTGCATATAATCATCATAATCTGAGCTGCTCCCATCTTTCTGCCATTCATAAGAAAAACTCTGTTAATTAAGATTATCAATACAGATTAGAAACTTCTATTTGATAAAGGAAGAAAACACATTGTGACTTCTAAAGATGATAATGAATAAGGATATCCGTATACACATCCTTCAAATCATTGACATAATCCATTAGATAGAATAAACCGAAGCTGGGTTATCAATATGTATTTTTTTACACCATAAATATTCAGTTTTCTGTATGAATATTCCTCCACGGGTGAATATGTTAATATAGCAATAGTTTACCATAACAAAGTACAGTACCAAGATTAGCAAGGGAAGAAATAGTTCTGGGAACTTACAGTCTGTTGTACTCTCATTCTCATTACTAGATTGTTATGAAGTAGTTAATGTAAAATAGTTACACAAGTATAGCTGCTTTTAGACACTTGACATTGTATGAGCCATACAGAAAGACAGCAACGTTACCAAAGTGGCAGATCCTCACAACTAGTGGACATTGCTTCTCAATCATATCACATGTACAGAGTAGAAATAATGATCTTAATACATAAAGCAAATGGATTAAAGACTCCATTCTTAGGGCTCTTGCATGAGAACTTCACTCTAAAGTTTACAACATGAGAAGACAGATAACTGCAGTATTGTTTGAGAAAAGTTTAACAAGAATATACTTTAGTTGAAACCAAGGGAGCTCTTTCACCAGGTATTTTCACATCTGGCAGGTAGCTGAAATCAGAAGCAATCAAAGACATCTTTGGTAGCACCTCGTGAAGAACCTCAAGTAATTTCTGAAAAAGTGAAGGGATGATAAATACAATAATTAATTTATATATCAGACTTAAGGCAGATTTAAGAGATTCTTACCAAGCAACCAGTGGGCAGCCAACATCTACGCGGTTTTGGGTAAACCTTAGACCAAATGCTTTTCAGAGTAGATACTGCAGTGCTGTGAGTTGTTTTGGTTTTATCCAAGTCCATGATCTCAACACAACGTGTAATAAGTGAGTCTTGCAATGGCTTGTATAACTCGCCGAATGTTTCTCTATTAAAGATAGAAAGTGGTTGGTGATGTGTAATTCTCGTTTAGGTTGTATAAAAGAGGCCATGGAATAATGTTATGATTTAATAATCACTTAAATGAAAACATCTTTCTTCCTTTTTATCTTGTGGTAGCTACTACCTAATGAAGCACTAGAATATGTGCCATGGTGTATGTGCATCAGTATGATCAGCATTCACACACAAACCTGAGACTTACCGGTCGTGTTGCCTCTCAACCCAGACTTCCATCCATGAGGAATTTTGACTCTCTGCATAGATAAGATCATGTGGAAGATTATCAAGTACCTACAAGAAGTAAAATAATTGTTGTGAAATATCTAAATAATAATAACAACAATAATAATACAACATTAATGAGAGAAAAACAAGCAGAGGATCATTTCTAGTCTGCAACATTTAATACCTAGGTTCTTACCAAAGCGCACACAATTGATGCAATTTTTTATGATGCATTTGTAATGACAATGGCAGATGGCCAAATGCCAGATCTTAGCTTCTAAAGGAGAACTACCGGCACAAGTGTTTAATGCCAAAAACTGTCAAATGGCACCTGCTTGAACTTTGAGAACAGGCTAGTCGGCAGGGTTCCCAATATTGGCCATTATCATACATGTATGTGTGAAGTGAAGCAGCTTTTGACCACACCTGAATGTCTGAATGCTTGAGGCAGACCATTTCATTAATAGCAGTTCAGAGTGCTGCAATAGCGGCCAACAGCCACTATATTACAGGCAGCCCAATTCCCTAACCTCACTAAAACCCAACATCATAAAACGGGCTGCACCAAATTAGGGACTTTTAGGTTCGTCTACATCTACAAACTAAGTTAGGCATTTGAAATCACATTGAAAGTCAAGCATCATACAAAGCATCGCAGCAGCTTGTTCAGTTGAAACCATAGTAGTCAAGAGTGCACCATAGCAGAGCAGAGTGGCCCTGGGATGCTACAGGTTTCAAATAGTGGAGTGCTTTTCAATAGCGGCCATTGTGGCCAAAATAGTGGCTTTTCATGCACAATAGCAACACATTACCATGATATAGGCTTCAAAAACACATTTTTATCCCTAAAACAACTTTTTTTAGGGTTTTTTTAAGTGTACAAAATGTGATTTGTCCCCCATTTTCTAATGCATTATTTGCTTCAGAAACATGATAGGATTTGACACTCTTCTTCCCTAACCATTCCACAAAAAGTTAGCTTTGTTTTGAGCTTTGTTCCTTCACACTTTACAAGACTTTTTTTTCCTGTGTTCCATTCTTTCTTCTTTCTTTAGACTTCCCAGTTCACATTCTACTAATTTTTATCTAATTTGTTATGTTCTTTTTCTATTAATTTCACCATTATCTTCCATTTTTTGACTTCACTACTATGTTCTTATTGCTCCTAGATTGATAGTGATTGTGTGTAAATTGTGACTTATTATTTATCATGAATTTCTTTAATTTTTTTTTTTGAGTATTTATGTGTAGTATAAATTACTTCATTTGTACTATAATATTTAACATAACGGCCATCCTGCATCCCGCTATCCCACTATATTTTTTCAGAGTTGGCTACTAAGCACTGCTATCCAAGATATTATACTATGGTTGAAATAAATATTAAGGCATACTCAGTAACTCTGTTTTGCACCATTTTCATGTCACTTTTACTCTCCTTCAACCTTGTTTTGGCCTTTGACACTTTAATTAGTAGTCAGTACTGCATGTAGCTCTGTACTCTGTAACTCTATTTCCCATGCAGCTCAGTGACAAGTCCTCAACCAGTTTCATATGCAGCTCCTTCTCCTTCAGCCAATAAGGTGTAGTCCCAGCAGATCTGTAACACAGTAGTTTCTATACTTGATCTTATTCATTTTGCTCTCTTCTTTCTGTGTTCATAGCTCACTCACTTCTGTAGCATGTTTTGGTAATAAATACTGCTTAATATGTTCATACTGCCTCGCTCATAATAAATTAGTTACTTTTGATCTTTTTTCTTTCTGTAGTTTTTGTTATGTAACTCATGTCCCTTTTTTCCCCTCTTCCATCAATCCCTTGTTACCAGGTTTTTTTTTTTTTTTTAACTATTACCTAGACAGACCAAGTCCTCCCTATGGCCATCAGCCATAAAGCAGTTCTTCCTCTTCTATGGTAAAGCCAACTGGTGATAATATTGATATAGAATGGCAATGGAATAGTTTGAAGAATTGAAGGATAACAAAAACCAGAAGTCTGTTTCCTTAGAAATTAAATCAAAAACAAGTTGACGTCTTTTCTCTTTATTGGGAAAATTATTTGAACTGGAGGTAAAAGCATCTCAATTATAAAACACACCTCAAGCATTATTACCCAACATGGTTGTTGCTCCACATGCCCTGGAAAAGGAGGGAACAATGATATTAGCATTACTTCATAAACTTATCTTTGACACACTGCAAAGCACTCCACACACGTCTCCAAAATAGGAGCTCCGAAGTTTAAGAAATTTAACTTCTACAGGAAAAATAGGTATACAATTGACCTCCATGTACCATAATAATACTATCAGCCTAGAATAGACAATTGGTGTCGTTAGAATATATGAAAATATTCACTATTATCTTGATCATATCTTAGAATATCTTAGATTATCTTTCAAGATTAGTTTCCCTATTTCCTCATTATTTTTTAGGATTAGTTACCATATTTCCTTATCTCATGATATGTTTCCTATTTAATTAGGAGTATGATTAGTATAAATAAGGATTAGTGCTCTAGGTTTTAAGAACTGATAGAATTCAGAGAGAGAGAGATAGAATGATTCATGTAACTGAAAATAAAACTGTATTATTGATTCTGTAAAAGTCAGTTACAACTGATAGAAATCATCTATTTATAGATAACAGACACCGACTATGGGCCATTTCTGTCAATAAAATATTATTCAGTCTCTTTTCTCTCCGTTTCTTCCCTCTAAAGATTGTCTAGCATCTGACTGCACCATCACCCATTCAACTTATCAATGTTCACCATCTCCTTCCCTCCTCCACAACAATGTGCCCCAAGAAAAAGAAAAAGAAAGATAAGCTGGGCCCCGACCACTAACCAAAGCCCAAAACAGCAAAAGAAAAAGAAAAGTACAGTGCAAAGCATGAGAGTTGATCTCTAATACTATTCTCTAATAAGAACCTATATCTCATTGTAATACATTACAGTACTCAATAGAATATTGTTCAGTCTCTTTTCTCTCCGTTTCCTCCCTCTAAACCAAAAACCCCATAATTTCAACAGGTAGGACCAGCAATACATAGAGATTGTCTAGCATCTGAGTGCACCATCGCCCATTCAACTTATCAATGTTCACCATCTCCTCTCCTCCACAACAATGTACCCCAAGAAAAAACAGAAGGCCATATCCTTGTATATAAATTAAACATTCGAAAAGCACTAAATGATTCTAATTTAAGCATTCCTCTAGCATTCAGATTCCTAACAAAGCAAATATTGATAAAACAATAGGACCCTGAATGCTAGAGAAATGAGGAATAGGAGAATTAAGTAAAGAATGGAGATGATAGACATAACAAAATGTGGTAAAAATAGGAATATCCTTGTAGCACTCATGGTATGACATGGTGGAACATAAAAAGCAGATATTTATTGTTTCGTTACTGTTGTCATTTTCTAATAATAATAATAATAATAATAAAACGGTAGGCACAATAGGCCCAGTGCACAAGTCTCCCACCTAGTAAGGTTTGGAAAGGGAAAATGTATGCAGCCTTAACCCACAAGTAGAGAGCTCGTTTCCAAGATTTAAACCCATGACCTCCACGTCACAAGGCAGCAACATATAATCATTGCACCAAGGTTCACACTCAGCAATAATAATAACGAAACAAATAAATATCATTGTTGAAAATTAGAATCATATATTCTGTATTTATTACATAACAGTTTATAGGCAACTCATATTTAGTTTATAGGAAACTCATCTGATTTAGAAGAACAAAATCTCCTTTAATTATATGCATTTATTGTAATAAGCCTATATAAACCTAGTTCTGTGGTGTAATTCAAACACTCATTCACCCAATATATTCTCTCATTTTCTCCCTTTTAACATGGTATTAGAGCCTGAGAAGCCCACTGCCTGTCGTCCACTGACGGCTTGCTGCCTAACTTTCCGACAAGTGACAATGACTCTTTTGTTGACTTTTCCATCAGCCACCGCTGACTTTTATGATAATACACCTTGTGCTAGTCTCCATTTAGCCCGATGATCAACCCCGGGCAACTCTCACTACTCATGAAGGTTTCCTCTCTTTCAAGTTTAAATATTTTGGGTGTCTAATAGTATTGGTTTGAAGCTTCCAAATGTGGTTTTAAGAAGGTCGGACCTTGCTTTGCTTGCCAAGAAATTTCTCTTAGGCTGATGGTCATTCCATCTTTTTGGCTAAAGCTATCTTTCTAGCAATACTTCCCAGCTTCTTCAGCATCCTTGAGTTGTCTTTCAAACTATTGTTTTTGGTGGGGCTCAATTTTTATGTTTTCTATTTATTTTTTATTTGCGAGGAAATGAATTGTTTTCGTGTAACAAGCTAAAAGCTTAGTAAGTTTTAGCTTGAGGGGGAGTGTTGAAAATCAAAATCATATATTCTGTATTTATTACATAACAATTTATAGGCAACTCATATTTAGTTTATAAGAAACTCATATCTGATTTAGAAGAACAAAATCTCTTTTAATTATATGTATTTATTGTAATAAGCCTATATAAACCTAGTTTTGTGGTGTAATTCAAACACTTATTCACTCAATATATTCTCTCATTTTCTCCCTTTTAACAATCATAATAGTAAATACAATAACTAATTAAGGAAAAACAGATAAGAAAAACAAAATGATGCAATGGTAAGTCAGATTAAATAACTGCCATCTGAAAATCTCCCAAAATTATGAAGAAAAATAAAATAGCATCATATTATATTTGACTTATCACTTATGGGTATACATCCAGATTCTAATTTCACTATGACCTCTAAAATTCATGAAGACTAATTAAATTAAGTACAGCTGTCAAATGAAAGACTAGACTTGGGGCCTTCAATTTCCAAATAGTTTTGTCTAGAAGGAATCTTTGATGAGTTGATGGCTAGGAGAGATTGCACATTATTGCTGCAAATTCATTGCCTTCTACTAACCCCTTGTTTGTAGCATTTTTTTTATAATCTATGTTAGTAATTTATCAATGGCCCCGCTACAAGGTAGCTTAATCTTTAGATTCTTAATCACTTTTAGGAGCCACAATATAATTTATGTAATTCAGCAGAATTATTATGGAGGCCTACCCCATCCACTCCGGTCAGCAGCATCACGACATTCTACCCTGAACTTTGGTATATGGCTGCGCACTACACCAACAGTTTCTCTTTGCACCTCTGCAAGTGAAGGACTAATCTCAACTGAGCTGTAGTTAAAAACAGGATAGTAATTCGGATGTGAATCATATGATTCCAATGAAAGATAGGTACAGAAGACAAATTTACTAAAGTAGTGAATCTACTCAAATTCAATTGATTCATAAGAATAATATACAACTAATTCAAACATTAATAAGATATAACACCAAATTTACAATCAAATGTAGGCAACACAATTGTGAGAAGAAAGAGCAGCATGAGATCTATAAATTTACAATATGTCATTTGTAATTTATCTTGTTAAGTACTGATGCTCAAACATAGGATTTGACTGTAGAAGGAACTCAGGACTTCCAAAAGGATTTGTCAAGATTTGAGAAGGAACCTATACAGTGTGTTTGGTTCAAGGGAAGTAGAGGGGAAGGGAGGGATTTTTTTAATTTTACCTTGTTTGGTTCAAAAATTTGAAGGGGAGGGGAGGGGAGGGAAAATGGGGGCTAAACTAAAATCCCTCCCCCTTCCCATTTTTGCCTCTCCTCCAATATTAGCGGCATTTGGAGGAGACAAAGTTGTTTATAATTTTTGGATTGTATGGGCTAAATTGTCTTGATATTTTATTTTATGTCCCATTTCTTCTATTACTATTAATAAGGGTATAATAGTATATTATCCATATTTTCCCTTCCCTCCCCTTGCGAACCAAACAAGGTGACATTTCCCTCTCCTCCTTTTCTCTTGTCTCAAACCAAACCAAACAAAGGGACCTCACTTTCCCTTCCCTCCCCTCGATTAAAATCCCTCCCCCTTCCCTTCTTTGAACCAAACACACTGTTACGGTTAGGAGAGTGTATCAGAAATTGAAAGAATAAATTACAAGAAAACTACCAGCAGAATTGGTCCAAACCCTCCTGTCTGAATCGGCTGTAAATAGAATAATATCAAGTAAATCAAAAGGGATACAGCTTGCTAATTTCTCAATTTCTCTATCACTCATCTTTCACATTTCAATGAAAGTAAAAGTCCCAAATTAAAGAATGACCCTAAATAGAAGTTACTAAAGGGAGAATTATGTAACATAGAAAAATGAATTACATGGACAATTGAGGTACAGAAAATATAAGCACAGTCCACTATCTTAACAAAAGAATTAAAAACTGTGTCTAACATTATAATTTGGTTTTATAATAAAATATATATTGTATCAACTGTCAAAGCACGTACATGTAAGTCATACTGTTATAAACTTTTGCAGGAGCATTCAACATTATGTAATCCATTATACCCTTGGCACAAGTTCCAGATCCACCACCAATTTCATATATCTGATTGCAAATTAGAGGATAGTATCAACTACAGACTGAAGTAATAAAAAGTGCCTGGGTAAACAAGATAAACTTATGATGCTAACTAAATTATTATCAAAAACAAAATATGAGGCTTACAGAGATAATAAAAATGCATGAAACATACTTATATAGAACTGAAACATGATCTAATAAGTGGTTTAGTGCAGAATAGCAGCATAACGCTGGGCTCTCACAGCCCAGCTGCTTGATGAAGAGAGAAATCTAGATTGGGGAAAAAGGCCAGATGAACCTAGACAAGAAACAATGATCATATGCAAAAAGATTGCAATACACTTACTTTTAGAGGAACAGAGAAGTTTGCAGTGCGCATGATGGCTTCAGCAATAGCATGAGCATACCAAGGCTACCAAAGTAAATAAATAAACATAAAAGAGCTAAAACACTGCATTGGCATACATGATTGAAAAATATAGAAAAATAAATATATTTAAGATTCCACATCTGCTTCAAGCACCAGAAACTAATTTTATTATATTTTGATATACCCAAGAAAAATACATGTATAAATACTGAAAAATTGCATACCAAAGTTCTTATGTCCAATATGTGCCTTTGCAGTTTGCATTTAGATTCCAATGATCAATTCCACCCTAGAAAAGGGTAGACTTGAATATCCCAAATTATACTGTCCCACAGATTCTTTAAATTGAAAGAAAAGGAAAGATATTTTAAGATTTCTGTTGTAATCCATGAAAATTTTACAAAGTGTAGTTTTCAATAAATAGAAAGAAATGCATATTATATAAGCCACAGTTATGTATTATACTATCAAATAAGAGGCACCAGTAATTGTTGGTCTAATGTGTGCTCCAGTCACCTAACTCCCCCAACCAAAAGTCTTTTAAGATCTACTTCACCATTCCCCAATAATTTCTATCTTAAAAAATAGGACAAGCAACACTCATAAGTGACCCAAGCAGAAGATCATGAAGAATACCAATGAGAAACAACCAGATAAAGTCTGTATTAAATTTCTTCATGGAAATTTGAATAAAATTAGGTACTTTCTTCTGTTGTTAATATTAATGCAATACACATGGATGATGTAGCATAAATCAATTGAAAAGACTTCTATATCAGTCCACACAGATGACGGTATAATGAGAACACTACAGTGTTATTCTGTTAGAGCATTTAAGGTTTAACAAAGTTTTTTCATTATATCAAAACTCCTTCTCCTGTTCTCCATGTGGTGCGAAATTCAATCCTTTAAGTCCTAATTATTCATTTATTGAAGAAAAGCACAAAACATTAGTCCACCTGTGCTTTAAGAATGCTACATGAGTAACATGTGACTGTGTTGGGAATTGTATTAAGGAAAAAAATAAGGTCCACTATATCTTTTAAAAGTGAGTAAACTCTAAACCATTTGGTCTAATAGATTCTAATATAACTATATAATATGATGAAAGAATCCCCAAATGCATGACAAACTAGCATCAAGAAAGCCTATCTTAGGGCCCGTTTGGGGTGGTTTTTGGTTGTGAGTTTTGAAAATTTTAAAAACTACAACCAGTTTTTAATTTTTTAAAATTAGTTTTAATTTTTTTTTCTAATTTTTGGTTTCAAAATAAACTCACTTTGAAATTTCTTATTCTGTTAAAATTAGTTTAAGAATATGTTTATATGGTGACGACAATGATAGTGGTTAGTGGTGACGACAACAATAATGGTGGTGGCGATGGTAATGCCGAAGGTGATGCTAGTGGCGGTGCCGACGACGGTGGTTGTGGTGGTGCCGACGGCGGTGGTTGTGGCAGTGCCAGTGGTGATGGTGGTGGTAGAGTTAGTGGTGGTGGTGACATTACCTATGGTGGTGGCAGCAGCGCTGGTGGTGGCGGTGACGATGGTAGTGGTGATGAAGCTTGTGGTGGTGGAGGTGATGCTGGTGGTCGTGGTAGTTGTGGCAGCAGTGATGGGTGGTAGTTGTGGCAACGGTGATGGTGGTGGCGATGTCGGTGGTCATGGTAATTGTGGCAGTGATGATGGTGGTGGCAATGCCGGTGGTCGTGGTAATTGTGGCAGCGGTGATGGTGGTGGCAGTGCCGGTGGTTGTGGTCGTGGTGATAGCGGTGGTGGTGGTGGTGGTGGTGACGGTAACTACGGAGATGATGGCAGCAAGTAGTGGTGGTGGTGGCAAGAAAGACTATTGTCAAATATAATGATGTGCATTTTTTTTTAAAAACCAAAAACCAAATTCACAAATCCTTTTTTCTTGGTTTTGAAAATGAATGTAAAAGTGTTTTGAAATTGAGTTAAAAATCATTTCAGCTCCATTTTAGCCAAACGTGTTTTGTTTCGAAAATTGCATTTGAAAACCAAAAACCAAAAACTCGCAACCACCCCAAACGGGGCCTTAAAGATCAAGCTGTTGATGAGTCTTGTTCCTGTCTTATTTATGATAATGGTGCTTGCTGTAATATTCCAAACAATATCATTTACTCTTATCAAGATTCAGAAGTTGTTAATTAAATTAATTTTATATGTCAATTTCAGGGGAATAGTAAATTTTTCTCTCCTTGCTTATGGATCATGTATTTAGACTTGAGTTTCTATAATTTGGATATCACTGGGTCTTATTTTAACCATAGTTACTAGGTATGTAATACAAGTACAGATACACAGTTCATGTAGGTATGCGGTTTGTAACTTTCTTACATTATTATTATAAGACCTTCTTTAAAGAGAACCCAGTACAAGGCAAATGGTATGGTGAATTGGGTATGTGATACACAGGGTTATTGAGACTTGAGAGAATTTTGTAAACATAGTTTCAATGTCCAATTTTTCCTTGTGGGTCTTGTAGTTGTTGAGAGTCTAATTCATACTTGGTCCTTCTTGTTTGTTGATAGGGACTTGGGTATTATGGGATGTCTAAGTCCTACATCAAGTAGTATGGAATGGAATGCTCAGTCAGTGGAGTATTTAAGTGCTTGGTTCTCTCTCCTTAACAGCTAACTTTTAAGGGAGGATTCCCTAAGTGCTTGGGTGCTTATCAATTGGTAACAGAGTTGGTTGCTGGTGTCTTGAAAAGGGCTACATACGGAGGGGCTGACCAAAAAGGCTGAATGAAGCATCGTAGAGTGTCAGCTGTCAAGATGTCAGCTCTCAGGGGTGGTGCAATGATGGACTTGGGTATTATGGGGTGCCTAAGTCCCACATCGAGTAATATAGGATGCTCGGTAGAGTATTTAAGTGCTTGGTTCTCCCCTCTTAATAACTAGCTTTTAAGGAAGGGTTTCCCAAGTGCTTGGGTGCTTATCATTTGTGTGATGCCTAGCTTAATGTTTCTTCTCTTTCTAGATTTTAAATTGGTTTTTTTTAATATTATAACCTACAAATATCTCATTATCTTGCCAGATAGGATAAAAATTCATTCTCTTGAAACCGTAGTCAATTCTTGCCTAAACTTTCCCTAGACGCATCCATCTTAACACCCCAAATTTGCAGGTAATGCTCACAGCCCCAAAACAGATACCAATTGATCCTTTAGACCAATTTCTATTGTTTGCAGCCCCCTCTTGACAAGACAGTTGAGCTTGACCTCAATAATATCTCTTAAAGATTGAACATTCATGAAAACTATAAATTCTTGATTAAATAAATGATTTAAGAAATAACAGTTTTCTCCATACCAAGCTAAGAATTATAAAAGTCACATTCTGAGTCATATTATTCTATATATTTATTTTATATGTTGAGGACTAGAAAATCTTTATCCTATAGAGAGTGTACCTTAAAAAGTTCCACTGGTGTAAACCATGATATGTCACTCTGCCTGTAAATATTATCCAAGTATCTCATATAAGCTAGACGGCCTGAAATGTCACCACTCTATTACATTAGTACAAAACACAGAAAATTTAAAATTATAACCAATGCTAAATTGAGTTATTTAAGTTCTTAAATCAATAGCAAGTATTTGAACTGAATTGATAATAGTTTGGGAAATTTAAAAAGTTCTACACTATGTATTTAATCCAGAGAAGTGACAAACTGTCCGAACTGAAATAATCTGAAAGCAAAATATTGAAAAGCCAATTCCCCAAACTTAAGATTTATAACCGACAGTCAAAAAGTATCAAAGGGTCATTCTCAATAGGGTGCAGTACACTCACCCTCCTTTACGTATAGTAAAACAACACTAACTCCATTTTCTTCTAGAAATGACCAGGGAACAAGGGGATGTCATCATTTGCAGGCTACAATACCAAAAGCCCCACCAGAACAAAATCATAGAGCTAAAAAACTGCATTATGTAATCCAAACTAATAAAACTTTCTGGCTGTTATTTCCATAGTCACATCTACTACCTACTCCTTTCCTTCTTGAAACAACCTCATCGTCCTTCCTTAAGCCATGGAAATCCCAATTTTTATCAACCTCCCACTTTCCTCCAGCAGAATCGGAGGCACGTACTAGACCCTCGGACCAATTTGGTTCAGGTTTTGGCGTTGGTGAGGTTTGAACTTTGAAATTTACGGCATGCTATTATATAATTGTCAATGATTCACGTTAAACAGCCAGGGTTTCTAAAGATTGAAACTAAAACATCCGTCTATTACAGCTAGTTCGAGTTACCAATAGTTAGAGACATGAATTTGAAAGTAGTTAAGTAAAGTCCTGTTTAAATAAACTTTTCCATAATCACTTACAGAAGAAGAAAATAAAAAACAAAATGAATCAAACTTCTTCCATAAATTAAAATCAACATATGCACCTCAGCATTTGGAAAAGTTAGATGAAAGAGCTCCTATAAAAGTTGACGCGTGTAAATTGATTTTAACTTATAGGAGAAGTTTAATTTATTTTATGTTCTTATTTTCTTATCCTATAAATATTCATAGAGAAGTTTATCCAAACAGAGCCAAACCTGAAGAAGGTGGAGAACACACTTTAGCCTTATTATTTATCAACATACCTATTACTACAGTATTAATT
This sequence comes from Spatholobus suberectus, assembly GCA_004329165.1. Classification (NCBI taxonomy): domain Eukaryota; kingdom Viridiplantae; phylum Streptophyta; class Magnoliopsida; order Fabales; family Fabaceae; genus Spatholobus; species Spatholobus suberectus. The sequence goes on from CM014729.1 coordinate 25,140,458, forward strand.
CTCGAAAATCAATTAACTGAGATAATAGATAAGTGAATGCATAGAGCGGCACCTTGAAGTTGATTGAATTTAATAGCATTAGGAAGAACTCCAACGGAGCGCGATCTTTGGGAGAAGTAGCCATGTAATGGATGGTAGAGTGAAGAATGAATAAAATCCCGAACCTGCTCGATAATTGAAGGAACAACACTGGCTGGCAAAGGCATCGCTTAGAATTTTAAAGATATGAGAGGAGAATGGATTACTTACCAGAACGGGCTTATCGCCGACAATGTGGGTGGAGTAGAGGGCTTCCAGTTGAGGGGCACACACTTGATTGGGAAACACGAAAGAGAAACGGCGTTAGGTCCGTGAAGAGAGATAGAAAGAGAGGGAAAATAAAGAGTACCTTTGGAAGCGAGAGGAATGAAAGGAAGGGTGCGAGTGCGAGAAAACATGGGTCGAGGTTGAACAAGACAAGCCTGGCTGGCTACTCTACTCAGCTCAACAGCACAATATGCTCTGCTCTTAAACCCCTCACTATTCAAGGGTTTTGTTTTTGCCTTCGGGGGTGGGGTTGAGGTGCTATTATCCTTTTACTGAACATGATTATTATTTAGAGTAAATTACACTAACACTTTCTGAGTTTTTTGAAATTACATCTCAATATTTCTTTTTTTTTATTCTATACTAATTTACTTAATTATTTGAAAAATATTACACTAATACCTTTTATATATTACACTAACACCCCTTAATTGTTTAAAAAACATTACACCGTATACTCCTATAGGAGAGGTTGTTGTAATGGTTAAAAAATAAGGGGTTTGTGTAATTTTGAAAAATTTCAGAGAATGTTAGTGTAATTTATTCTATTATTTATTATGTTGTTTCTAAGATGGCATTTTCAGCTGAACAAAACTTTGATATAAACTGCACTTTCTTAATCAAAATTACTAAATTAGAGTTTTATTGCATTAATCTTTAATATAAATTTGTATTACACAAATTATTAAGATGAAATTTCAATTTTAATTGAAAATTAATATTACAAACACAAAGAATTGTATTTAATTTTGTCCTTTTTTAATTTTATTTATAGTTAATTAATATGTTTTATGAATAATATTATAAAAATAATATCTTTTTAATTTTGATTTTTGTTTTAAAGTCTTGTGGATGAAATAGTAAAATTAAGGTTAAATTATTTAATAGGTTCCTGAACTATTTGAAAATTTTTAGTTAAGTCTCTAAACTAAAAAGAAAATTGTAATTAGATCCTTAATCTTATAAATTTTTTGTAATTAGATTCCTGGAATTAGTTTATGGTGGCTTAAAACCATTAGAAAATGATAATTTGTGATAGTTTTAAAAATCATAAGGACTTAATTACAAAATTTTACAAGATCAAACACCTAATTATAAATATTTTTAGTTTGGAAACTTAATTAAAAATTCTCAAATAGTTGAGGGACCTACTAATTAATCTAAAATTAATATTTGTTTATTCTTTTTATAAATCAATAAAAACGAAAAACAAAAAAAAATTAAGGTAACGTTTTTAAAATTATTAATAAAAATATCACACACTGATTCAAAATTGTGGGGAGCACCTTTTTTAATAAATAGTTATTATAGGTCTGAGAAAATAATAAGAGTAAAATTTATTAATATATTGAGGGATTAAAACTCTTCAAAAATAAATTTGTCTCTAAAGTAGGTAAATAAAAATATGTTTATCCTTGATTGGATTTAAAGTATATCGCGATATAATATTTATCCACTAAACGTTTCAGAATCAATACATCTTTCCATGGTTGAAAATTTCAAGTTTACAACACAACTTACAACTTTGCTAAACCCCATTTTTCTAATTCGTCGGGCTTTTGGGATATAACAATGTCCATATTGAAAGTTATTGTATCTTGTGTGATTTAATTCTTTTGCAAAATTTGATAATCTTGTATACCAGCATATTTAAAAGGAGAAAAGAAAGCATGGGACTAAGTTAATCACAAAAGAGAGAATTCATGGAACAAATTAGGACTTGTTCGTTTACCCATTTTCTTTTTCTGTTTTTAGAAACATGTTTCTTTCTTTGTTTTTTCTCTCTCCTTTTTATATAATATTATAACTATAAATGGCATTAATTTTACCGTTGCATATAGGTTGTAATGATTATCATGAAGGATATGTAGCTGGACTAATATTAGCCCCACAAACTTACCCACCGGGTTGTATTTGTACAAAAAGTTCACCATCTCACCTAATTTATTAGCACCCATACTCTGATTCTGTCACTTCAAACTGTGACCTACTTGGTGTAGATGTGCACCGAGCATTATTCATGTATTTGATTTTAGCATCTCAACTTTTTTATTAGTACTCATACTCTGATTCTGTCACTTAACACTAATGACGTGCTTGGTGTAGATGTGCAGAGAGTATTATTCATGCATTTGTTACGAAATGGGAATTCTTCAAGGGAATTGTAACTTGCAAGTGGAGTTGTGAGTGGAATCTGAGAGTGGGGAAGAAATCTCACATTGAAAATAAAGTGAGAATCACATAAAGTCAAAGGACCAATTAACCTATTCGGATGGGACCTGAGAATGGTGTCAGAAGCAGATTGTGGTTTCCTCGATAAGTAAGTAGATCTCATTCTACAAATGAATTTAATACCCTAATGTGCCAAACAGTAGTTTGGTATGTCTTAATGTTCTACTCTCTACACATAGTACATGTCAAATCATTTATGAACTATAACATTTTATTAGCAATGTAGGTTGGCTCACTTACACTCCCAACTAATATTCTTGGCGTAAGATATTCTTGTTATCATTTTTACTTGAAAAAAATCCAGTCATCTGAGGATGCTCTTGCGGATAAGAACCCATAAGGTTTTGTGGATACTGCACTGCTAGCCTGTATGCAACTAAGGATAGAGTGTGAAGAGTTTTAAGAGTAGGACTCATGGAACCTTAAATAAAGTAACTGCTAATTTTATGGCATAAATTATGAGCGACCACCTGTGCTAGGTGATACTCAACTCTATTATTGATAAGCAAATTGTTCGTGCTTGAGCTTCATAGCCATGTTGAGTCTATTCTGTAACATTTATTAATGATACAAAAGATGACATTTTATGAATGTTGGTGTCGTGGCTTGAGAAAATGACATCCTTAACAGTAACCTTAGCAGTGGTAAAAAGAAGCTCCCAATGATGCAGCAAAGAAGAAAGCACAAATTCTTAGTGGGAATTTGCTCTCTTAAAGCACCCTTCTACCTGATCTCAATCTCCAGCTTGAATTCCTCGCCAATAAGAAGCGACAAATTTGAAACTTGTACAATAACAAACTGAGAGGAGCTATCAAATTGTGACTTCACAACTGCCTTCCTCATTGAACTAGTTCCATTCACAATATTCAACTCATTCCCTGCCAAATCGATTCCATTAAATCTCCTATGCTTGGGTATCCCCAAGAAAGTAACCTTGTCTATAATCCAATTTTGGTCCAGAGCAAATCTTCCATTAGTGACCTTAGATGTAACAAAAACGCTATTGTTGTGTAACGCGCCGTAAAAGCTTACCAATGTCCACTGATCTTTGACCCCTGCTACGTCAAGTGCCTCCCCATCATCCAAATACACTTGTCCATAACTATTTCTGCTGCTACTGATAACCACCACAAGTTGAAATGCAGTTTTCCGGGCAGCCTCAGTTGTCATTGCTTCTCCTTGCAAGGCCAAAATATTACCTTCCCCAACATGCACATTTATGTGATCAGATGGAGCATCCAGAGTGACATACTTGCCTGATTTTGCATTCATTGAATTTGAGACATTAAAGAGGTCAAACCAGCTTCCTTTAGGAATGTATGCATCAACAGTGGTTGCCCCAGATTGTAGTACAGGTGACACCAGAACCCCTTTACCTACTAGAAACTGTGAGCTTATTTCATATGTTGTGACATCCTCGGGGAATGAAAAGAAAAGGGGTCGTGCAATGGGTGTCCCTTTTGTATGTGCTTCATACATTAGTGTGTAGAAATAAGGGAGAAGACGATAACGGAGGCCAAGCACTTTCCTAGCTGATAAAGCAACTGAATCCCAAATGTAAAGCTCTTGCCTGATGGAGTTTATTTCTGAATGATCTCTCGCAAAGGGGTAGAAGGCCCCTAACTACATTGAGGAAAATAAACGAGTTAATATGTATACTATGGCATTTCATAGTTATTTTCAACAAAACAAAAATTATACTAGTGCTTTTCACGAGTGACTTTTGTATATTTAGGCAAGGTAAGCATTGAATATTTAATAACATTTCACACAAGTGAAAATATTATCCCATGCTACTGAATCAATTTTACCTGGATCCAGCGCCGGCAAAGTTCTTCAGTTGTATTTCCTCCGAAACCACATATATCTGCTCCAACCATTGGAATTCCGAAGATTCCAGAATTTAGTATCGATGGGATTGAGTATGCCAAATCATTCCAAGTAGCAGCATTGTCTCCTGTCCAGTGGGCAGTATACTTGCCAGAACTTACAAAAGTTGATCTACTTAGGATGAATGGCCTTTTACCAGTTATATCCATCAATGCCTTGTTAGTTACTTTGGATTCTAGTAGTCCATACAAATTGTGGGCATTATACTCAGTGGTATTACCAAAGTGTAAAGATGATGCTGGGACTGTTCTGTCATTAATGGGTTGTAGAACTCCAACATTGTTAATTTTATAGGGAGGGTTATCAAGATTAGAAGATGGAATGGGGGGAGAAGTAATGAAATTAGATAACTCGTTCATGTCAAGCCAAAGACCATCAAAAGGGAGCAGGTCCCTAAATAATTTGATTTCCCCACCCCAAAATGCTTGGCTGCGAGGGTTTAGAAAATCAGGGTAATAAACTGGTCCAGGCCAAACTTCACCAAGATAATTGACTCCATTTCTCTTTATGTAGACATCAGCCTGCAAACCTCTAACATAGGTTGCATATGTCTTATTTACACTGATACCTGTTTCCAAAATTTGCCTCAAATTAACAAAACATGTATAGATGCTTCCTCAAACATTAAGCGCAGAAGTAAGATTTTGATTTGTTTGAAAGAATTTTTATGGTGTCAAAATTAGGTACCTGGATCCAAGATAAGCACATATTTCTGACCATTTTGGTGAAGAGTATCAACAAAACTTCTCATCTTATCCAGCGGGAAGTTGATGGGGTCAAATGTGAAATCTTTATATGCATCCATGTAATCAATATCTGTCCACATAACTTCAAGGGGTATACCTGCTTTTGCGTAGTTGGCAACCACACCCTGGAGATCACTTACATTCTTGTAGCCATATCGACACTGATGAAAACCTTCACAAGAGATAATAATGATGTGGATTAACACCGGAAGTAGATATAATGGTTTAGCATGAATAGACAGAAAAATTGCAATTCATAAGTTAGATTTTGATGTCTGTGACCCAATCCATAGGAAAATTCATGAAGTACACAAGGTACACCAACACATCTTTAATTCAATGAGGCAATGAACCACGCATTTGTCCTCGGAAGAAACAGAGTAGCAAGATTCGTCACTATCAAAACAAAAATGTGACCACTTATCAATTTCGTCCATATCGGTGGTAAAAGCTTTCTAGAAGGAAAAGAAAACAAAGCCATTAGCTTTATCCCCAGCTATTTTTACTTCTGATACTAAAAGGAATCTTGCTATATTTACTAGCCTCTCGTATTTACGAAGACACGTAAACAACTTCCTTTGATAGTTTGATTAATGCCATAGCATTTTTGTAGCTTATTGTTCCTCTGCCTTGAAGAATGTACATTCGGTATATGTATCTAAAATATGAGAACCGATATTCACCCAAACACTGATGTAACAAGAAGTAAACAACGGCATAGCTAAGTGCTTTGCTGTCGTGTCATTTACCAGTTACCCCGAAAACTGGACATATTAAGAGTAATCCTAAAAATGGTTTTATCTGTAACACGAATCACGGGGTACATTATGGAAACTACAACACTATAGAACCAAGCTAAACAGTTGTACTTCTCGTGTAATAATGTTGGGAACCCGCCTAATTTATATTAGGACAAACAACGTTTTGGCAATTTACCTGCGTCGTTCACCCAGTCAAATCTTTACTAATCAAATCAAATCACAATCATTCTAAAGTTCCCTCTTTCAAACCAAATCCTAATTGGCTTTTACAGCCTGGCATGTGAATACTCTACGGTGTCCTCTATTATCAATTATCAATGATTGGATGTAAACATGTAGAAAAACATACACCTCCTTTGAAGTTTCAAGCTTTGTCATATTTATGTTCTTTTTCTTTCTTTTACTTTAACCATAGTTAAAAAAAAATGTAATCAAAGACTCAAAAGCAAAGCTTAAAAAAGGGTCAGCCACTGCAATTTCGGCTGCAATGTCGAGGATCTTAGAATCTCTGCGACCATAATTGCAGCTGCATTAATTGCATTTGCCCGCAATTTTCCACAATTTCAAGAATTGCAAGGAAACCGCAATTGCGACAGCAGTTTAAAATGTTGACTCAAAGTACTGTGCTGTATGTGACTTACCAAAGGACCAATAAGGCATGGGAGCAGGCCTGCCAATGACTTCAGTGTACTGCTCCAACACCAATTCAGGAGAGGATCCAGCGAAGAAATACAGATCAAAAACCCCACCAATGACCTTATAAGTAATTCGATCACCGCCATACACAATGTCCATCCCATTGCTGTTGAGCAGCAACACCCCATGTGTGGTGCCAGCCTTCACTCTTCCATCATCGGACGGTGATCTCACGTCCAAGTAAAAAGGGTGAGAGCCATAAAGGTTCACGTCCAGGTTGGCACTTCCAATGTCTGCATTCCACAGCGTGAGGGTCTGGTTCGGTTGCAGCTTGAAGGAGCTCTTGGTGTGCTCCCCGAGGCCGTATAGAGAGGCCCTTCGTGCTGGGAGGGAGGAAGAGAGCTGCAGGTACTGATCTTTGAAAACAAGAAAAGTTTCGGGGTTGGAAGGGTTAGGTGCGGCGTCGAAGAGGACATCGTTGGAGGATTTGCGTGAGACTGTGAAGCCAAATGGGGTGGTGTTGCGGAGAGTGAAGATAAGGTCCGAGTTTGGGTGTGTGAGACTGAGAGATTGTTTTGGCTGACCGGAACCTTGATTGCTGTTAAGGGAGCGAAGAAAATAATATTGGGAAGAGTACCCTCTGGGAATGACTTCTTGTGGGATTTCCCATCTTTGGTGGTTGGAGTCGGTGATTCTTACTCTCAGCCTATCCTTGTTCTGAAAACTGCAATTCACAACAACCAATTATTTATACATATAGATACATGATGTGTCAAAATGATGTGGGACAATTTAATAACGTTAATTAATTGGTTGTTGGTACCTGGCAGCGAGGGAGAGGCGTGGAATGTCGGGTCCGAAAACAGAGGAGGGTTTGATGAGGTTAAGGTTTGCAGTTAAAGAGTCGGTTATGGGATAATTGTTAACAGTTGAGATGGTGTAGCCATAACCAACAGCTGTTGCTTCTGACGATGAAGCGGAGCAGAAGATGAGAGAAACACAGATACAGAAGAGTAGTGGAAGTGGAGTGATGATAGTGGTTGTGGCTTTGGTCCTCCCGCGTGTAGCCATTGCCTTAGTTTTGATGTGGGCGTGAATAAGGATAGAAAACGATAGCATTGATTTATTTTCATTCATTCATCCTGGACGGAAGGAAACGAAGGATGGTGGTGGAAGCGAGGCGAGTTGACTTTCGGTTTATCAGTTCTCATATGAGCATTACTTCTTACTTCTTAGAACCAACCACCAATATCTTCCCAAGTTATTATTTTATTATAAGATAATCATGTTTGATGTGAATGAAATTCGGCATTTTGTTGAAATTAGTCTTTTGCTCGACCAAATTCACTTTGGTAATCATTCACCATTTTCAATTCGTATTAGGACTTTTCTTGTATCCTACGGGTCACTCTGGTTTTTTTGATCGAAAATGCATCTGTTTATAAAATTAAATTTTTATATTCAGACAAACATAATTAATTATTTAAGTTCACTTAAAATATAGAAAGAGTGAGAATATTTAAATAGAGAAAATAATTGAACTAAATTCCAAATTATTAGGTTATTGAAATCATTGTTTGTTTTAGGATATTTGAAAATTAAAACCGTTGACTTGAATAAATGAAGATATATTTCACTAGAATTAAAAGAAAGACATTTTTTTCTTACTACATCAAAATCTGAAATAATTTATTCAAATTTAATTCATTGAAGAAGTACATGCTTGAAAGATTTGGATTGCAACGGTTGCCAAAGCAAATGTTGGCCAATGAATAAAATGTAAACTGCTTAAGGACATCAATGAAAATACTATCTATTTCAACATGAAAAGTATATAAAGTGAGTAACTTGAAAATGCATATATTTACCAAAAAAAAAGTTGAAAATGCATATCCTATGCATCAATCAAAATGAAATAAATGTATGTATAATTCTTCATATATTGATAAAAGGATTAAACAACTATCAATCCACAAATTGTTTGTTCTAATTACTTTACGTTGGTCTTTTACGCATGTTCAAAAATTAACCTATGTATGTACTAATGAGGTGGTATATACTAAATTATTATTACAATTCATTCCTAGCATTTAGAACAAATATTTATCAGCTTTAATTAAATAAAAATTGGTTTTCAACATCCAAGATTTAATATCATAATATACAATAATTTGATGATAATAATAATAAATAAATAAAAAGGACCATTTAGCCATAATAAGTAACTTGAATATTTTTAGAGATCATATTTGAATAAGGTAACACAATATAATCAAAACTCTTAGTTAACCCACTAGGGTTAACTTGGTGGTGGAGATCAAGGTAACTTGTATGAAGTTATAGGTTTTAACTTTAATATCATCATTATATACCAAAAAAAGTAAAAAAAAAACCTCTCAATTAATTGTAAATCTTGAAAATAAAAAGTTGTGTTAAACTATTACCATAAATATACAGCATTAAAAGCATTCAATTACTCTATCCACTAATTTATGTTTCTTACCATTGGAGCTGAAATTGAGAGGCTTGAAGTTGTTAAGACTGAATTGCAAAATCAATGGGTGTTGATCACAATATGTGTGTGTGTGTGGTTTGATATTACTCTCATTTGGACTTGCTAGACGTGATGTGACTTGAAGCACTTGTAAAGACATTTTTTAAATTCCAATTATTTTTTATATCTCAACTAATTATGATATGATTATTTAATAACAACTCTAGCATATAATCTATTCTAGAAAGGAAATTTACTTCTCAAAATATAACAAAAATAGTACTTATATTTATAAATTGGTGATTAGAATTGTAGTCATGCTAGTTATAACTAAAGCCGACAAAATGAGTCCAACTTGATGGGTCGGCCCGCACAGCCCGTAAAATGGGCTAGGTTAGGCTCAAAAAATGGTAGTCCAAATAAAATCGGGTCTATTTGGCTCAGACTCGTGTGGCCTGACAGGCCAATTGGTCTCAGGCTGGGCTGGCCCGAAATTTAATATATTTTATATTATAATAATATAAATATATAATATATGTTAAAAATGTTTTAAAAAAAAAGGGAGAGTACTACTAAAGAGTGAAGATTGTAAACCGTGAACTTCCAATGCCATCCAAGAAACACACGTTGGCCCTAACTTGATAATCTCATTCTCGTTTTGTAATCACTAGTCTCCTCTTTTGGCTTCACAGTCGCGCACGCCACCGCACCACCGTCCACTGGCCACTCGCTGGCCCTTCGCGACATCTATTAAGTGTTACCCAATGCCTCTCCTTCGCACGCGTGACGACTGATGCAACCCAATCCTCACGAGTCGCGACGCTTCCGCTGTGGCACCTTCGACTATCTGCCGCACCCCTTACAGTCGCTCACCCTCATACCTTACTATAAACCCATTTGCGATTTGCGACCTCTTTCCTTGTGCGCCCAGCGCCCCCTTGCAGACTTGCGGTATGAGTTTTTTGCCTCTAATTATGTGTTATTTTCTTCTGATTATTAACATATTATGAACCCATTTTCTAAAATTATTAATTAATTTTTGGTTTCCGTTGCATTGTTTTGATGACTTTAGTAGCCACAGTCCATAGATGTTGTGTACATTTTCCTTACTCTATGCTATTATGATGTAGATAATTTGTTTACAAAAAATTGTGTGCCTAAGTGTCTTTCAATGTTGTCTCAGTCTCTCTTAAGTGTGTGCCTTATTTTTAACTATAGTTATAGGTAAAGAATCTCTGACATTTGCGATGTTGTGTACATTTGCTTGTAATTATGGATTATATGGTGCCTTTTTTGATTCAATTCTGTTTTTATTTCTTGTTTTATAAATCTAAAACTTGTTTGAGTGAATGATGCTTAATTTTTAAACTGCAATCATGAATTTGATGAAAATTTGTGAAGGATGGAGGTTGATTTAGATATAATGGAAACTCCACATGATATTATTAACATAGAGGCTACCCCACTAGTAATCCTTCTATCAATCATAGCACTACTATTGTTGGTAGTAAGAGTAAGAGGGATAATAATGATGAAGAAACTGGAAAGGCTAAGAAAACTAAGGCTACTACCTCTGAGATGTGGAATTTTTTTGAAAAGGTTGGTTTAATTGAAAGAGTGGAAAAATGTAAATGTAAGGGATGTGGAAAATTGTATACATGTAAAGGAGCTTTGAGAACCAATCATTTAAGATGTCACATTCTTAAATGTAATGCTATTCCTAAATACCATAATGTGGGGGTCTTGTTGGATAATAAGGCTAGCTTGTTGAAGCAATGGAAATTTAATAATAAAACTTATCGAGATGTACTCGCTAGGTGTATTATTAAGCATGATCTTCCTTTTAGCTATGCCGAGTATGAAGGGGTTTGGGCAGTGAATAAAGTGTTGAAACCTAATTTTAAACCTATGAGTAGAAACACTACAAAACTTGATTGCAAGCACGTGTATCTAACTAAAAAGGCAAAGTTAAAAAATGTGTTAACTACTATTCCTGGTAGGATGTGTTTGACTTCCGATGTATGGACAGCTGTAACTACCCATGGCTATATGACTGTGACTGCTCATTATGTTGATGAAAATTAGAAGTTAAAGAGTAAATTGCTTTCATTTTCTCACTTGGATAGTTCACATACTAAGTTAGAATTATTAGGAAAAGTACTTGGGTTGCTTAAGGATTGGGGGATAGAAGGTAAAATATTTTCTCTCACATTGGATAATGCCTCTTCCAATGATAGCATGATAAAAGTTTTAATAGAAAGACTTAATTTGCAAAATGGCTTGTTGTGTAAAGGTATTTTCATGTGAGATGTTGTGCACATATCTTGAATCTTATTGTTCAAGAAGGATTGAGGTAGCAGGTGATGCTTTGTATAAAATTAGAGAAAGTGTCAAGTATGTGAAGGCTTCGGAAGGGAGGTTGAAGGAATTCCAAAAATGTGTTGAAGAAGTGCACTTAAATGAAGTGGGTGGTGGTTTCTTGAGGTTGGACGTGTCAACAAGATGGAATGCTACGTATATGATGCTTGAAAGTGCTATTAAGTATCAACGTGCATTCACTAATTTGGGGTATAATGATAGAAATTACAAGTTTTGCCCAACCAATGAAGAGTAGGAGAGAGCGAAGAAAATATATGAATTCTTGGCCCCATTTTATGACGTTACTAACTTGTTATCTAGGTCATCTTACCCCACTTCCAATTTATATTTCATTTAAGTTGCAATTATAGAGATGGGATTGAATAAAAATTTGTCTTGTAAAGATAAGGTGATCAAAGATATGGCAACAAGGATGAAGGCCAAATTTGATAAATATTGGAATGAATATTGTGTCACACTTGCATTTGGATGTGTTCTTGACCCAAAGGCAAAGTTGAATTTTATAAGCTTTTGTTATAAGAGGCTTTATCCATTTGATTATGAGGAGAAGGTGAATAAAGTGAGGGAGGGTTTGTATAAATTCTTTGGTGAATATGTCAACCAAGCCTCTACATCAAGCTCATCTTTAGCTAGTAGTTCAAGAGACATTCATTCTCCCTCATATGCTCATCCAATGCCAAGTGGATCTTTCTCATCATCCATCCTTGAGGTAAGTTTGAGCAACATACTTTTTATTAATTACATTATATTTAATTTTTTTATTGAAGTCTCAAATCTACATTTGTTTGTCTAATTGTAGGCGTACCATCAAGAAATAAGACAAAAGACTTCAAATGATGGTAAGTCTCAATTGGACATATACTTGAGTGAATCATGCCTTGTTGGTGATGACGTAGATGCCCTCCAATATTGGAAGTTGAATAAGTATCGGTTCCCTCAATTTGCAATTATGGCGTGTGACATTTTAAGCATTCCAATCACAACCATGGCTTTTGAATCCTCATTTAGCATTGGTGGTCGTATCTTGCATAAGTATATAAATTGCTTACTCCCTGAAACTGTGCAAGCCCTCATTTGTACTCGTAATTGGTTGCACAGTTTTAAAGAAGCTGGATCTACTGTAATATTGTTGTAATTTTTTTTAACTATAAATTTTAATTAAATTAGTTATTGTCTTATTTTGTATTATTAATTGTAGACACGCAAGAAGTAAAGGAGATACAATTGTTTATAAAGCAAACTAGTCAAGGAGAAACCCAACATCTAGAAAGGAATGATTAAGTTGAACTTGTTGAGTTATGCTATGTAGATTTTGCACTTTACTTTATGCATAATTAGACATGAAATTTTCATTAAATTGGTTCTGCCTTTTGCAGACAAGTGTTGCTACCTTCTGCTGTTATGGAGCAGTTTGGATGGTATTTTGTTGCTATTTTTTCGCTACTATTATGGAACTAATTTGCTAGTGTTTTGCTACTATTTTGTGCTGGATTTTACTGTTGTTTTGGTGTAGTTTTGCTGCTCTTTTTGGTGCAGTTTTACTGTTGCATTGGTGCAGTTTTGCTGCTCTTTTTGGTGTAGTTCTACTACTATTTTGGTGTAGTTTTGTTGCTATTTTGGGGTCATATTATCATGTTGTTATGGTGCTATTTTATGCAATATGTAGTAAAATTTAAAGATCTTAATTTGTATTTATTTGAATTTAGTTTAAGAATTTGGTTTTATTTTGAACAATGTTATATTATGGCTATGTATTGGTTTTAGTTTGAGATTTTGAAGAACTTTGTTGCTCATTTGGATGGGTATTGCAATGTTATTGTTTGAGACTTGGATTACATATTATTGATTTAAATGATTTGGACAATCTTATGTTATACATTTGGTCTTAGTTTAAGACTTTGGGAAATCTTATTACTCATTTGGATTGGTCTTGTAAATTATATTGCTCATTAGAGACTTTAATTTCACTTATGTGACTAAATTTTAGAATATACCCAATTAGTTAAATTAATTTTTTTGATTTAGATTTTTTTATTTTTTTTAATTCAGCTAAATTGGCATGTTGGCTGAAGGCCTAATGTAGGGCCTGGCTAGGCCTAGAAAACAGTAGCCCATAAACAATACGGGCCGAGCCAGCCCACTTTCACTGTTTGGCTCGCTAAGGCAGGCCGCCCGTTTGTCCAGCTCTAGTTATAATTACTTTAATTGATATAATTATATATTTTATGAATTAAAAAAATAAAAAATATTTTCATTTTAGCAAGAAAACAATCTTTGAAGTGCTGTCATGTAACATTTTTTATGTGGCAAAAACTTTATATGTGTCTGAGTGCGCGAGTGCACATGCGTGTATGTGTGTAATTTTTGACTTTTTAAGTAAAAATAATAAAAAGCAAAGCTACACTACTTACATACTTATAGCTATTTGTTTTGTTGGTTTTTTGGTAGAAAAAATATTTTTTAAGAGAATAGGAGATATGTTATATGGAACAGCTTGTTAAACTTTTATTCATCGTAGAGCTAAAGTGTAAGACAAAATTCAAATACTAACATTATCTTAATCTTTAAAATCAAACTAATAGCATTCTAAATTTAAACGATAAGAATATATCCTTATCTTTATCTGAACATCATCCTAAAAATTTGAAACGTAACAAAATTTCTAAAAATTAAATTATTTATTTTTAAATTACAGATATATAGGCATATATTTCCAACACTCCTCTTTACCTTAATATATGTTCATACCTAATTTGAATTTCAAGTTTGAAATCTAGTTGTCCTTCTTTTGATTCTTACTTTCTTCCTATTATTTTACTTATAATTTTTATCACTATCTTTCTTGTGTATGACCACCTCTTCATTCAACTTGAGTTTTTCCTTCAGTGCATTCATCCTTTTTTGGTCAATTTCAGCTTCTTGTTTCCTGTGGACACCATGATAGTAACATTGCACCTTTGATGGATATCAAAAGGTGGTTCTTTATCTACATCTTCATTCTCCTCCTAAACATCAAGCTTCTTCAAAACACATTCGTCTTTATGCTCTTCTTTTGATTTTGATCCTTCTTTTTATCTTCTTCATCTGTAGTTGGCTCCTCGCTCATCAAATCTAAAGCAAAGCTTTTGCCTTTCATCTAAACTTTGATTACTTCTTTGTTGTTTGTATCTTTAAACACAGTTTTATCTTCAAACAAAACTTTGTAGCCTTTCTCTAATAACTGAGCAACACTTAAAAGATTTTAATTAATTTCAGGAACATATAAAGCATCAGATATTAATTTCAAACCTGAATAACTTTTAATTGCAACTGGTCCTTTGCCTTTACTACAATGTGTGCTCCATTTCCAATTTTGACTTTGGAGATAGCAGTTTTGTTCAGCTCTTTGAAGAGCTCTTGGTCATAAGTCATATGGTTTGTACAACCGCTATTAATAAGCTAGGCTTTTGAAGAGTTGTTGGTTGAAAAACACGACATTACAAATAGTTGTTCCTCTTCCTCTGCATGTTGATCCTCAACAACCTTAGCCTCTACTTGTTGATGAGACTTGCATATCTTCTCCATGTGTCCTAATTGACCATGTAACACACCAAAAGTTATTCTTTATTTATAAATTTATATATAAGTTTTATTAAGTATTAAATATTCTTTTTTTGTTTTTTTAAAATAAATAATTTGGGAATATACTTTAGGGTCTTGGAAGTGAGAAAATGGGCTTTTAGAAAATAAAAGGTTTTTACGAGTTAATGGTTTCTTAAGTCACATGTTGGGCCTTTAGCCTCCATAAACCTAACTTGCTTTTACGACTATTTTTGGTTTCCTAAAAACTAGTCTTTCCTTATGCTCACTCTTTCTGCCTCTTTGGAACCTATGCCGTTAGAGCTACAAACTGAGGAGTGACGAATCGTCGCCATTGCTTGCACCCTTATTGTGGAAACATGCCTTTCAAGGTAAAAGGAGAACGAGTTATCTCGCTCATGAATATGAACATGAATTGTGGGTAGCAGGATTAGCCCTAGACCCTAATTAGTTGTGTATGTTATGTTTAATTTCATCATATTTGTGTTTTGATTTGATTGGACGGGTTGTGAACACCCCCAAGCACCTTGAATTTTGTTATGGATTGATAAATTTGTTGTTTGGTTGTTCTTGGTGTTTTGCCCTTTTTAGGATTCTTGCAATTGAGAAATTACATTTGGCTAAATGTGTTCTGTGTTTATTGTAACTGTTGAAATGTTTAATCCACTCCGTCATAGTCCTAATTCGTATTGGAATTGTTGTTAAAACACTAGAGAGTGTTCGGTGAGGCAAGGAAACCATTAGGGGGAACTTGTGTTCATAAAAACCAAATCGCGATGTTCTATGTGTCCTAATTCGTTAAGCGAAATAGGCACAGGGACAGAGGTATGTCCTTAGAAGGAATTTGCTAAGCGAAATCATTCTATGCTTAGCAAATGGGAGAAATTCGTTGAGCGAATCTTAGATTTACTTATCAAAATATGGATAGAGACTGGGGAGTTTTTGCAGGAAATTCGCTTAACAAAATGAGTGGTTCACCAAGCAAACTAGATGGTCGAATTAGGCTTGGATGTCTTCATAAGAACTGTAGCACTAGATGTTAGCTAACAAATGACTTTAGAATCAATCAAAAATAAGGTCTACAACTCAAGATATGATTAGATTATTGAGCAAAGGTTGAGCTGTTAAGATTAGGTAACGATTTCGTGTTTCTTCCAATTTTAAGTAAAGTAGTCGATGAAACCAGATTTTGAGGTCAACATAGAAATTGTAGATAATTCTCTTAGCTTTCAAAAAAGATAAAAATCAACTTAATAGGAATAGTATAACTCTAGATTTAATGCTTACACTCTACGAAGGTTGTAGTTGCACAGGAGAAAATGTGATGATATGCCATGAGAATCTTAATAAGTATGATATGTGATGCATGACATTTTGTGTATATGATAAGATGCCGTGGTACATCTAATGAAATGAGACGAATGAGGACTTAGCCTATGAGAGGTAAGATCCGCCATGTGAAATGTTAAGTAAGGCCATGTGCACTTGTATAAGTCATGCATTATGCATGAGATATATGTGTTTTTTAAAAGTATGGTTATGAGCCTAATTGGGGAGGCTGCGAAGGGTTATTAAACTCTGGCCTTTAGCATGGTGATACCTAGTATGGAAACTTCGTAGGCCCATGTTGATCCATGGGTTGGATCGTACTTACAAAGCTGGGTAATCTTGACGAGCTATCGAGGGTGTCATCCTAGTAGAGAGTGTTAGTGTCAAACGTCCATGGTGTGGTGATTCATCAACTCGCATGTACTCTTATGCTTACTTTCACAAAAAATTTTGAATGGTACCACATGCATATAATAATAGGAGCTAGAAAAGGCATTGCATTGCATGAACACCTTATGATGAATGTGTTTGACCTATGAGTTTGTGACATGAATGTTATGTATACATGTGTGTGCTGCCCGACTTTCATTTTCATATTGTGAGCATGTAGTAAGATGTATCTTACTCCCTTTTGTTTTGTTGTGTTTGTGTTTTCTTAGTTAAATGTCATTTACAGGTGATGTCTAGCCAGACTTTGAGGATGATGCTAGAAAGGAGGCGTAGGCCCTATCTATATAGTGATTTATGTTTAGACATGGGACTGTAAAGCTCTAATATTTGTGACATTGGGGCTTAGATAACTTTTTATTCTTTATGTATGGATTCAGCTTATTAATGTCTTGTGTTGGTTTCTATTTTGGTTTTGCATGGCCTTTAGAAAGCCAAGACTTATTTATAAAGTTTTATATTTATTTTGAAGTTGAATTTGATATAAAGTGAAAATGTAATATATTTTACCGTAAAAGAAAGTTTTAAAGAAAATGTATATTTACTTATTTTCTGCAACAATTAAATATTTCCAAAATATATTTGGGGTAAACAGTGTCACAAACCACACTGTTGACATCTTGTGTTAGGTCTCCACCAACATCTCTTTGGTGGATGATTTATTTTTTTTTTGTAATAAGGACATGGTGGAAAAGCTTTAGTATTGGCTGCTTTTATCACTACTTCTAACATCTCTGGCTTGCTCCTTTCTCTTGTTTTTGCCATCATTGTTGTTTTGCAATTTGGCTTAGAAAGCACCCTCCATTGTTCTTTCTTGCCTCATAAGTCTTCTTTGCTCCAGTGCCTGCAATGCATGTATCACTTTTGCCAAAGTGATCTTACAAAGATCTTTTGTGTCCTCCAAGGTGGCTATAGAAGCTTCATATCTTTCAGTATAATTACAAGAATTTTTTTCTACAATTCTATAATCAGGAAATTCAGTGCCTAGTAATCATACCTTATTAGCAATACCCAATAATTTATCTGAATATTCTTTATGGTCTCAGACTCCTTTATTCTTTGTAACTCGAATTCTCTTAATAAATTCAACACCTACATACTTTGAATCCTTTCGTCTCCTATATATTCTTCCTCCAAGTAATCCCAAATTGCTTTTGTTGTTTTGAGAGTCATAATTCTAGTGAAAATGGTTTATGAAACACCAATAAACAAACATGTCTTTGCCTTTGCCATCTTGATTTTTCTTTCTTTATGAATTTTTATTTGGCCATAGTGGGATTCTCTGGCAATGAAGGAACATCGTAGTCCTCTTCCACAACTTCCTAAAGATCTAAAGCCTCTAGGTTTGATTCCATTCTTACTATCCAAAGATCATAGCTTTCTCCATCAAACACATAAGGAGCAACTTGTGAAAACTTGCTGCGGCTTCCATCTTCACAGGTCCATAAGAAGATAGCTCTTGATACCAATTGTTGGTTTTTTTTTGTAGAAAAAAATATTTTTTAAGAGAAGAGGAGATATGTTATATGGAGGAGCTTGTTAAACTTTTATTTATGGGCTCTCTATATAGAGCTAAAGTATAACACAAATTCAAACACTATCATTATCCTAATCTTTAAAATCAAACTAATAACATCCTAAATTTAAATGATAAGAATAATATCCTTATCTTTATCTAAACATCATCCTAAAAATTTGAAACATAACAAAATTTCTAAGAACTAAATTATCCATTTTCAAATTACAGATATTTAGGCATATATTTTCAACAATTTTCGTCCAAATTAAACCATGTTTTTAGCCAATAAAATTGACTTAAATAGTGATAATTGTACGCTTGGGTAATTTTCATGTTACAAAAGTTACACCATTTTCTATTTAGATTGAGATCTACTTAGCAATCATGGCAATTAACACCAACAAACACAACTTAGTGGGATTAAGGTTTTTTTTTTTGGGTGAAAAAAATCTTTAAAGTTATTATTGCTTTAATGTTTACCTACTAACTATATGAAATCTTATTATAAATTAAAGACAAAACATCTAATATATTAATTTCATGTCAAGAAAATTATCTATGTTAGTCAAAATGGACTAAATATAAATAATAGATTAAAGACATAATTAAAAAACAGGTTTATTTATATTTTATTGTCAATAAAATATAATTTAACTGCAGTAATCTACAAAAGTTTAATGGGAAGGATTATGTATGTGTGAATGGACAACGATGTTAATTAATTGCACTACAAGAAAATGTGGAAAAAGTGACAACCCAAATCCAATACTAATGGCAAAAAGTCGTCACTCTTTCGCTTTTATCATCGGCCAAGCAACGTCCTTATGGCTGACGCTAATCAAGTCGACACTAATTGGGTTGCGTCAACCAAACGTGGCCTTGGTTGGCACCTAAGCCGACATAAACTTATAAAATTAAACCAAAAAAAATTGTCATTGTTGGAGATGTTCTCCTTTTTCCCCCAAACCACTACACCAAACTACCATCCACATCTACCAAACCCCAAACAGCCACTACACGCTGCCACCCACATCCACCAAACCCTAAACTGCCACCGCACACCGCCACCCCACAAAGTCAACACCACCTACACAAACAAAACATCATTAACAAAAAAGAAACCACCACTGCCACATAGAGCCACCATTATCCTAAACTTCAAATCACCATTACCATTGTTGCCCATCTCCATCGTCAATATCCACTGCCCCCAAAACCACCTACAACATAGAGAAAAGAAAATCATCAATAAATGAAAAAAAAAAAAAAAAAAAGGGGGAAGAGGGAGAAGGAGGCTTATAGAGTAGGAAAGGGAAGAAGGGATTGACGATAAAATAGGCAATACAAGCAACAACCAGGTCGATGTTAATAATTTTTTTTAATATTAGTAGCATAGGCCATGGTTGTTGCTCACTTTTAATTTTTAAAAAAGCTAGGAGGCAGGAATGGCTTTATGTTTTTGTGCTCAGAAATAATTTCAAAAGTTATTAGTAGCGTTAGTTAGGTCGACGCTAATAATTGTTTTTTAACATTACTAGCATCAACCATGGCTGGTGCAATCTAAAAAAGAAATATATATATTAAAAAATTAATGAAAAACATTTTACTGTTGGTTTAACATCATCTAACTGATGCTATTTAGTGTCGATGTTAAGGCCGATGCTAATTCAAGCTTTTCTTGTAGTATTGGTTGTTGGTGTTTGTGTTACTTGGCAGCGAAGAAGAGGCATGGAATGTCAAGTCCAAAAACAGAGGAGGGCTTGATGAGGTTAAGTTTTGCAGTCAAAGAGTTCTTCATGGGATAATTGTTAACAGTTGAAATGGTGTAGCCATAAGCAATTGGTGTTACCTTTGACGATGAAGTAGAGCAAAAGATGAGATAAATACAAATACAAAAGAACAGGGTCGGCCTTGGGCTTAGTCCGATTGTGTGACGGCCCAAGGCCTATGGTTAGAAGGGGCTTCAAAATTTAAAAAGTGTATATAGCTATGTAGTAAATTTTATATTATATTATATTAGTTTCATACATAAATTGAAATCATTGTTTGTTTTTATCCAAATTGAAATATGACATGATATTAGAAAGTATCACTCTCTTAGTTGTTAGTTTTTTTTTTTCTTGATATGTTATATTAATAAATTTATGTTAGCTGAATTTTCAACTAATCGTGATATGTCATCATGTAATGAACCTTTAATAATAGACTTAAAGTGTTTGCTCTTTTAATGATATAAGAAAAACAAACCAAAACTCAAATTATAAAGGAATTTGTTGATGAAAAAACTATAAATGAATTTAAACTGAAAGTGAGTATATTAATAAAGAACAAAAATACATGTAAGTTTTAATTTGAAATGATGATATTTTGTCAATGATAAATCATAAAGACGAAGTTAGAGCACTTTCTTTGAGGGAGAAAATATAAAAATTAAATTAAAATTTAAAATTAATATATTAAATTTAACCAACAACTAAAAAATTCATAATAATTGACCACATCCTGAAAACTGTGACACCTGTTTACATTGATTATAACCCGTATTAATTTAGTAATTTTTTGGTTGTTAATTTGAGTTGATGAAAATGTGAGTAATTTTTTTTTTCGATTTTAATAATAGAAAATTTTCAAACTTGACAAAATTTGGAAATGGTAGTAAGAGATAAAAAGATAAAGTCTATGTATATATATGCATTGTAAACTATACATCATGGTTTTGTAGTATAGGTCAATCATCTGAAATACAAAAGAAAAGCAATTGGAATACAGAGAGATCAAAATGTACATAAAAAATAGATACTACTTAACCCCATTATATACATAAAAAAGCTCCAACTCAAAGCAGTGTCAATCTACCATATCCCATATACAAAAAGAATAAGCCATCAGACTAGGCCTACAGGTCCTCATCAGTAAGAGTATCCTTTGACTTGTCCGCTATTGCGTGATATACATTCCCATTGGGTACCTCGTGAGGTGACCCAAGTCAGAAGAGGATGATGATGGGGAGGTGCGCCACCTATTTGCCATGCCCACCTAATGCTTAATCATAGGGGAGTTAATGGGGGACTCAGCAAGAACCACCTTCATAGGTGATCCATCACCCTCTACTGGTGTCAGTCCTTTTGCAGCTAGTGCCTCTACTGCAGGTAGCTCCGGTAAAGGTGGATGAGCATTTACAAAAGGTGCAGTGATAATTATTTCTTGATATGACTATCTTACATTCTTGTAAAATATTTGCACATGATAATTAAACAATTTAAACTTCAGAAATCATATATTTTAGGAAAACAATTATGATTCTAGAAATTAGTAATCTATCTAATTAAACTTTTAATCTTATTTAGTGAAACTGTGGGAATAACAAATAAATTTTAACTTAGTTAAGATCACTAGATACCTTAAGAAAAATTTAAACTAATTAATTGAACTTTTTAAAGAAAACCTTATTCTTCCTATTAAACTTAAGTGTCATGTAAATTTTCCTATTTATTTTAAGATTATTGTTTTATTAAGGTTAAGAGTTTTAAGACTTGTATTCTAATCCATAAATTTGCTAACTATTAGATTACTAAAAAGTAATCCTAACTTCAATTTCAATTACTAGACTACAATTGACTAATAATCATTTAAATGAAATTTTTTGTTAACTAATTTTTTTTTTGTCAAATTACCCATTTTAAAAATTGGGCCGTGAGCTCATTAACCAAAACAAGAGGATTCTTAATTTAATTTGGGCTTTGAATCAATACTTAAATTTTTACAAACTCTTGTTATTATTGATTAAAAATTTGATTATCTTCCTTCTCTAAAAACCTTGAGCCTAAGTGGTGAAATTAGTTTTGCAAAAGTTTATTTTTTTACTAAAACCTTTTCAATTTCTTATCTTCTATTCCATTTTTATTCGATCCTTAAATCATTTTGCTATGCTAAAATTTTAAAACCTTCCTTAAATATAATAAAACCGTGAGTTTCTTATTAGGATGAGTAAAACTTTCATTCATTTTATAAATTGAAATTATTTGATGATCTTTTAATTGAGTTAGCTAAACATTTTTGTAGAACTCTTCTTCTTTTCTTGTAAAACCGTGACTCAAAGTAAAAGAGAACCATCTTTGCAAACATTTCATTAGTCATATATTAACAAAAAAAAATCTATCAATACCCTTGTTCATTATTCAAAACCGTGAGCTTTAATGAAGAAAAATAAGGTAACAAATTTTTCACAAACTAAACTCTTCTACTTTATTAACATCTTAAAACCTTAAAAATTTTACCAAAATTTTGGCAACATAACAGCTTAGTAAAAGTCAAAATTTAACATCAACAATCATAACAATGTAAAGTAAACAAAAATTAAACTTATACTTTAAAGGGTTTAGAGGAAAACCCTTCCTACCAACATATAAAAATGACAATGATTTAAAACCAACCTCACTCCCCCCATTACCCAAAGATGGAGAGGAGAAGGAAATAATAATAGTGTTGATCTCCTTGGAACTCCTTTGATGAAGCCTAGTTGTAGAAGTATGGTGGTGGTTTATGAAGACTAAAATTTTTTTTATAGAGATGATGGTGTTGGGAGGGAGTTTTGGCCATCAATGGAGGGAAATGGTGTAACACCCCAAATTTTAAGTACTAGAAATGAACCACGGGGTAGTTTTTAGTAGGACCCTTCCCATGTGTTATTAGACAAAAGATGTCTTAAGAGTTATTGTTGTTATATTTCTTATTATTCCTATTCCTATTATTATTAATATTATATTTATTGTTGTTGTTGTTGTTATTGTTGTTGTTATTATTATTATTATTATTATTATTATTGTGTTGTGTTGTTGTTATTATATTTATTGTTATTGTTATTATTTTATTGTTATTAACACCTTAGTATTAGAAATTAATAAGAATGTTATCATAAAACCTAAAAGAGCATGTAGGGCCCAATAGGAACTAAAGCCTACTAAGTCACATACTCACCCACATGTTATAAGAAGAGAATAGAGAAGGAGGGTTAGGTTTAGCCGTCACAAAATAGAAGAAGAAAGAAGTTAGAGAGAATGAGGAGAAAAGGGAAGAAAAGAAGAAGAGAAAGAGAAGGAATAAAAACCGGAGAACCCAAACCCTAAAACTCAACTTTGCATGTCCATAAAGGTGAGTGCTCTTCCTCGTGTCTTTCCTTGTCCTTTGTGTTGTTCTTGTTCATCTATTTATCGTTTTCCCTCCTTATACCTAAGTTTAAGGATTTGATGGGTTTTGAGGGGATTATGAGGGAGTACGAAATTTATAGATTAGATTGACCAATTATCAATGTAGAAGAGTGATTAAGAATCTAATTATTTATTTGGGAGCATTTAGAAGCCAAAGACAATAGGAACAATAAATTAAAATTAGTATCCCAAATCTGCCTAGTAGAATTAGATAGCTGCTAGGTGACTTTTTTTCAAAAACTAGATTCTGCGTTGGCATTGAGCGTGTGGACTCGTTGGGCGAGATGAAATACTCGCTGGGCGGGTTGGGTTCCGGCGTAGACCGGCAAGACTTTCGTCCTGCTAGACAGATACGACCTTTGTTATTTTATTCTTTGTGCTTATGAACTCTATTTTGCAGTTTTTAACTCATTGTTATTTGTTTCTTTTATGCCTTGTTGAATTTATAATGTGTGATTGTTATTTACCTTAAAAAACTGAGTGTGATATGAAATTGTACCAATGTTTCATGATAAAAGTCTATAAAAGGTTGTAAGCATTATATGTGACCATGCATCATAACATTTGAGTTATGTGATGTGGAAAGTATGTAGGAATCTGGCTGGTGGAGGCCGTGATGGGTTGTCTAACCCTAGCCTTAGGGGTCATCCAGTTGGGAAAAATCCAATGGTCCATGCTGATCCTATGGAGCCGGGGCGTACTGGCAAAACTAGGTAACCCTGACTAGTCGTCGGGGGATATCATACTAGTTGAGGGTGTGAGAGCCAAAGGCATCGGTACTGATGACACTTCTTATGATCGTGCATTTACTCCTAGTCTACTTTCTGAAAAGTTTAGGTTGGTACCACATGTGCATGAGTAGTGGTTTTGGAACATAGCATGCATATGCATCTTGTTATGGTGTGATATGTTAAATTGTGCTATGATGTAATTGTGTGAAGTCTATGTGACCTTGTTCATAAGCGATTGATGTAATGTGTACACGTATGAAAATGTCATTGTGATAAAATGTCAAGATTATGTATATGTGCTCATATTATGCATGTATGTTATGCTTGTTTGATGAAACAAAACGATGCATATGTCTAATTACTAGGCAAAAGATGTGAAATAAATGTATGTTTGTAATTAGAATTATGTTTGCTACCTCAAGGATAAGTGATAGCCTAGGCCCTAAGTGTTGTGAGGGTTCTAGTTGGATAATAATAATTGCGAATGAAATAGAGAAAGAATGAATCCTCACACAACGTAATAGAAAGTGTAAAGCACGAAATTAACACAAGAAGGGGGGGTTGAATTGTGTTAAAACCAATTTTCGCAATTCTTTAACTAAGCAACGTAATGATTGAAATAAGATCAAAAAGATTTTCAAAACATTTCAAAAGGCAAACGAAAGTTGAAAGATCAAAACTGAAAGACACACAGATTTTATACTAGTTCGTCTCACCCTAGAGACTACGTCCTTCTTGGCGACAGCCAAGTTCCACTAACTTTTCAAGTTACAAGTATTCTTTCCACAAGCCTCTTCAGGCTCAACCCAAGTAGTCTTTCACTTGCCTCTCCAAGCAAACACCAAAGTATTCTTTGAAACAAAGCCTCTTCAGGCTTCAACCAATCTTGTAAAGGAGGTTTGTGTGAGTTTACCTCACTTAGTTTAACGTCCTATCAGATGAATATATATATATTGAAGTACAAAACATATTTTCAAACTAAGTTTACAAAGACTTTTTCTTTTCTCAAAGCAATTATGAAGTTTTAGATTTAGTAGCAATTATATCAACAACACTTATAATTTCAACCAACACTCGAAGGAGGTCTTTTCTTCTATTTATAGGCTTCTCCAAAAGTATTTGTTGAGTATTTTGTAGGGGACGACCTTCGTCTGATGGAGAGAGTCGTTGGAGCATTAAATGTAGCATTTAATGCTTTTTACTAACTTTGTCATATGATAAGATAAAACAATCTACTTATCTTTTCTATTCTTGTACTCAATCTTTTAGCAGTTGTCATGTCCGCTTTCCCGTTCTAACATTCGCACACATATTCCTTCTTTTTCACTGACTTCCTCGAGAGTAGGTATATAGACATAATATGTTTCAAGGTAGCTTACGCTCTGATTGTGTAGATCATTTAAGACTGCTCTACATCGTCTGTAAGCTTTGTTAGTTACGAAGTTTATACAAATAAAGATAAGACGATATTCAATTTGAAAAACGTCAGACGATATAATGCGTACTAGAGATTAAACGATATTGTGAGCGAGAGATATAATTTTAACTATTTATTATTATCAAAATATTTAAGGGCTACAAATTCGTCCTTTGTCTTAACAATCTCCCCTTTTTGATGATGACAAACAATTATAGTTCTTGTAAAACATTTTTTCTCTTTGATGAGTGAGTTGTTAACAAACACGTATTTTATATAGGTGTATTCAGTTAATCAGATGCAATATATATATAGAAGTAACTGAAAGAAACCAGACGATATCAACGCATAATTCATTAAAAAAAAAATTCCCCTAAGATTAATATCTTTATACTCCCCTTTGTCTTCTATTTTTCTCCCCCTCTTGGCATCATCAATCAGAGGACTCAGGGTCTGAAGGTGTAGATGATGAGCCGAGGTCACTTTTGAAGCACTTTGCCAGCTTGCCTAACAGAACTTCCGCTCGTTTGCATTTCCTGCGTTCTTTCCAAAGATCAACTTCAAGACGTTGCACAATCTGTTTCAATTCATTGAAAGCTTGTCTGTCGTCTGAAGGTATAGGTGCAGAACTGGTTGCAACTTCATCACTGGGTTCTTCTACAAAACATAGATTGAAAACATATGGTACAGGAGGACCACAGAACCAAAAGTGACCACAGGCTAGAGATATTTCAAAGGTTTCAGAGGAGAAAAAGATATAGGTTTGGGGTAGGGTTATGGATAGTTGATTTTGAGGATTGGATGTACAGCTTAAGGGAGACAAAGATACTTGCATCCAGTGACCCATCGGACGAAGTGCAGCTTCATGGCTTAGCAGACTCTTCTCATCAGCAGATAGACTAGAGAAGTGTTTGAGTGCTTCTTCATGGTCTTGCAACCTTTTGCGGTCTGTGCTTTAGAGAGTTGCTTTGCCGTTTAATTTGGCTAGCTGTGCAGAAGATAGTGTTCTTTGTCTGATCATTATGTGCCTTTGGGGGTTTCGTCTGAATTTCAATTATTTTCCTTTCCCCATAGATAGATTTTGGCACAGATAGTTCTTCTGACAGCTGATGTGAAAGGTAGTCCATGGCTTTATGAGGAGCCACATCTGAGTAGCCATGAATCTAGGCAAGCCTAGTTCAAGGTCTGGACACCTTCGCTTACAGATAGCATGCTGTAAAGAAATTTGCATCTTCTCCTATAGGAAATTGTTCATTACTCTTCCTAATTCTCAGTCATCATTGCCAATCCGCCATTTTTCAAAGTCTGGACTATCTTCTAGACGGATGGCGAGG
The DNA here is from genome assembly GCA_004329165.1 of Spatholobus suberectus. Lineage (NCBI taxonomy): Eukaryota > Viridiplantae > Streptophyta > Magnoliopsida > Fabales > Fabaceae > Spatholobus > Spatholobus suberectus. The sequence continues at coordinate 25,167,465 of CM014729.1, forward strand.
AGGGTAAGTCTTAATCATCCTATGACAAAACGAATAAATGATTTTGGGCTTATAATGATACGTTCTGCACATGATCAGATATTCGGAGTAGTTGCATTTCAGCATGAAAGGAGAAGTGTGACATAAGATCCTACGCTATCTCCAAACTTCATGTCCAACTGGAAATTTCATTCTTGTTGATGGGGGATAAACAAAGATTGGAGCGTTTGACCAAGTGCTGTATCCTTCCTCCCAGACATAGGGGGTGATGTGCGGTTCATAAGATAATGCGGGGGTAGCTTTTTCTAGAATATCAGGAAATTTCTCAGTATACCCATGGTGGACCAAAAATGGCCATTCTTCATTGATAAGAGTCGTCCACATCCTTGGATTATTAACTTCCCCCAGTTCATAGTTGATGAAGGCTTGGAGAACTTCCGCGTCAAAGGGCTCTAGTAAATGATATTCTTTTGTTGTGCTAGTCTGACATGACTCAGGTTGCTCAAAGTAAATCATCATCCGCCTTTGGGGACATTCAGACAGAGGCGTTTTAGAGCGATAATCTTTTAGTGCTGTTTCGTTAATCATAGGTGTAGCTCCTCCAGACAAAGTTCCTTTTACTTCACGTTCCGTGAAGGAAACAGAGAGTGAAACAGCCCTTGCAGGTTGATCAAAGCTGGGTGCAGCTGTTAAGTCTACAAAAAGACAATTGAGGACTTTAGAGATAGAAACAGATTGTGGAACTTCCCAGAAGAGAGATCTAGGTAATCTACCTTTTGAGGTAGTAGCTATATCCTGTTGAGTCAACAACTCTTGCGCTTCAAGCTCTACAGGGGCTGTTTGTAGTGAGTGCTCAATCACAGATTGAAGCACTGCTTCCTCAATCTGTTCTTGCTCAACCTTAGCTAGCTTTTCTACTTCTTCTTTCTTCTTCTTTTCAGCCCGTTTTGATTCAACTTGAGCTCTCATGAGCTGTTTTTTTTCTTGAGCCCTTGTTTTTGGTATTGGAATGTTTTTAGATTTTAAGGGCTTTTTAGAAGGTTAGACAGATAGAGTGGGTTCAGAAGATATAGGTGGTAGAGGTGGTAGTTCTGATGGAGGGGCAGGAATGGTTGTGCTTGGAGTAGGAAGAAGGGTGTTAATGGGAAGGTCATTGTCTGAGTCAGGATGGGGAGTTAGTTTGGATCTCAGACGAATGGTTAAGGGTTTTTATTTTTTGTGAGGTGGAGATGATGGGTTTTGGGGTTTGGTCTGTTGTGGTTGAGGGTTTGGTTGTGAAGGTCTTTTAATAGGTAGCTTAGGTTTTTGTGGTTTGGTCTATTTAGGTTGTGGTTGAGAAGGTTGGGGTATCGTCTGTGGTGGAAGTTGAATAAACGCAGTACCAACAGAGGGGTCAGCAGACGATCCTACTTTGAATGCAGTTCCGACAACTTCTTTTGGTGGTTCTTCCTTGATCAATGCTAACTCTAGATGTCTTGCAACATATCCAGAGAAAAGATGTGCAATCCTCATCCTCCGGATGATGGATACATCGATCTCAGAACCTTGTTTCATTTTCTCCAAACCAGATTCTTTTATTCCTGCCAGACAGATGATTTCGTGTAAAGAGCATGACGTAGGGAATAGGATGCTTCTACTTGTTCTGGGCACCTTCCTTCAATTTAGAAAGACAGGATCTCCAGTTGTCCAGGATTAATGCAGGCAGATTGATCTTCTGACCAATCATCATCTAGTAGATGCAAAATCTGTCCTTGGAGGTTACATTATCCTTTGAGCCTTTTTTGGGCAAAATAATGTGCAGTCAGGATGTTGTGAAGCAATCGGCATATAGGCTTCATGTTTGAAGCGTATAGAAACTTCCTTAGAACATTCTTGTTTTCTGTTTGAGGCCTGGGCTTTCCATACAATGCCCTGTCAACAGTTTCTGGGGTTATGAACTTTTCCCAGTCTTTAGGAAAAAGGTCACCCTCCTATTTACAGCCAGACACTGCTGCAATGGCGTCGGTGAGATGATGATGGCTTTATTGTCGACGGTTCCAGTGATAGCTCCGTTGACTTCAGATGCAGAAGCCCAGAAATAAGCGTACGGTGCATGGTACCAAGAAGTTTTCTTCTGAACAAAAGCTTCCCATCTGACGTTCTTGATATACATTTGCAGAAGGAATCCTTCATCCTTAAGCTTTTGTAAGTCGACCCATTTTTCGGCAACGAAGTCACTTTCTGGATATCTCTCCATGGGCACAAGTTGTTTTTGGGTGGTCATAAGTGCAAGTTTGAGAGAAAGAGATTTGAGAGAAAAGGTAAGGGATAGGGTTTTAGTTCAGAGAGTTTGAGAGGTTTTCAGAGTGCGTAAAGAGAAAGAAAGAGCGGTTAGTTTGAACAAAAGGAAAGGTTCTGAAAGTACTGAAGGGACGTGCATATATGGTGACTTGATATGGCAGGGGATATGGCGCATGCTTCTTGGGTGGTTATCGAGAGTGATCATTAGAAGGAATATCAGACTAATGAACTTAAAAACTTTTCATATTCAAAAACCATCGTGTTAGTAAGACAAAATAAGATGAGACGAAATGGAGTAAGACGAGGTAAGATAAGACGAAATAGAGTAAGACGAATCGTAAAAGATCAAATGAGACGATGCATATAAGACGATTTATTCTTGTAAAACTTTCATAAGCAAATTTTATAAGATGAAGTTAAAATGTTCTGTAGGTAGAACTTTTGTAAAGATGTCAGCCTATTGATGGTCCATATCGATGAACTTAATTTCAAAAATACCTTTTTGAACATAGTCTCGAATGAAATGATGTCTTATCTCTATATGCTTAGCTTTAGAATGATGAATGGGATTTTTAGATGAATTGATTGCGCTAGTATTATCACATAACACAAGAATGTTATGCTCAAAGCTAGGGTAATCTTCAAGTTGGTACTTTACCAATAAGAGTTGTGAGCAGCAGATACATATTCTGCTTCAGTAGTGGATAATGCGATTGAGTTCTCCTTCTTGCTAGTCTAGGATATAAGACATGGTCCGATGAAGTGACATCCACCACTTGTGCTTTTTCGTTCAAGTCTATCACCAGCATAGTCTGCATCACAGTATCCTAGTAACCTGAAATCTTTGTTTTTCTCATAGAATAAACTAAGGTTAGGTGTACCAACAACATATCTAAAAATCCTCTTGACAACTTTTAAATGAGACTCTCTAGGGTCAAATTGAAATCTGGCACATAAACAGACGTTATGCATGATATCTGGTCTACTGGCAGTTAAGTAGAGAAGTGAGCCAATCATACCTCTATAGATAGTCTGGTCTATAGGTTTACCTAATTCGTCCTTTGTTAAACCCACAGACAGATGCATTGGTGTGCTCATAGGTTTTGATTCATTCATCTTATATTTTTTAATCAATTCCTTTGTGTATTTTTGCTGATGAATGTATATACCCTTCTCTTCTTGTTTAACTTGTAGGCTAAGGAAGAATTTTAATTCTCCCATCATGCTCATCTCAAATTCACTCTGCATCAAGTCTGAGAAATCCTTACATAGAGTTTCATTAGTAGCTCCAAAGATTATATCGTCTACATAAATTTGAACTATAATGAAATCTCTGTTGGATTCCTTTCTAAAAAAGTTGTATCTACTTTGCCTCTCATAAACCCATTTTCAATAAGAAAACTGCTCAGTTTATCATACCAAGCACGAGGTGCTTGCTTAAAACCATACAGAGCCTTTTTAAGTTTAAAGACATGATTTATGAAGTTTGAATCCTCAAAGCCAAGAGGTTGTGTAACATAGACTTCTTCCTCAATAAAATAGTTTAAAAAGGCACTCTTCACATCCTTTTGAAAAAGCTTAATGTTTTTATGAGCAACAAAGGCAAGCATAATTCTAATAGCTTCTAATCTAGCAACAGGAGCAAAGGTTTCAATGAAATCAATACCTTCTTATTGATTGTAACCTTGAGCCACTAACCTTACTTTGTTTCTCATCACTTTACCATTTTCATCTAGCTTGTTGCGGAATACCCATCTTGTTCTAATGATGCTTTTATGTTTTGGTTTGGGAACAAGAATCCAAACATCATTTCTTGTGAATTAATGTAATTCTTCTTGCATTGCTATTATCCAGTCATTGTCTGTTAGTGCTTCTTCTATCGTCTTAGGTTCAATTTCTGAGACTAAGGCACAAGACGCTTGATTCTTTAGTGATGACCTTGTTTTAACTCCTTCTGTTCGTTCTCCAATAATTTGATTTTGAGGATGGTAGGTAACGAACTTCCAGTCCTTGTGAGATCCTTTCATCTGATTGTCTATTTATTGTTGTTGAGGAGTTTCTTCTTATTCTTTTGCTTCGTCTGTTCTTATTTGATCAGGCTGTTCTATCTATAAATCTGCAAAATCTTCTTCCAAATTTAATAGTTTCCTATTAGGGGTTAGTGTATCATTAAATTTAACATGGATAGATTATTCTACAACAGAAGTCCTAGAGTTGAATACTCTAAAAGCTTTTGATGTGTCGGAATATCCAAGAAAAACACCTTTATCAACCTTAGTGTCAAATTTTCCTAATTGATCTCTAGTGTTGAGAATATAAAATTCACATCCAAAGGGGTGAAAGTATGAAATGTTAGGTTTTCTACCTCTCCACAGTTCATAAAGAGTCTTTTTAATTAATGGTTTGACCAATATTCTATTTTGTACATAACATGTTGTGTTTACAGCTTCTGCCCAAAAGTACTTAGGGACTGAATGTTCACAGAGTATGGTTCTTGCCATCTCTTGTAGAGTTCTATTTTTCCTTTCAACTACCCCATTTTGTTTAGGTGTTCTCGGTGAGGAGAAGTTGTGAAAAATTCTATTCTTTTTATAGAAGGATTTGAACTCAGCATTTTCAAATTCAGTTCCATGGTCACTTCTAATTGTAGTAATACAAAAATCTTTTTCATTTTGAACTCTCTTACAGAATATTTCAAACACATTAAAAGACTCATGTTTGTGAGCTAGGAAATAAACTCATGTATATCTAGAATAGTCATCAACAATGACAAAACCATACTTTTTCCCACCAAGGCTAAGAGTTTTTGTAGGTCCAAACAAATCCATATGCAGTAATTCTAATGGTTTGGAAGTGGAAACAACATCTTTTGATTTAAAAGAGGTTTTGATTTATTTCCCTTTCTGACATGTTTCACAAAGAAGATGAGTTTTCCAAGAAATCTCAGGCAATCCTTTTACTAAACTCTTTTTATATAACATCGAAATATGTTTCAAATTAATATGCCCAAGCTTTTTGTGCCAAATTCATTTTTCATCTTCTTTGGTCATTAAGCAAGTAACATTTTGTTTGTTCAGATCTTCAAACTCAATCTTATATAGATTATTGTGTCTTTTGGCAGTGAAAAGAATAGATTCATCATTTCTTTTGACTATGCATGATTCTTTGTTGAAGGATACAATAAATTCACTGTCACAAAATTAACTGATGCTAAGTAGATTGTATTTTAATCTTTCAACATATAGAACATTGTCTATTGATGGAAGATGAGGCTTACCAACTTTACCTATACTAATGATTTTTCCATTTCCACCAAAAGAGACTATTCCTTCACGTGATTAGAGGTCTAGGAACATAGACCTTACTCCCGTCATGTGACTTGAGCATCCACTGTCTAGGTACCAAAATGAATCCCTCCTTTTTCCTGTTAAGGATATCTGCAACAGGAATTATTTGAGATTTTGGTACCCAAATACTTTTGGGTCTTTTATGTCAGTCCCAAAGGTCTTATTTGACCTTTGTTTCCTTTTGTGCTGACACCTTTGGAATGAATGTCCAGATTTTCCACAAAAGTTACAGAAGGTTGAATAAGATTTAGAAGACGATGTTTTAGCACTTTTGTCTTCTACAAATCCAATCCCAAATTTGTCAGACAGAGATCTTCTATGTTTTAAAATCATTTGAAGTTTTGAAGATCTGTCTACAAATTTGGTCAGATCATGTTTCAGACTAATGACCTCTTTCTTTAGTTTATCGACTTTAGAAAGAAGCATTGCTTTTTTCAGGATCTGAAGCTAGACTCTTTTGCACTCTCATCAGATCTCTCTTGAGTGTCTCATTTTCTAAAAGAGCTTTTTGATATTTCTTGATATTTTTTGTACTCAAGAGCAATCTTGTGTGAGTTAGCAAGAAGAGTGTCATATGACATATCTTCGTCTTCAGATTCAGATTCCCTGTCTTCAAACTCATGCAGAAAATTATTATATTCGGAGTTTATCTTAGACGTTACTTCTTCTGTGTTTGCCATGAGACAAATATTTGCTTTTTGATCGTCTGAACTGCTACTGCTGCTATCTAAATCTTCCCAGGTGGCTAGAAGATTTTTCTTCTTATATCTTTTCTTTGAACTCCATCCTTTCTTCATTTTGGGGCATTCAGCCTTAATATGTCCAGGCTTTTTGCACTCATAGTAGATTATCTCATTGTTTTCTTCTTGAGGATACTTTTTGTATCTAGTATCTTTCTTTCTGGAAGATTGCTTAAATCTGTCTTTCTTCTTAAGCATCTTCTTGAACTTTCTGGTGATGAGGAAGATCTCATCGTCTGTTGAGTAGCTAGAGCTTTCGTCTGAGCTCTTGGATTCCTTAGATTGAACTTTCAGTGCTTTGTTTCTTCCTTTTGTTTCAATTTTTTTGTCTGCTCTTTTACTTGTTTGTCCAATCTTTAGGGCAACAAAGTCATTATTCTTGACTTTGTCTCTTTTGAATAGATGTACTTCATGTACTTTTAAGGCTCCTAATAACTCATCTAGAGTTAGAGTCTTCATATCCCTTGCTTCAGCTATAGCTGTAGCTTTGGGTTCCCACACTTTGGGAAGACTATCTAGGATCTTGAGATTGTTTTGAGCCTTAGAGAACTCAACATCAAGACTTTGAAGCCCATTTAGAATTGTTTGAAACTTCCAAACATTTCATCAATGGTTTCGGTCTCCTTTATGGTAAACATCTCATAATGTCTTTGAAGAGTTGCTGCTCTCCTGAGATGAACATCTTTCGTGCCTTTGTGTGTTATGCGTATAGCATCCCACATTTCCTTAGCAGTCCTGCAACTGCAAAATTTATTATATTCAGTTTTTGATAAGGCACAGGTTATAATATACTTAGCTTTTGCATTTTGTTGTAACAAGTTGTAATCATCTTGATTGTATTCGTTTTCTGGCTTGATTACAGCATGATCTCCATGTGTGATGATTCTCCAGATACTATAGTGAGTGGACTTGATATACATTTCATTCTATCCTTCCAGTATGCATAATCTTCTCCATTGAAGGCTGGAGGCCTTGATAGAGAGGCTCCTTCAGGAATGAACTGTCCTTCAAGGTGTGCCATGCGATTTTTTCCTCTAACACTTGTTAAGGTGCTCAACCCTTAGAGGCTGAGCTCTGATACCAAATTGTAAAGCATGAAATTAACATAAGAAGGGGGGTTGAATTGTGTTAAAACCAATTTTCGTAATTCTTTAACTAAGCAACGTAATGATTGAAATAAGATCAGAAAGATTTTCAAAACGTTTCAAAAGGCAGACGAAAGTTGAAAGACCAAAATTGAAAGGCACACAGATTTTATACTAGTTCGTCTCACCTTAGAGACTACGTCCAATTCTTGGTAACAGCCAAGTTCCACTAACTTTTCAAGTTACAAGTATTCTTTTCACAAGCTCTTCAGGCTCAACCCAAGTAGTCTTTCACTTGCCTCTCCAAGCAAACACCCAAGTATTCTTTGAAACAAAGCCTCTTTAGGTTTCAACCAATCTCGTAAAGAATGAGGTTTGTGAGTTTACCTCACTGGGTTTAACGTCTTATCAGACGAATATATATATTGAAATACAAAACAGATTTTCAAACTAAGTTTACAAAGACTTTTTCTTTTCTTAAAGCAGTTATGAATTTTCAGATTCAGTAGCAATTATATCAACAACAATTGTAATTTCAACAAACGCTTAAAGGAGGTCTCTTCTTCTATTTATAGGCTTCTCCAAAAGTATCCGTTGAGTATTTTGTAGGAGACGACCTTCATCTGACGAAGAGAGTCATTGGAGCATTAAATGCAGCATTTAATGCTTTTTACTTTGTCATTGATAAGATAAAGCAGTCTGCTTATCTTTTCTATTATTGTACTCAATCTTTTAGCAGTTGTCATGTTCGTTTTCTCAGTTCTAACATTCACACACATATTCCTTCTTTTTTGCTAACTTTCTTCGAGAGTAGGTATATAGACATAATACGTTTTAAGGTAGCTTACGCTCTGATTGTGCAGATCATTTAGACTTGCTCTACATTGTCTGTAACCTTTGTTAGTTACGAAGTTTATACAAATAAAGATAAGACGATATTCAATTTGAAAAACATTAGACGATATAATGCGTAATAGAGATCAGATGATATTGTGAGCAAGAGATATAATTTTAACTGTTTGTTATGATCAAAATATTTAAGGCTACAAATTCATCCTTTATCTTAACAGAAAGGTATAAGATAAGTAAGAGAGAACAAAATGACGGTATTAAGGTGAGTGTTAAGGGAGTGTCAAAAGTATTTTAGAACGTTTGTAACCTTAGACTTGACCCCTAGAGAATAATCTTAAATATCTAAAGGAAAAGAGTAAAATCTAAACATGAAGGGTTTAAATTCTAGATAGGGTTTTGGGTAAGAAAGAGTTCTTAGGTTAAGAATGAGATAGTAAGATTGTATAACAATTGTGAGAATGAGAGATGAGTTAATAGGAAACACTGATTATTGAAAGGTGTAGACCCGACCATAGGTATGGATAATAATGAGAGACCTAGTGAGGCTAAAGCCATGAGAGATAAGTAATGAAGGTTGTCTGAGTAAAAGGGTCTGATCTAGCTGTAGAACCTTTAGAGCACTCACTGAGACATTATCTCTCACTCCTTTAAGTTTCCCTTTTTTTTTAGGATACAAGTGAAGACATATACATGTAGAGCTTGAAGTTATGTGCAAGAAGATGTAGTCTAGTTTATATTGTTTTCTTGCATTCATCTTTATGTTTTATTCGACACCTTCAGGTGATAGATGAGTTGTATTAGGCGTGTATTTTTCTCATTGTATTGTTCGTATATAATATCTAATTATATTTATGAGTCGCTTTAAGATGTTTCTATGTTTTTAAGTCTTTCTTTTTTGTTCTTAGAAATCTAGGCTTAGCTACGGTAATACCCCTTAGGGTGTTACAGATGGGATGTTGAAATTTGTTCCAAAAATGGCCTATTTATAGAGAAGGAAGGGTAAGGTGTCTCCTAATAACATCATTTACATAATGTCATAATTCCTTTTTAATTTCTTTTTGATTTATTTAAATAGCATGTGAAAAATTAAAGTGGTGAGTCAGTTATTTTAGGTTGGGACGTGGCCTGATGAGGTGTCCCTAAATCTTAGTGTTTTATTTTTTTCTACAGTCAAATTGACCGAAACATATAAAATTACCTAAACTTTGGAAAATTTGCTTTTAACATCAAATAATGAATTTTAATATTAAACTTGACACTGAGCATTATTTTCTGTTTGAAATTAATTTCCAAAAATAAAAATTAATTTTTTGAATTTTTATTTATTTATTTAGTATTTTTTAATTAAAAATTTTATATTAAATTCATTTTCATTAAATAAATATCAAATTTTTAATGAAAATTATAAAATTAAATATTTTACCTAAAAATGAATTGAGATAATCATTTTCATCATTTTTAGATGTCAAACCAATAATGGTTTGGCCTTAGTGAATAACTAGGACATTTTGGTTATTTTACACTAAGAACTTTAGAAAATTTTTAGAAAACTCCCAAAATTATATTTTTATATATATGACATAACTCCAGACTTAAATTGATATTTTACTGTCAATTGAATCTTTTTCTCATGTCAACCCTTTATCTTGAGAAATCAAGACGAAATCGTCATTTTCTCATTTCTCTAGGCTTCGTTTCAAAAAAATAATTAAAAATCACAATTCGATAATTCTTAAAATTCTAAACACAATGGTGGAAAACGGAATTGTGTTCAGAATTTTGAGATTCCTTCCCAATTTTTCAGAAATAAATCATCAAATATTGAGAAAACAATTGAAAAATTAAGGTAAGGGAGTTATAAAAATCAAAATTATATAAATTAAGCAAAAGATTCAAGACTATAACATTGTACCTAAAAAAAAAAGATTTAGTTTGTAAAATTCACAATAGCAATTCTAATGATTAGAAATCTTTATTATATTTAAGTATCATGTTTAAAGTTTTAAAAGCATAATTGACTCTTTAATTTTGTTAAAGCAAAATTTAATTTTTAGCCTTAGAATAATAAGAATAATACATTCTTTGTTTCAAACAATGAAATAATGTTCCTTTAATTTTTTTATTAATAAAAATTTAGAAAAAAAATAGAGATGCCTTAAAAAATTATTAGAAATGACATTTGTATAATTTTTGGGAGGTATATCCATCTTGAGTGTTAAGAGAGATCAAAAAAGGAGAGAGAGAAATGTGAGATGTAATAGCAGATATGATGAAAAAGGAAGAGCGAAATAAAAAGAAAAAGAAAATGGAGGAGCTATAAGATAATTCTATAAAATATTATTGAAAAACTGTATATATACATATTGTGTATATATGTTTTGTTCTTTTAGAGGGTGACCTTATACATAAATGTATGTGTGATTTCTTTTGGGGGGGGGGGGTGTAAATTGAATGAAAAATGTGATATATTTTTTTGAGATATGTTTTAATGTAATAAAAATGTATCATTTTTAATGAAATTACATGACCATTTTATTTTATGCATTATATAGTGTTGGGGAAAGATAACAATAACAACAACGGTAAGCGAAAGTGTAACAACCCAAACTATCACTACAGAACAACACTACCAACTCTACTCTTTTCATGTAAACATAAATATAATCATGTCATGCATATAAATGAAACACATACATCTTGAGAGACCTAACCATCTCTCCTCCATGCAACATATCTGCCTTACAACTGATATAGAACAAAAGAACAATGGATGACACTGAAGTCATATAACAAAATCAAATATACATCAACAGGGGAGAAGGGTACAAAACACACTCTTTATAGCTGGTCACACTATACAAGCCCATCAAAAGAATACAACTAGAATATACATCAAAACAAAACGAATATGTGACTCCTTGAGCTACACCATCTCCAACACAGCTCCACCTTTAGCTTTGAGAAGTCAGGTCTGCTGAAGCATTGCCATATACTCCCACGCCATAGGACGTGATCATCACAATCAGACCAACATGACAACAGTAACAAGACAGCCACAGTAGCAAAACAAGGCAATGGTAAGCTTACTAAAACACGGTATAGCATACAAATACTGAACCCTATCCATAGTTCTCAACATTCACACTCATACATATACATATAGCATATATTCACATGGCAAAGAGTTTTCAACTCAAAACCCCATATCACAACAAATCCACTACAATTATGTCAATGCATGATAACACGACTCTCGAGAGATTTACAACATCTCGAGTGATCAACTAGGTCTCACCCCTTACCATGGCCTATCCAAGCATCATTCAGGGATTGCCAAACTCTGATCTAAGGACAAGCTTAGTGATTTGTTGGGATAAGTATATGTGGGTGTTGGCCTACCATGACTCAAGGCCTGCACCACCTTGGCCGCCGACAGAATCGCCCATGCCTTCACCTTTGGGGGCCCATCATCAGCTGCCCCACGTCTCATCCAGCACTAGTTGGAGGCTCGTCTGAGCTAGCTTCGATCAACTATCCACGTACGTGCTTGCTCACCAGAACCATGGCATGATATCTATCGTCAACTACTCAGATGCCCAACTTAGACATGAATGCAATGTACTACCAACACAACATCTACTTAAGCACAACTAGTGTTTAACGCACATGCGCACCGTGCACACACGCACACCACACACATACATCATACATAATACTACATTATACATACATACCATATATACACATATATATATACATAGATATATACAACCATACATGCCCATCTCACTACATTAAACGCGACCAACATAACTAAACAATACCATGTAGGCCTAATCCAGCCCAAACATTGGTCACAGGCAATGCCCTATCCAAGCACGCACACCTCGTGAGAAAACTCATACAACAACTTATCCACAACAAGTAGAGGTCTTATCCAAGTAACCTACCATTCACATCACATTCTCAACACAAATTTCACCTTAGGCTCGCCCTAGAAGTCTTTCTCAACCATGTTTCACACAACTACACTTTCAAAATTGATCAACAGCAGAACACTCCATTCACTCAGCAACCTATATGCTCGCTCAGCAAAGACCTTCCTCACAGAGGACCAACTTTTCCCTACAAAGGTTCTCGCTCTACAACTAAAAGTCTCGCTCAATGAATATCCTATCTCTGGAGTCTCTTGCTCAATGACGACTAGGTTGCTCAGCAAATTTGTTCAAGGGACTTTCTCCAAATCTCTATCCACAGCAAGTCGCCTATTCACTCAGCGACTAGCCACTCTAGAGAGTAGCCAGAATCTACACACCTTTCTCACTCATGGAGCTTAGTACTCGCTTAGCAGATTGCTCCTAGGCATTTTGGACACTCATCACTCGCTCAGCGAACATCGCATTCGCTCAACGGACCACTTTCTAGAAAATTCTAGAATTCTCATGATCACTGGCTCAGCGAATCGACTATCGCTTAGCGAGTCTCCTCTTTCCTTTAGCCACTCCCTACAACTTAAGAAAACTTGCTCAACGACACAAACGGTCACTCAGCAATCCCCAACTCGAAAGCCTCACTTCCACTCTAAGGGCATTTTCGCTTAACGAGAGCCACAGTCGCTCAGCGACTATCAGACGATAGCAACATAACTCTCTTCGAAAAACCCCAAAAATCTAAACTTTTCACTCCTTCACCCACTAAATCAATCCCACAAAGGTCAAACAGCAACATACACCCATTCACAACAACATACTCAACAGATTTCAGGTCAAATTCAACATATCAACAACAAATCACCACACATTCAAGGAAACCCATTTCCAAACGAAATTTCAACATAACTCACTTAAATCTAGTTTTCAACACACACCACAGCCACATTTGCATCCAACTATGTCCACACAACAACTATTCAACAATAGTAAGCTTCCTTTACCTCTTGGAGCTTTCAAAATTCAAGTTTGGGGAAGAGAAAATGCGAGAGATGTGAGCCTTGAGCCAAATCCTCCAAGTAAGCACTGCTCCTCACCCAAAAGAGTGAAATGGTCTAAATCTAGCTTCTCACTTGGTGAATTTGAGGGAGTTTGAAAGAATGAGAAATGAGAGAATATGAGAGGAATGAGAGAATGAGAGAAAAAATGAAGAGGGGAAGGGGTTTGGCTCCCTCTTTAGCTCCCTTGGGTTCACTAGGGCTTTGGGACCACTCAAACCCAGGGTCTGTTTAATCACTCTCTGAAACTCACAACTGGCTCCACTCAACTATTTTTCCCTCAATAACTCAAATGAACACCAACAACACTCTCACCTTAGCTCAAGAACATTTTTCTCAGTTCCCTAAACTCAAATAGGAATTCTAAGGCCACAACATAAAACCAAAACCACACAACAACAATCGTTAACAACAACCAACAATAACTTATTTATTCATCTTAATTACCTAGATCACATATCTAATTTCTACTTTTAATTATTAAACCACTAAATCACACATTAAGAAAACACGTTACAAAAAGCAAATTTGATCTTCTTTTCCCCTGTGCAAATAATAATATGCTCAAAATAGAACTCATACCATAAGATAGCACATTGCTAGTAGAGTATTTTTCTTCTTCGTTGTGCTACTGTTGCACCCTGATTCTTGGCCTTTTCTTCTCAAAAAATCTCACATCTTTTTCTCTTTCTATTGCAAACTCATGAAGAGACCATTAGTGCAAAAAACACATTCAACATTGGTTATTTCTGGTATTTTACATCGGTTAATGAATCGATGTTTGATGCCACTGATGTAGAAAGTGAGCCTTTTTTACATCAGACTAAAAACCAATGTAAAAAATACTTTTTACATCGGTTCAAAATTGAACTGTTGTAGAAAGTTGTGACTTTTTACATCGATTTAAGATACAACTGATGTAGAAAGTCACCTTTCTACATAGATAAACCAATGTATAAAGTCCCCCTATGCGTAGAAACTACATCGATTGAGGCTATAAGTGATGTAGAAAACGACTTTCTACATTGGTTATGACCTTAATCGATGTAGAAAGTCATTTTTTTAATATTTTGTTTGTTTTATAAATTTTCCAACCTGTAAATTTTAGACAGACCCAAGCAGGCTCTTCAATTATATTAAATATGCTAAATTTGAAATATCATCAATAAATATTAATATATGCATTAAATCATAATTATAAGCTAAAGTACATAAATCCATTCTAAACATATATAAATTTCATCTACAACTATTAGCACCTACACCCTAAATACATTCTAAACAAACATATAATTTTCATATACAACTAATTCTAAAATACAATTCTAAACTACCTTAAATACATTTCTAAACAAACATAATAAGTTTTGGGATGTAATTTATAAACAATTGCTTCATCACCCAATAGTTGCTGATTGGCAAATAACTACAACATATAATAACATAACATTAGATCATAAACAATAAAACTATATATAATTAATGTGCCTTTGAATGTCAGGATTGTAATTACTACTTACCTTGAGAAAAATCCATTCAAGCTTGTTTGATTTTGCTGTGGGTCACACAATACGCCCCAAAATATTATACGTGGACAAAACACTGATTAAAAAAATATGAATGTAAGGTATAATGAAAACATGATTAAATTAAATAACAAGATAAACATAACTTATTTCTTACTTGATTAGGTCGGAATGTCCTCCCATATCCCTTCATTATGATCATCACGACTGGCATGTACATTGTCCATTTCAATGATAGTAGACATCCGTATTGAGAAAGAAGGAGTGTCAGAAATATCAAGTGTGGAATCTTGATTTTCATGAGTACCATGCATGCTTCTTCCTTAGAAAATGACTGACCACCTTTCATTATAAGGATCTTTGACATAAAACACTTGTTTTGCTTGGTATGCCATGATGAAAGGCTCATCCGTATAAGCTATCTTGCGAAGGTCTACCAAAGTAAATCCTAATTCATTGGTTTGTACACTAGTGTTACTATCAACCCACTTACACTTAAAAACAAGCACCCTAAGTGTAACGTAATCAACCTCCAAATCTTTTCAATGGCTCTAAAGTAACTTATGGAAGATATAATGAGATTTTTATCTTTTGAACTAGAAAAGTGCATGGACTCAGCCTGAAAAGTAAGGCGTGGGCAATAGCCTCATTGGACACATGATGATAGATGCTCTGATCTATCCATTGCCTGATCATGCTAATAGTCTTTTTGTTAATCTTCTTTCACTCTTTCTTAGATTTATCAGTTGGTATAGTACCATTACCCTTAATGGGATCATACATGTCCTTGCAAAATAGCAAGTCTTCCATTTGAGACTTCCAAATAGAGTAATTGGTAGAATCCAATTTAATCATGGCACCAACAACATCGCCTTCTCCTATTTCAAGAGCACAAACTAGAGCCCCAACCAAGGAGTTTTGATACTAGTTATTGGGGAAAGATAATAATAACAACTATCAGTGGAAGCAAACTAGATCTCTTTTTCCCTTGTGCAAACAATAACAGGCTCAAAATAGAACTCATACTACAAGATAACACATATGCTAGTAGAGCATTTTTCTTCTCTGTTGCACCACTGCTACACTCTAATTCTCAATTTTTTCTTCCCGAAAAATCTCACGTCTTTTCTCTCTCCGCTGCACGCTCACGAAGAGGCACACACTCACTATTTCAATTTCTTTTTCTCTCTCTCAATGGTGATGCATAACTCACACACCAAAGGCAATATGATGCTATTTAAAATAGCATTTTGAAATGATGGGCTTTTAGCCCTTAAAGTCCAAAACACCACTTTTTGTTTTTCTTTCTTTTCTTTTAAGTTCGTGTGGGCCCATTAATTGGTGACACACCTGACATATAGTTGTATTTTTAAATACTTGTATATAAAGGAGTTTTATCTATTATTCTACTCTAGGCCCATAAAATGTTAGGACTAGTCTTGCAGAAGAGTAGTGAAAGTGGAGTGATGATGGTGGTTGAGGCTTTGGTCCTCCTACGTGTAGCCACTGTGTTAGTGTTGATGTGGACGTGAATATGGATAGAAAACGATAGCATATTAATTTATTTTCATTCATTCATCTTGGGCGGAAGGAAACGAAGGATGGTGGTGGAAGCGAGGCGAGTTGACTATCGGTCCATCATTTCTTATCTGGGCATTTCTTCTTGGAACCAACCACCAATATTTTTCCACATTATTTTATTATGTAAGAGAATCATGTTTGATGTGAATGCGATTTGGCGTTTTGTTGAAATTAGTTTTTGCTTGACCGAATTCACTTTGGTAACCATCCACCATTTTCAATTTGTATTTGGACTTTTCTTGTATACTAACAACTTTTTTTCACAGCATAATTTCTAGGAATATTTAGATTATAAATAAATAAAATATAGATTCAAGTAGAACCAAAATAGTCGATATTAGAAATAAAAATATTTAAAATTATGAAAATATATAATTGATTTTGAAAATTTAAACTTGAATTTTGAAAATTAAAATGACAAGTGTTATTTTTTAAGTGTAAATTCACTAAGAAATTGAGTTATTTTTAATAAGATTTATCAGTCTAAAGGTAACTATGGTCGTGAACAGCTATAGACTTATTCTAAATATTTTATTTGATTTTTTTATAGTTAAAATTATGTTCATCATAGTTTGTCTTTCGTTTATGAGGGTGAAAATATTATGGAAAAGAGTAAACTACAAGTGGATGGATTGTGCCACTTGAAGTAAATATCATGCACATGTGCCATTGGCCATTGCAGCGTTGTTTCCTGTTGACACTTTTCTCTAGATTTTTTTTTTTTATCATCAGCTTTGAAAATCGGAAATCTTATCAATCTACCAATTATACGGGATGAACAAATCCTGTCTTTTTGTGTTTCAACTTTGGAAATGGAACTCGTGCAGATAGAGGTAGAAAATAAGTTGAAAATACCTGGTCAACTCATCTAACCCTTTAAAAATGATAAGGTGAGTTGAGTGATTTAATCTATTAATTTGCCTAACTTGTTCCGCCTAACTTGCAAACCAGCCAGTTAAACGTGGATGAGGGCAAGTTGACCCACTGGATTAGCCCGCCTAACTTTCTAACATTTTTTCATACTTTTTTTTTGTAAATTAAAAACCAAATGATTTTTTTTCCTGTAAATGGAGAGAAAAGAAGAAAACAAATTAAACAACAGAAAAGCACAAAAATTAAGCCCTAACAAAAGCAACACCCATGGCATATTCCCTTAGTGTGTTACAAATCTACTAAGGTGGGTCATTCACAACTTGAACTGGTGTGCCTAGCACATTTTTCCTTTTAGCCATAATGTTACCACATTTATTTCCTTCCTCAGAGTGTGTGAGATGACAAACTCCTAAGGCTTAGCAGCGAGCTTTTTAATAGTTACAACAATAGCTGTGTAATGATGGCATTAAAGCGGAGGACCTTGCATAAGTGAAATTGCCAACGTTGAGTCTGGTACATAGATGACTTTCCTGAAGCCCTTTTCCCAAGCAAGCTCGAGGTAATGGAGGATAGCTAGCAACTCAGGCAAGTTCTAGCAACTCCTATGCTCCCATAAAACCACACATTCCATTGTCCCAAGGAGTTTCGTATAAGGTCGTTGATAGCTGCCTGACTAGGATTACCGAAGCAGCTACCGTCAACATGGACGACCACATGGTCACCTTCAGGGAGCAAACAACAAACCCATCTATCTTGGCAAGAAAGAGCCATAATAGTGGGGCGAGGCATAAGAGTAAATGAGTGGAAGCGACAAGCATCAGTTATCAAATTGCTAATAAACATCACTTTCCCAATAATTTAGTGGTTTGACATGTGCCACCCATCAAAGATATAAAGATTTCTTGCTTTCCATATAACCCATAGTAGCATCGAGAAAACTGGCCCAAGGTGGAGTAGACTCTTCTTCAGCCAACCCATATCTACGGATTGCATTATGGTGGGGTAATTATGACAGAGATCTATGAGTTCCCACACCCTAAATATACTTTGTCATTCAAAGAGCACATGGCTTATGCCTTCATCACAAGCCTAACATCACGGGCAAAGACCATCCATAGCCACGAGTTCGTGCTTTATCGGCATTATCGTTCGTCTTGATCCAATCATAGCCTGAATGAGCACCATATTTGCCTGAGAGATTGCCCTTCCAAACAATCATATCGCGACCATTTGGGTGGATCCAAATCGAGTTACTCAAGACACTCTCATGAGCTTTCCTTGAAAGATCTGTAAATAGACAATCAAGTTGCCATTTCCCATTTGCCATACAACACACACACATATGAAGGTGCATGTCATGGACATGGACAAAGGGAACCTCGTCCCCAAAAGGAGACCTAGCAAGGCAAAGGTCGAACCAAAAGTTACTATGCCCATTTCCTAACCAAAAAGAAAAGCCCCCTCAAAGAGATGTTTATGTTTTACTTACTGACCTCCAAAGATAGGACCCTCCATCTAAGCACTCCTCCAAACTACCACCGTAGTATTTTGCTTTAAGAACTTGGACTTAGTTTATCATCATTGTAAAGCACATCCAATGCAAAGTTCCCCTAACATAGATATATTTTGCCACTTGAGGCCATCTAATTTGTCACAAATGTGACCCTCGTTCATATTAAATATAATTCGTATTAATTTAGTTATTAAGTTTAAGTAGATGAAAATAAAGATAATTTTTTTTATAATAGAAGAATTTAAAATTTAACAGAATTTAGAAATGAGAGTAAACGATAAAAGATAAAGACTGTATATATATATATGTCGTAAAACTGTACATCGTGATTTAGTTGATACATAACAGTCATAAAGTACAAAAAGAACAAAAATATATCAAAAAGATCCTATACAGAGCAGTGTCAATCTATCTTATTTCTCATACAAAAAGAAAAATATTATAATATAAGTTTTTAGATCCTCGCTCGTTGAAGTATTCTCTAACTTATACTCAGCATCACGAGGCATTAACGTCATCTTTAATAATCACGATCAATCATACATAAAAGAAGAATAATGGAGTAAGGTGTTTTGTTCTAAAATCACTTTTACATGTATGGTAGGAAGTTTACCATAAAACAAAGATAAAACACAACTGACAATAGAAAGGAACCTAAGGTTCATTCTAAGTTATACTATATTAGACTATCTTTGACTAGGTATGGATCCATTTTCCTCAGTGGTGAGTACTAGTTCTCAACAGAACTAGGAAGTAACTGAGAGTACATATACCTTTTCTACATCATCACATGGTACAGTCTTCATCATCAATGAGGAACAAATAATAGTCAGGACGTCCATTTGTAGAGGTATACTCTCATACCAATCTTAGAATGCTAGGTAATTGTTGGGATTATCGAGCTTGGTCAAGCAAATATTCCAACTCGAGGGCAGTACCCTAGCCATTGGGACATTCACCACTCGATGTCTACCTTCAAGACCTTCGCAAGTAGGCCCTATCTTGCACTTCTTAGCGTACCAAACTATAATTTCCCTTGTAGGATGTCATGCCACTACATTGCACTTGCTTTACATTACTCACTAATATATCAAATTCCCACTTCTAAAACATAGATTTTCCTAGTTTTGTTTAATTTGAGCACCAATAACATTTCTGCCTTATATTGTAGAAATTACATGATAATAATTTAGCAATCATCAGAATTTTGACAGTATAGCTACTTACCAAAATTTAACAAAATAATAATTTGGCAATCAAAATTTTAGCAGAATAATGACTTAATCAAAATATTATTACTAAATTTTAGCAAAATAACAATTTAATAACAAAATAATAACTAAATTTTAGCAAAATAACTACTTAATAAAGGCATTTTAATTATAAAATTGGGCAAAATAACAACTTAGTAAATACGTTTAATAGTCTAAATTTGAGCAAAGTAATAACTTAACAATTATAATTTAATAATCTAAATTTGAGTAGAGTAATAACTTAGCAATTATAATTTAATAATCTAAATTTGAGTAGAGTAATAACTTAGCAAAAATTAAAGTTGAACATCAAACATTATAACAATGTAATGATAATAGTAATAAAGCTTATGTCAAAACGGGTTTAGAAGAAAACCCTTCTTACCAATATGCAAAGTGACAATGATTTAGAACCAACCCCACTCCCCCATTACCTCTAAGGTGGTTGATGAAGATGATGGAATTGTTGGTACAAAGCTTCTAGGAAGAGAATTTTTACTAGTTGATAGAAAACTAGTAAAGTCTTAGCATAAAAATAAAGTAAAAACAAAATTCTAGAGAGAGAAGCACTCTACATATTTTTTGTCAGCCAAGAGAGGGAAGGAGTGAGTGAAAATTTGCCCCAAATGAGGGCTATTTATAGTGAAAGAAGTGGGCTTAGGTGTCCAAAAAAATGACATCATGCATTATGTCATAAAACCCATTTTTATTTTCTTTTTAATTAATTTCAAGACATATGTTCAAAAATAGGTGGTGAATCAACCTTCCTAGGCTTGGGGACATGCTCCATGAGCTTTCCTTAAGCTCCTCAGTGAAAATTTTATCTGTAATTAAATTAACCGGTATCGATAAAATCACCTAAACTTGAAATTTTAGCTTTTAATATCAAAATAATGCCTTTTAATGTGAAATTGGACAAATACATTATTTTTCATCAAAAAATAAATTTCTGATAATTAATTTAATTTTTATTACTTTATTTTGAATTTTTAAGCTAGAAAATTCATAAAAATCCATTTGAATTCAATAAATACCAAAATTTTTATGGAAATTATAAAATTAAATATTTTAATTATAAATAACCTGAAATTACCATTTTTACCATTTCTGGTTGTCAAATCAATACTAGCTAGGTTTAACAAACACCTAGGGGCATTTTGGTAATTTGTATCAAAATTCTAAAAAATTCCAAAATCATATTTTAATATATATGACTTGATTCCAAACTCAAATTGACATTTTAATATGAATTGAATCTTTTTCTCATGCCAGCTCTTAATGTTGAGAAATAAGGACAAAATCGTCATTTTCTAATTTTTTTTAGCCACGTCTTGAAAAAATTATTAAAAATTATAATTAGATCCCTCTTGGCATTCTGAATTTAACCAAGGCAAATAAAATTTTGAAATTTCTTCCCAATTTTTCAAAATGAAATCATCAAATATTAAAAAAACACTTAAAAAATTGAAATAAGAGTGTTACATTTTTTATTATTTTTATTTCAAAATAAAATTTTTATAATAAAAATATACTTTGCATAAAATTTCAAAATATTTTGAGGTCCAAAAGTCTCTGGTTAGTTCCTGCAATCAACCAGAGGTATTTTTGTCATTTCACAAAAATGATCTCAATAAATTCCTAAAAAAATTCTAAATTATTACTAATTATTCTAAATATATTGATGACTTAAAAATAATTTGTAAATACTTCTAACTATTTTTAGTTATTAATTTTGTTATTTGACTTTTTAGGAATAAAATAGTCATTTTACAAATTTTTTGGAGCTCGTTCCCTAAAAATTATTAAAAATGTAAACTAAGTACTACCAACTAATTCGAACGTAATCGTGAAGAGTCAAATTTTTAAAATTCCTATCTGATTATCCAGAAATAAATACATAATAATTAAAAAAATAGTTTAATAGACAAAAGTAAGGGTGTTACAACAAACCCCTCAAGGGAGCCATTATAGTTCCACGGTGTATGGTGGAATTGACGACAACACTGAATTAACCAAAGTGATGCGCCCAGGTCTATTAAGGAGTTGCCCTTCTAAGAAGAGAGCTTCCTTTGGATTTTATCAACGAGATCAGCAAAATAATGCTTAGCCTCTCTCCTATGTTCCATGAGAAAACCCAAGTACCTATCTAAATTGTTGGTGAAGCAAATTTAGGAGATATCAATGAGCTTTCTTTTACGATTACTTGCAACTCCTTTGGACGAAAATGCTCTAGACTTCTCAAGGTTGACTTTAAGCCGGAACCTGCATAAAAACGATTTAGCAAGCTAGTAGTCATATTCACTTGTGAGGAGCTTTACCTTAATGAAGAAGAGGACATCGTCTGCAAAGAATAAGTGAGATAATGAAGGTCTACCCCTTGCTATATGGATTGGTTCCCATTCTCCCTTCCCAATTGCTTCATGGATTATATTCCCCAATTTCTGTAGACAAAGCACATAAAGATAAAGACAGAAGGATTACCTCACCTTAAGCCACATTTGGAAGAAAAAGGAAAGGTCTTGCTCTCATTAATGGAAATATTAGTTGAAGAGAGCCCCGTCAAGATAAGCTTAATAATGATTTTCGGGAACCCTATCTCCCTTAAAACTTACTATAAAAAGTTCTAGTCCACTCCATTGTAAGCCTTTTCCAAATCGAGTTTGAGAATGATATCCCCTTTTTTCCTCTTAGATTTGGTCATGCTATGTATAATCTCTAAAAGGATAATAGCATTGTTAGAGGTTCCTTTCCCCGGGATAAAGTTGCCTTGTAGGGAACTTACGAGTTAAAGCTGGAAGGGCCTTAGTCTATTTACTAGCACCTTCGAGGTAAGCTTATGAATGACTATACACAAGCTAATCAGTCTAAATTCTTTAAAGTTCTTTGGTCTGTCCACCTTGGGAATTAAAACGACTAGTGTCTCAGAAAGCGATGTGATCGAAATCACCTGTATGGAAAGCATTTCTGATAAACTTCCAAACATTGTCTCCCACCTCATCCCAAAACATTTTATAAAAATAGTTTAAAATCAATTAGGCCTTGGAGCCTTGTAGGACTTCATACTCATAAGGGCTTTATATACTCTTCCTTCATCACTGGCTTGGACAATTCGAGGATACCATGGTCATACTGTGTCCTCGGCTACACCAAATAGGTTCTGATAAAACTCCACTACTGTATTTCTAGTTTGATCTTCATCAGTGAACCATTCGCCCGATGGAATAAAAAGGCCTTGCATTTTATTTCTTTTCTTGTGATCACTGTCTGGGCACGAAAGAAAGATGTATTTTTGCTCCCAAGTTGGATCCACTTCCCATTGGAATTTTGAAACCAATGGGTTTAATAACTTTTGAAATATCATCACCTCATACTCTTGCAAGAGTTTATGGTATAGGTTCGTCAGATAAGCTAATTCCATGTTCTCTAAAGCCCTTTTTCTACCTCGGATCCCAGCCTCCAACATTCTTTTCTTGTAAAAAATACTACCAACCACCTCTCTGTTAAAAGGGATATGAGCCTTTTTAACTTCCTAGAGGGATCAGGTGACATCTCCCTAGTGCCTAGCCCAAGCATTCTAAATAGTAGGATAGTACTCATCATGGTTCTAAATTGCGGTGCAGTCGCGATTGCGGTTGCGGTAGTGGCCATTGCGGTTACTGCGATGCGGATTGCGGCTATTGCTGCGTGAAATTAAAATATGTTTGCACCAAACATAAAAAAAATTCTATAATTATTGATATGTCTTTTATTTATAAGGTTGTATAGGTTTTTATTCATTTTTAAAATTTTGTATCATTTTAATGAATAATTTAGAATAGATTTATAATAAAATTAAGATATATAAATCTAAACAAATCTAAAAAGCAACAAGAACACAAAAGTAATTAATCTGACATAAATTTAGAATAAATTGTCTCATTAAAACAAAAGTAGAAAATTTAAAGGTACATAAATTAAACAAATCTCAAATAAATATAATAAAAAAGAAATGGTCTATCAAAGGAAATTCTAGTCTTCTCGTGGGAAATTCTTCCTCACTTGATGGCATTGAGTATATACTTATTTAGAATTTATGAAATATTAATCAATAATTAAATTAAGTTTCAAACTTAAGAGCAACTATTAATAGATTATCCCTTTTCCAAATTGTTGCCTGCTATATCATAAAAAATTATCTTTCTTAACCCAACATTTAATTTTTTTTATCAAATAATCTTTCCTCTAAAAAATTGCTAATCTTTTTTCTCCATTCTTTCCATAAAATTATTTCTCCCTCTTCTCTAAATTTTTTACATTGAAAATTTTCCTTTTTTTTTTAATATAAAAACACCCAGCATTAAAAAAAAAAAAAAACCTACCCACATTGAAGCTTCCCCGGTTCCCCCACCCGTGAAATCGAAAAAAAATTCCCACCAACCCACAAAGCTTACCCCGCCAGTTGAAGAAAAAAAAAATCCCTTCCCCCCAACAAAGTTTCACCCCCGCCCCACAACCTATTAAAAGTTAAAACTTAAAACTTAAATAAAAAAAAAATCCCCCCTGCCCCCTCAAGACCCCATCCATTGAAGCGCCCCCCCCCTCCCCCCCCCCGGTTCTCCCACAAAGTCCCCACCCCCACCCCCCCTTCATGCTAAACCCCATCCATTGAAACCCCCCTTCCCACAAAGCCCCCCCCCCCCCCCCCCCTCCTCCAAACCACCTGCTAAACTTAAAGTTAAAGCCAAAAAATATATGCGCCCCCCGCCCCCCAAACAATCGAAGCCCCCCACCCCCAGTGCCCAGCATTCAAGGGTTAAAGGCAAATAAAAAAAACCCACCCCACCCATCAAAGCCTGTTCCCCCTTTCTTTTTAGTTCACTCACCTTTCCTCTTCCATCAAAAAATCTAGATCAATCATCCCATTCATCCGTGTGAGTCTGAGATCATAAAGAAACAGAGGCAAAAAAAAGTGATAGAATGCAGAGCAAACAAAGAGGACAGCCAGGATTTGAACGAACTGAAACTGTGAGTTTGATTTGATTTTTTGCTTTTTTTTTTTTACCAAAAATGGAACGGAGCAAAGGAATTGTGTTGTTGCATTGCGAACGTAACGGCTCTGTTGCAGACGAAACGGTGTTGCGTCGCGGCAAAACATGTGATTTGAGATCACACCACAATTCCAGCCTGATGCGGTTGCGGGTAGTTCCGCAACCGCAATATTGCAGCCGCAACACTTGTTGCGGTCCGCAATTTAAAACCTTGGTACTCATCATAGGTACACATGTAGCCTCAAACTTGAAAGGATGAGTAAAGCAATTCATCAGGAATCCCCCACATCGAAGGAGGAGTAGGTTATGGTTAAAGCATCTTCGTGAAAGAACTTCGATCACCACTTCTAAAGAATACAAATGCCACTGCATATCATAAAGAACTCGATCCAACTTTTTATGAGTAAGAGTTGAACCTGCATTTCCCATATGCCACGTATAGGTCCTTCCAACATGGTCCAGGTTAATAAGATTATAACTTTCAATCATGTGCACAAAGGTGACAGCTCTGGAATGACTTAAGGTCCCTTCTCTCTGGTTAGAAGGGTTAAGCGTTTCATTGAAATCACCTATCAAAGCAAAGGATGATGGATGAATTGGTGAAGATTAATAATATAATCCCAAAATAGGCTCTGAGCTGATGAGGTAAGGAACGTATAGATTCCGATACACACCCAAATTTGGTTCCCTATGCTTACTTTGATGGATAAGGCTTGATTTTAAGTCTCTATGACTTGGTATTTGAAGGAAGTGTGCTTCCTAACGAGGGCCCACAACCTCCAACATGCCCACAAGCCTCCATAATGCAAATACTATCATACTATAGCTTTTCTCAAAACACCTTTGTACCTCCAATTGAGCGTTAACCTCGAACAACCACACTAGATCAGGCTTATGCTAATGAATAACCTCCTGCAAGTGCCTTTGGTTTCTCCTTCCCACAGACCCTTGCACATTCCAAGAAAGGACCTTATAGTCTTTGAAGTCCATCATATCAACAATGATTGCAAAAAAAGACAGCCCAAACACTGCGTTACACTATATTGGGTGGCTGTGTAGACTCAAGCATTAGGCTTTTTAACTACAGTAGTAAAAAAAAAAACTATTTACTAAAATTAAATATTGTTTTTTATCGATATGGTTGTTTTAGAAAAAGGGACAAAAACATTTTAATAGAGGCGCCAACTCATTTGGCGCCTCGCGTTCAAAATACTTTTTTTTTACTAAAATATGAGGCACCAACTAAGTTGGTGCCTCATATTAATGGGACTACAGCTCTTCACACTGTAATCCCCTCCATGCATAGTGTTTGGCAAGCCACCAAACCATGCAGAGTATGGCTCCCATACAATCAGCAAAAATAAGTTATGCATTAGATATAACACAACAATATATAAATTAAAATTGTGTTATGAAAATAAACTCACATCATGTCTCTTCATGCCAGTCAAATTTCTCTTTATAAGTTAAGAGATGAAATTTACGATATATAAATTCCTTTAGCTGTCCACTGGTCTACCTAGTTTGTCAACACATATATCAAACAAATTTTACAAAGAGCATTTTATCTATTTATAATTTTACATAATTAATCAACATGTAATAATCGTCCAGCAAGAGGTTGTTGAACAGGAGGAGCCAACTCTGTTATATATTAAAAAAGAAAAATTGAACACTAGGTGCCAATTGATTGTTACAGTAAAAAAAAAAAACTGAACACGAGGCTGCCAACTCTCCTGTTACTATATATAAAAAAAAATTGAACACGAGGCGCTAACTGTCTTGTTATATATATATATAGTTTTGAACGTGAAGTTGGCGCCTCCTGTTGTAGGAAAAAAAAATTTTGAATGCGAGAGTTGGCGTTTCCTGTTATAGTAAAAAGAAAATATTTTGAACGTGAGGCGCCAACTCTTGTTAAAATGTTTTCACCTTCCTGTTAAAATATTTTCATCTCTTTTTCTAAAACAACCTATATCTGTAAAATTGTTTTTTTAATCATCATTTTAGTAAATAATTTTTTTTTACTACTGTGGTTAAAAAGCCCAAGCATCATGACTTTGTCCCTTTCATCCCTATGGTCATACATATCATCATGAACCTCTAGCATGTCAATCTCCTCAAGAGTCATTCCTTGCAAATGGCGCATGCCTATTGTGAGACCCTAGGGTTTAGTAGGCGAGCATCATCAAGGAAAGCTATCCTATTCGAACCCAATATTTCGACCAGCATCACCATCTTGATGCCATACCCAATCACCATCCTATTGCACCCCTCACCGCTGTTGGGCAGGGAATTTGGGTCAAGTGCCACTACTTTAGAGGGAACAATGAGCACTTCTGCTTGACTATAGCATCCAATTTATGTACAGGTGTGGGTAGCGTGCTTCTTACTTTAACGCCTTGCCTTTAACAGCCTTGACATCAACCTTTGGATCTTTTTTTTTTTCCTTTTTTGTCCACACCTTCTTCGTTGACCCTTACGCATTTCACCAGGCTGACCCATTATTGTCATATGGCCCACCTTATTATTAGTATAATCTTCCAAATTATTTGAGCTTTTAAAAAAGACATAAATATCCCACAAAACTTAGAAGGATCGGATTTTATCCCCTCTTGTTTATCCTCCACATTTGAATTTCACATTTTATGCTCCTCTAAACCCCTAACTTTTTGGCTTTTACTTGTTTCACAACCATCAACCACTCCCCATGCAATATCTCATCTCCTTTATTATTAAGAACCTTAGCTTGGGTAGGTTTGGATCACTCTCAGGTTGACCATGCTTGTGTGTGTCCATCGCCACCCTCCCCTTCATCCTTTCTGGTGAATATACACTATTTGCATATACAAGAGGGCTTATACATGAAACATGTCCACATGTCCCACACCCAAAGCACAAAAAGTGCAAGCCTTCATATTCAACATTGAACCAGTGATTACAAAACCATACACATTCTACCACTAGTTGATCTAAGGTGATTTCCACACATTCATGTGCAAATTTTCCATGCAAGGCATTTAGGGTCATTATATCCCACTTTTATGGGCTTGCCCACCACAGCTATCAAGTAGGGGTGTTTACGGGTATGGATACTTGTAAACCCAAATAGACCCAAACCAATTCAATCATTTTAGTTCAGATTTTTTGAATGTTCAAGTAGCACCTAACCCAACCTATTTATGTACAGGTTAGGTAATGGGTTTTATTTTTGAACTCGTGAAACCAACCCATTGACATGGAATTTTTTAAATTTATTTTATATATATATATATATATATATATATATATATTTAGTTTTAAAAAATATGAATAATGAAATAAATGAACAAAAATTAAAACACTAAAGGCATGATGAGATCACATAGTCACACAACACTTCTTTCTTAAGTGCATATCTTGTAATAGTTGCATAATTGAGACTCTGCTATTCCTTTTTCGGGCTTCCTTTATGGCACACCTTATGCTACAAAAAATTGCCCTACGCAATAATTTTTTTTTTCGCTTCTAAAGAAAATCATTTGAAACTGAATTAAGAACACAGATAAAAGTGTATGTAATATGTCACTAAATAAGTATGGGTAACCATGAACCCAACCCAAACCAACTCGTTATTGATCGGGTTGGTTTAGTTTGAGTTTGATAAAAAAAATTACACAAATTCAATCTAACCCAACCTATTTATTTTGACCAGTTTAGGTATTAGATTTGGCCAAACCCAACCCAAATTAACCCATGAACACCTCTATTGTCAAGGCTAGAAGCACACTTTCATCATAATATTCTATACCTAGGTTTGGGAACCAAATCTATGCTATCATTCTATTGATTTGAACTTCTAATGAGACAAAGTCTGACACCCATTCCCTCAATGCTAGATAATGATCAAACATGACCCATGGTTCGCTTGTCATGACCTTCTCTCTATCTTCTACTAGGTCAAATTTGACCATATAGAAGCATTCCCAATGTCCATAAGATCCATGTTTCCCACCAATCTCCAAATCACTTTTAATTTGTCTTTCATGGTCAGAAAACCCATCTTTTTACCAAGAGTTTTACAATGATAGCATCTCTCTAAGGCCCTCACAATTCATGTACCATACTATCATCAAGGTAACATCTCAATTTCAGTCGATTCCTACCCTTATATGCTATCCAAAACATATTCTTACTAATAAGATCGATAGTCTCTCTTCATGTGAATGGCTCTTTGATACCTAGTACTTTGTCTCTAAATAATATGCAATGTTCAAGTTCCCCTTGAGTTAGGTGGTCTCGACGAAGTGTGATTTGCATTGTCACCTTTAGAACCTCTACTAGAATTGTTGAACCTCAACAATGCTCTAAAAAATGGTTAATTAATGGTTCAATTTCAACAAGTGCATTGGTTGACAACTAGTAAATTGACAAGTGGAATATCGTACCCACAAGGATTGATGTAATAGAGGTCAATTCAATTAGACTATTACTATAAAGGTGAGGCAATTTATGTTTATCACGAACATAAGTGCAAGTAAAATAAAGACAAAATTTAAATTTAGTGCCATGTTTATTAGGGTTTTCAAGGTTTTAGATATCAATGATGGTAAGAGTAGTTAGGGATTCAAATCCCTTTTTGTTCTTCCTTATTATTTCCCCCCAGATTTAATACAAGTACACCCATGAGTTAGAAGTTCAAATTTCACCAAAATATGTTAAACCTAATTCCTTGACATAAAACCACTTTGAATTAACCCTAATGTTCTACTTTTGCAACTCTATTAAAATCAAATCAAGCATTAAGTTCAAAATCCATAAAAACAAATGCATTAAGAATTACTGCTCTAGGTGCATCTCAATACATGGTAATATACCCAAATCAAGAATACATATATATGATTTCTTATCATGCACATGTCTTAAATCAATCTTATCAATAATTAGTTGATAAAATGGCTATTAAAAATAGAGTAGATTACTCTAATCACCAGAACTTGTATAAAATCAAAGGGCTCAAACATAGAAGAATTCCATGAGGTTCATCTAACACTAACTACAATGAATTTAGCAAAACATGGAGAAAATACAACTTAAAAGACATAGATGATCATGAAAGGAGGTGAATCCATTAAATCTCAAGCTCTTTCAAATGTTACTTCCTCAATGGTGAAAATAAAAAAAGTCTTAAAAAGAATTAGGGTGAGTGATGTCAAAAGTCCTCTTCCAACACATTCTAACAAGTGACCCTTGCAAAAAGGCTTTGACATCAACTATAATGGCACCAACACACTAAAATTAGTTACAACCCATAAACAATTGCCACCAACATCTGACATAGGCCAAATGCTTAGGACACTGGATTGAAAACATTTGGACAGCTCCTCGAACCATACACTAGCACAGCAACCGAAATGTTAAGTACCTAGTGAAAATTGTGTGACTTGACATATCTTCCAACTGTAAATCTCCCCTTGGTGTCTCCCACGCTACATGAGTGAAAATTGTGTGTCTACACATTGGCTTAGCATCCTACGTTAAGCTTCTAGGGGAAAATTCTTGCTTCCTTCTCTTATGGCGTGTGTCACTCTAGCATTTCAAATTTGCATCCTTTTACAAGTGTTTTGCATTACTTTTCTACAAAATTAAAGGAATTCCTTATGAATATTTTCATTTACAACTAAATTAAGACTAAGGGCCCATTTGGGGTAGGTTTTTGGTTGTGAGTTTTAAAATTTTCAAAAACTACAACTTGTTTTTAGTTTTTAAAAATTAGTTTTAGTTTTTCTTCTTCTAATTTTT
Organism: Spatholobus suberectus; assembly: GCA_004329165.1. NCBI lineage: Eukaryota > Viridiplantae > Streptophyta > Magnoliopsida > Fabales > Fabaceae > Spatholobus > Spatholobus suberectus. Next base: position 25,198,289 of record CM014729.1, read on the forward strand.
GGTTTCAGAATAAACTCACTTTGAAATTTCTTATTTTATTCAAATTAGTTAAGAATATATTTGTGTGCTGATGACAGTGGTGGTAACGACAACAATGATGGTGGTGGTGGTGGTAATGTCGACGATGACAGTTGTGGCTGTACCGACATGGTGGTTGTGGTGGTACCCGGTGATGATTGTGGCAGTGCTAGTGGTGATGGTGGTGGTAGAGTTGATGGTGATGGTGACGGTGTCTATGGTGGTCGTGGTCGTGGTCGTGATTGTGACGATGGTAATGGTGATGAAGCTTGTGGTGGTGGAGGTGATGCCAATGGTCATGGTAGTTGTGGTAGCGATGATGGTGGTGGCGATGCCAGTAGTTGTGGTGGTGATGGTAGCGACAGTGGTGGTGATGGTAGCGACAGTGGTGGTGGTGACGATGGCTACAGAAATGATTGCAGTAGTAGTAGTGGCAGTGACAGTGGTGGTGACAATGGTGGTAGTTGTGGTGGTGGCGGTGGCGAGAAAGGCTATTGTCAAATATAATGATGTGTATTTAAAAAAAAAAACAAAAACCAAATTCATAAATCCTTTTTTCTTGGTTTTGAAAATGAATGTAAAAGTGTTTTGAAATTGAGTTAAAAATCGTTTAGTTCCATTTTAGCCAAACGCGTTTTGTTTTGAATAACCAAAAACCAAAACTCACAACCACCCAAAATGGGCACTAAACTATTAATTTTTATGCATATTCTAAGTTTTTATTATTTTTATATTTCTTTTTCTTCTATTTTTCTCTTGAAATCATGCACATAAATTCATCAATTATGAATTCATCAGGAGTCAATCTCCATGCTCTCTTTCTAGTTAATAAACCAAACGATGTCACATATCTAAGTTATAATTTAGTAAAATATAATACCTATTTCATTTCTATTGAAGAATGTAGCAATATAACAACTATTTCATTTTATTTATTAAAATTAAAAACACGTCTTATTTTGTTAGAGATAGTTGTGGGACAAGCAAATTAGTAAAATTAAAAACATGTCTTATATGTAGTAGTAGTCATTTAAAGTTGTTGTTTGAAAAACATAGGAAAACACCAACAATAATGCAAGCTTGGAATAATGAGATGATTTATTTTTTTATTTTTTTGGGTGAGTTTTGATGGTCAATCCGTCAACCCACCAATTTATCATTTTAAGATCTATCAACCCATTAGAGTAGGTCAATCCATCAACTCACCTCTAAACAAGAGGTGGGTTATGTCTTTCATTAATCCACTTCTGTTGGGGTATCAACCAATTCCCCGTTTTTCCACTCTTACTGTAGTTTGAAAAAGAATTGCATCCTATGCACGTTTTCTCTCTTTTTATACTTTAAAATTATTAAATATTAAAATTAAAGAACGACTAAAATTTCATGCAGTATTTTCAAAACTGTAAAAGATCTTACTACGACTTGGTTGACGCCAACTGTTGAAACTTTGAAACTGGGGTCCATTATTTGCTGTATTTCGGCTATACGTGATTATTGGTGGTCCATCATATCTCCAACTTATCTCCTTTGTCCCCACGTTCTTAAAAAAATTAAAAATAAATAAATAAATCTAACTGGTCCTTAAAAGTATTATGACCTTAAGTTAAAAAAAAATAAAAATCTAACTGGCACTTAAAAGCTTTATGACCTTAATGCTCCTTAAGGATATGTTTAGTTTAGGAGAAAAATAGAAAAAAATAGAAAGTGAAATAATTTTATAAATTATTTAAAAAAAAAAGTTGAAAAATTTCTTTTTTTTGTTTAGGTATATATAGAGTGTGAGAGAAAAGAATATAACTTATATAATAAAAAGACTAAATAATTCTTACTTTTACACATTTTTTTTACTTTCTCCAAAAATTGGACCGATTGCATGGGTCCTACAATTTTTATTTTTCTATTCCTTCTATTTTTCACTTGTTCCAGATATCGGAAGGAAGGAGAAAAGTAGTCTCTTCCGTCCCTCAATAATCCTTTCTTTTGTTTGCGTTCCAAACAATCCGTAAAACTAACCCGTCACAAGTTTTTTAAGTTTTATAATTTTAACATTTTTAAGAAATTACATAAAGACACCATTTTTTATTTTTTATTCCGTCATTTTACTTTTAAATTTTCATAAATGTCATTTAATAAATTAGTTTATTTACTGTTAAGTTTAAATGCATAGGAATAAAAAGTTACTATTATTATGAACAATCAAATATGTTTCAGGAAATTATTTAATTTTTAAATTACTTCAAAATATAATTATTTAAAATAATAAAATATCTTTAATAACACTAATTATGTTAAATATTTAATTTTATCACTCTCACAAACAACGTACACGATTGAGACTCAAGAATAAGTCAAATTACACATGATGGCAAGGTCTGGAGAAAGTTTGAACAACAAAGGCTTAACGACTGCCACAGGTTCACTGCAAATATATGTATTGAAGTTAATCAATCACACTTATCTTACCTCACATATGTTGGCTGTTTATATTTATACAATTTACGCATGGTTAATTGTGCCACTAGGCACTAGCTTCACCAATCCCACTCTTAATTACAACTCAATGAATTCATACAGGGATGTGGCTCCCCTAGAATTAATGCGTTCTAAAATGCGTGACAAACACTACTTTTGTAAGGGTCGGCCAAGTGATAGGGGATCTGGATAGTATGCATAAAGTCATAGGTTTTAACCTTGTTATTTTCATTACAAAAAAGAAAAAAAAAGTTTAATAGAATTAGAATATTACTTCAATATCTTAGGTAATAAAAATTGACATTAGCATTTTTCACCTAAAACATCTGAATGATGCTACAAGAGTTGACAACCGGTCCAATTCTGATAACATTAGTGAATACTTAAGTTTTCTCCTTTCAATGCTAGCTAATACTAATCACTCAAAATATGGGTTGTTGATTCTCTTTATTGCCACGTACAAAGTACAAACATGGTAATTGTTATGCGGGGAATTCTACAAAACCCTAAATTTATGTGAAGTAGATGGCAATAATAACTATTCCTCCTTTCCATTTTGATTGATGTTTAGGTTTTTTCACACAAATTAAGAAAAATAATAAATAAGGTACTTAGTGAAACAATTTTACAAAAATATCATTACTCCCCTTTTCAATTTCAATAAATGTGTAACTACTGTAAATATAAATAAACTACTGTCATTACGCCCTGTTTGGTACGTGAGAATGAAGAGGAGGGGCAAGGAAATTTTTAAATTTTTAAACATTTTCATGGTTTGGTTGAATGGAAATGGTAAGGAAATTTTTTAAAAATTTTGTGAGTTCCACTGAGTATAATTTCTCTCCTTTCTTTTTATTCAAACTAAACAACTTTACAATATATTAATTTCCAACCTATTTCCCTTCTATTTCTCTCAAACCAAACAACCTACCATGACAATTGGCTCTAAATATCAAGTTTTCTTTCCAAAAAAATTTATTCAGATTTGAATCCATCCAAGTTACTCACTAACTATTAGGGGTAGTTAGTTTGTTAAAAAAATTAGTTAGTTGTTATTAGTTTGTTAGATATAATTGTTAGCTCTAATAAGCTCTATATAGAGAGCATCTATATAGAAAATTAAGAAGAGATGTAAGTTACTCTAACTTGATGAGGCGAAAGCTTATTGAACTCAAAGAATATAAGGCACTACTAAAAAAAAATCGTTTTCTAAAACAAGATTATAAATCGATTCTAGGCAAATCGATTTAAAAACATGAACCGATGACAATTTTGAAAATTTTTACGACTTTTTTAAATCAGTTAACTTACAACTGATTTAAAATCATGTACGTGGGTTCAAATTTCAAAAATTTAACTTACTTTTTAACTCGGTTAGGAATAAATGGATCTAAGATCATCGCATCTTTTAACTTAGTTTTAAAAGAACCGATTTAAAAACCTTCTTTTTAAATCGATTCTTTAAGGAACCAATTTAAAAAGTTGGTTTTTAAATCAGTTGCATAAACTCATGCATGTTGTAGCTCCGTAGTTGGCCTTTCAAGCTCCAAGACGCATCCCACCCTACTCCCAAACCCTACTACTACAGCACCCCCGCCTCTTCGATCATACCATGACGTCGTTTTCCCTCGACATGTCCAAACTCACCCTCGTCGACGACGACAACAACACTAACACCACCACCAACAACAACCCCCCCCCCCAACGCCACCAATTACCGCCTCGTCAAGCGAAAGAGGCGCTGTCGCGGCTCCCGATCTGTGTTTGGCTATAGAAACTACCGGAATGGCACACACTGCTACTGCTTTATTGGGGCCATCGTCACCCATGACACCTACATCGATTTCCTTGTGGCCATAGGAATGGTGATGCAAATTGGTCTTCAAATGTGAGCGAGGCCAAGAATTCGTGGAGGGAGAGAGAAAAGGATGGCCAGAGTAGGGAGAAGGAAAATATGGGTATTGGGTTCAGGATGAATGGTTGCTTTAATGCTAATGGGAGCAAATCAGGTTATGAACCGGGTTATTGCAGGGATGTAGAGTAGGGATGGCAATGGGTAAGGTCTGGGTAGGGTATTATAGTACCCGTCCCCATACCCGTACCTGGTCCCATACCCGCGTGGGTAGCAACTTTAATCCTCGTCCTCGTACCCGCTAGGCACCTATATATCTATACCCGCACCCGTTATCCGCACTTTACTTAAGCATTGGAAAAAAATTATAAGTCCTTAGAGGAAATTTATATTCAAAATTAATTTAATATAATTTGTCAATTCTCATTTTATTTTTTTATCAATTACTAAATTATTGATCAAAGTTTTATGATTAAGAATTTCTAACATTTTGCTATCAATATATAAAAAGACAAATACATTCAATCAATCCTTTAACATAGTTAATATCAAATAAAATTTAAATAATTTTAATTTTAAAAAAACTACGTTCACCAATAGCAATAACTACAAATATTGTTAATATTATTTTAAATGCAATTTTATCGCACCATTTTATTCATTAATATGATGCGGTGATATGGTGAATTCCTATTGAATTTGCAAGTAAAAATGTTCTACATTAATAATACATATAACTTAAATTCTTACTTTTGTTTGTGCTTCACTATTTTTTGCAATATGTGTGTGTGTGTGTGTGTGGGTGGGTATGAGGCGGGGTGGGTACTATGGTACCCATACCTACACCCATCTCCATTAAATTTTGCGAGTAAATACCTGCACCTATCACCATTCCTATTAAGCGAGTATTTACCCTACCCATTGCAGATATTTTTTGTGGATACCCATAAGGTATAGGTAAAGTTGCCATCCGTAATTCAGAGTTTGGATATGGGGATGAGTTTAACAAGGAAGAAGATGATTCGAGATTGTTGTTTTGGGGCAACTGACTTAGAGGTAAAGTTTTTATTGTAGTTCCTTTCTATTAATTGTGTATTTGGTGTGTATGATCACTAACTTATTGCTTTGCTTTTGCTTGTGTGGTGTTTTTCTAGTAGGTTCTAGTGACTTTTTGTGTTTAGAATGTTTGAAATGAGAGGATTAGTTTTGTTGTTTGCATATTCTTTAGTAAAACTTGTTTGGATTCATATTACCTCAAGAATAAGGTTTCAGTTCATTTACAAATCATTTTGGGAGTAATATTTCATGATCTGTAAATCCTACTTGTTTTGAATGGATTTGTAAGCTATTTTATTTCAAATGGATTCTACTCAATTCTAAAGTTTTGGTCTTCCAAATATTGGGTCAATGAGTTTGTTTTTCCTCATTTTTGGATATGCTTTGTTTGAAAGAAGAACTAGAATAACATGTATTTGGTAGGTATAGGTATTGTCTAGTGTTTAGTCATTGCTATAGTGTTGTTTAGGCTAACCTGGATTGTTGGAAGAAAACCATCCCATATTCTAACTTTAACTTGGTTGTGCATTAACCAAGTTAAAAAGTTTTTAACTCGATTATGACCAAAATTGAGTTAAAAAGTCACACTTTTTAACTCGGTTCCCTAGTGAGCCAAGTTAAAAAGTGTTGTTTAGCTTGGTTGAAAACACAATTTAAAATCACCATACTTTTCCTATTGTCTGTATCAAAGTCAGTTGAAAAATTGATTTGAAAAGCATTTTTTAACTGATTTAAAAAGTATTTTCTATAGTAGTGAGGGGACTTCCATAGAAAAAATCCATTGGATTGATTGAATGATAAAAGATACAATAAGACTATATAGATGCTCTTTATATAGAGCTTATTAAAGTTAACAATTATCTTTAACAAACTAATAACAACTAACTAATTTTTCTAACAAATTAACTACTCGTAACACTTCCTCGCAAGGTGATAAGTAGTGTCACCACAATCACCTTGAATTACAAAAAAACAACAATAAAAAGAAATACAATGAAGGAGATATATTTTATTTTTTACACATACTAACGAGAAACAAAATATGTCCACAACAGCTACAAAATATGTGTTCAATTGTGTGTAATCCAGCCCAAATGAACTGAAGACCAAAAAATTGAAAGAAAGAGCACCTCTTTCATTTCTAAAGTCAATGGATGCGGGCGGAGCATCACCAAGAGCTGCCACGTCATAGTGGCAATAAATCACACAAGAAGAAAAGGAAATCACAATAGCGCTACATCAACCACTTGGATTCAGGTTCAAAGGAGGACGATTCAAAGCAGTCCAGTGCGAATTTGGAGTATTTAGACTTAGAATTAAAGAGTGAGGAAAAGCAAAAGTGAAAGGAGAAGAAGAAGTGAAAAGGTCGGTGATAACTGATAACTGGTACAAGAATAGTGAATAAAGATCTCCGTCGTGATCAAAGATGATGATACAGACGTTCGGAAGACCAAAGGACCTAACATAACTTTCAGCAGCAAACCCAATGGTCATGTATTATCGTTTCAATGCCTCCACAATATCATCAACACTAGTTTTGCAATTTACTGAAGTGAAACATAATGGAACCAAATCCATATTGTAGAAGGAGTTAACTAAGGAGGAGATGATACAATCTACAAAAGCGATGCCGAAATTAACATGATGATGATGATAGAAGGTATAGGGATTTCTAGTAGCAAATTTACCGATGTTGGACTCATCAGATCAGCCTTCTCGAAAACCCTGGTGAGAAACTCCTTTGATTTTTTGGCATTTTCAAGGACCATATCAATAATGGCAGAGGAGCTATTCTGATTAGCAACGAGTTCCTTTAATGCTTTAGTCTTCTTCAACTCTATTGTTGTTTCTTGCTGGTGATAATCTTCAACAACCTCAGTTTCAGCTTTTATTTCATTCTCATTTTCTTCGGTAGTGGAATCATTCCTCTCTTCATGAGAGAGCCTTGATACTATATCAAAAAATTGAGAAGAGATGCAAGTTATTCCAACTTGATGAGGCCAAAGCTCATATAACTCAAAGAATAGAAGGGGACTTCCATAGAAAAATTCCATTGGATTGATTGAATGATAAAAGATACAATAAGACTATATAGATGCTTGATATAGAGAGCTTATTAGAGCTAACAATTATCTCTAACAAACTAATAACAATTAACTAATTTTTCTAACAAACTAACTACTCTTAACACTAACACCACAACATTGTGTCATAAGATGAAAAGATACAAAAATAATTACAAGAGCTATCTCGTACATGTTATTTGGCCTTTCAAATCCAATTTAATGCAAACAACCCGAACAAGATAGAAACCAATGATTTTTCAATAATCATTCTAACTAATTCCACATGGTTAAGCACCGAGATGCTTTGTTCAATCATGAAGAAATTGCTAGGATCAACCTTGGTCTTTATTAGAACCAACCTTTTGAAGTTTAAACATAATTTGAACTTGTCTTCAAGTATACTAGATTTACTTTATAGAATCCAAATCCGTTAAAATCAACCTTAGGTCAGACTAAGTTAGTGGAATGGAACAGGTCATGCACACTTCTAAACACTAAGCATTTAAATATCAAAAAAATAAACAAAATTGAGAATTGAAAGGTTATGTACGCTTTGCGTTTGTTCAGCTATTGTTGTTGTTGAGGTTGATGCCAGTCTTCCAACTAACATTTTTCTTGTATTGTACAAAGTTTTCAACGTTCAAATGATTAAAATATTAAAATATTTTCAATAAAATAATCCTTTTTTAAAATTACAAAACTTCTAGAGCTATCAAAATGAGTTTCAACCCGCGAGCCAACCCGGCTCACCACGGGTTCGAGCCGGGTTGGGTTGGTAAAATTTGGCTCACCTGAATGGTAGGCCAAATTGAACCCGGCTCACTTGACTCGAGGCTCACCCGGGTTGAACCCGTGGTGAGCCGGGTTGGCTTGCGAGTTAAATTTTTTTTTTTTTTAATATAACTTACTATACTAACTTTGTAGATAATTAAAATGAGTAATATATAAACCCAATCATGTAATTCTATTCCAATCATAATAAAGGAGTAATATATTAATTTATCTTTTTATATATAAATATAGAATTAGAATGTAAATATGACTTTCCAAATCATTAATATATATAAATTGTGAAACACAATATAATAAACCTATTGATACTTTGGTTTTCATTAATCGTATCAAAATTTTTATCACTTTAATTTAATTTTTGTATTTTTTTGATACTTTTTTAATTATGTATTTTATTTTTTAATTTTTTTAATTTTAGGTGAGCTAACTCGTATAACCCACCAACCCATGGTGGGTTGAGCCGGGTTGAACATTTTTTGGCTCACCAAAAAAGAGAGCCGGGTTAGGTTAGCTCATTTTTGCACCAACCCGTGGTGAGCCAACCTGAGTGAGCCAGGTTGGCTCACTTTGACAGCTCTAAAAACTTCAAGATCTCTAATATATTAAAAATTATAATTGAGTTGTGTTTTAATAATATATTGTTTTGTATTTCCTTAGCTATTTTAAAAAATATTATTAATTTTAATCTATATTATTTTTATGAGTTTTAAATTTTAAATTAAAATTTTTATTTATTTAAAATATTATATATATTTATTTATTATTTAACAATTGTTATAGAAATATATTAAATTAAAATTAAGATGGTTAATAAAATATAAAAAATGAGGGATCCATTTAAAAAACTTTAGTATGTTTAGGAAAAAAATAATAATTAAATTATTTAAAATAATAAAAATAATATGACATTATAAAAAGTATAAAAATTATAAAATATTAGATTAATTAGTTTCTGTATGGGAAACGTTAATTCATCGTACAACAACGCTTAACTTCGCTAGGACTTGTTTGACGCCAATTGTTTTAACTTTTAAACTTTCAAATGGGGGTCCATTATTTGATGTTTGCGTCCATTATTGGTAGGGGTAGCGCTGGATCGTATCTCCAACTTGTCTCGTTTGTCCCCACGTTGTTAAAATAATCTAAGTGGTACTTAAAAGTATTATGACCTTAAATGCTCCTTAAAATTAACCTGTCACAAGTTTTTCATGTTTTATACAATTTTATCATTTTAAAGAAATTACATATAAAGACATCATGGTTTTTTTTTTTTCCCCGTTCATTTTACTTTTAAATTTTCAGAAATAGCATTTACTAAATTAATCTATTTACCGTTAATTTTTTTTAAACTATCTATAAATGCACAGGAATAAAAAGTTATCATTGTGAACACTCAAATATGTTTCAGTAAATTATTTAATTTTTAAATTACTTCCAAAATAATTATTTAAGATAATAAAATATCATTATAATAACACTAATTATATGAAATATTTAATACAATGTTTTATATATTATTTAATTTTATCACTCTCACAAACAATGTATCGTAACATTCTAAAAATTTGATGTGAAAACAATGACTTATGTGCACGCCAAACACGTACTTTGTCTTCCTAATGATAATTGAATCCAAATTTAATTTTATAAAATTTACCAGTAGTTAATAGATTTTTTTGCCTGATTGATCAAAATGAGTCAGTTTTACAAACTATTTATGAAAATAGAATTGTTTCAAAACATATTACCAAAATAGGGTAGTCAATGTTAGAAAACGTTAGTCAAACTAGTATTTTCAATTCCATGTTAACATTTTTATTATTTTTTTAATTTAACAGCGAAAAAGGTCAAGTAACTGTCACATGAGATATTCTAGGGACGCTACTGTCCCTGGAATATCTCACGTGACAGCCACTTGGTAGTATTGGTGGACACTTGCGTAACACGCTAGTACTATTAGCATTGATAGTATTGGTAGACGAATGTGCAACACGCTAGTACTACTAGTATTTTTACTTATTTATTTATTTATTTTTTAAAACAGAAAAAGCTAATTTTTAATTTATTATTTATTTATTTTAAAATAGAAAACGTTATTATTATTAGCATTTTTATTTTAAAATGGATGTCAGCCACGTAATAAAACCAAAGAACAGTAGAAAAAGCTAGCCATTTAATTAAAAGTTATTCAAAATAAAACAGTAGCAAATTGAGGGTAGGTATCTGTCCACTTTGATGGGAAACATTAGCATGCTTCAGCCCACACCTACCTGTTGGATCCAAACTAGTTTTGACGAAATAATAGTATTTTCTATTTTAAAAAACTAAACAAACAAACAAAAAATTAAAAATGCCATAGGGGTATTCCATGTGCTAGTCACTTGATCTTTTTTACAGTTAAATTAAAAAAAATAATAAAAATATTAACGTAAAATTGAAAATGTTAGTTTGACTAACGTTTTCTAGTATTGACCACCTTATTTTGGTAATATAGTTTAAAACAACCTTATTTTGATAAATATTTTGTAAAACTGACCCACTTTAGTCAATTAGCCAGATTTTCTTATTTAGTTTAGATTTAGGTATGATTATTTGTTTTTTAAATTTTGCAGGTACAGGTAATTATAATATAAAAAATGCTAACCAGTAAGGATATTAGTTAAGAAATCAATATATATATATATATATGTCAGTTGTGTACAGTAGCAATAACTCCAGCACTATTTTAGTTGCAGTAATTAGTGAGAGTTTCATTTTTATAATTAGTCTCAGGTTTTAACGGCAATTTTAATTCCCAAAGATATTGAAGTAATATTATAATTCTAATAAAAAAAATACAAAAAAATAAAACAGTGCTTGAGCACTTAAGTTTTCTACCTTCAGTGGGCTGCTGGCTGATACTAATTAATCACTCAAAATTGGCATGTTAATTCTCTTTATTGCCACGTACAAGTATAAATATAGAGTAAACTACTATTTTAGTATTTGAAAGTATAATGTGTTGTCACATTAATACTTGAAACTAAGAAAATTTTAAATAAATTCTTAAATTTTTTAGTTGTTTTATCAAAGTTTCTAAATTTTATCACTTACTATTGTTTTACTCCTTAAACATATATTAATATTATCACTCAAGTTACATTTTTTTTAATTTTTAATTAATGTGATTGATAGAGTGCACTTTCAAAGACTTATTTAAACTTTTTTTAGTTTTAAAAATTAATATGATAGCACTACATACTTCCGGTCACAATGGTAGTTTACTCTACAAACATGGTAATTGTTATGCGGCCCTAAATTTATGTGAATTCAATGGCAATAATAACTAGTTAACTACTGACGTTATTCTTGATTAAAAGAAAATCAATCCAAGTCACTTTCTACAACAAATAATGGAATAATCCAGACTCAGCAGACTCCCCATAAATTACACAAAGGCTTATCATTTAAGTTAAAACATGACAATTGGCCCTAAATATGAAGTTCTCTTTCTAGAACCAAATTTATTAAGATTCGAATCCATCCAAGTTACTAACACCACAACAGTGTGTCTAAGATAAAAAGATACAGAAATAATTACAAGAGAAATCTCGTACATGTTACTTGAGGGTCCGAATCCAATTTAAAGCGAACAAGCCGAACAAAATAGAAACCAACGATTTTTCAGTAATCATTCTAACTAATTCCGCATGGCTAAGTACCGGGATGCTTTGTTCAGTCCTGAAGAAATTACCCGGATCAACCGTGGTCTTTATTTGAACCAACCTTTTGAAGTTACCATCGAAGTATTGGACTCCATAAACACTCCCTTCGAAGTAGCCAAAAAAACCGTGGTGGCTGGTGCCCAAATCCAAGTCCTTGTAACACATGAAAGCCTGTCTTGGGTTCTGGGACACAAAGGGGGTCATGTACTTATGAAGTTCTCTCACCGAGTTTATGTAGTATTCTGCTACCTCTTCCCCTGCCTCACTCCAATCTGCTTTGTATTGGATCTTCCATAGGTTCCCAGCCCTATGAGGGAAAGCAGTTTCTGTTGAAGGAATCTCAGCCATTCTTCCGCCATAAGGATGGATATACATTACTGCTTTCTCCAATTCAATCATCTTCTTCCAAATCCCCTCCCAACCCTCTTTGGAAATTGGTTTCTTCACATAGTCTGATTTCCTTTTCAAGTACTTGACAGACGACTGAGGTTGTCTCTCAAGCAAAATCTCAACCGGCGTTGCAATGTCTATGTTGTCCCAAAACAGCACGGATTGAAGCCAGCTTGTTTCGATGCAATCCGATTGCTTCAAACCCAATTGAGGAAACCTCTCATTCAAGAGAGAAACAAGACTTTTGGAGTCACCAAGGAAGAGGGTTTCGAAGGTAGCCCTCATGGTCTTTGTTGCAATTTGTGTACCGTTTACCACGTCCAACAAGAGCCTGATGAAAAGGTCATTGTTAATGCTAGGCGCAACATGCTGCCAATTATAGACTATGTCCGTGGCATTTTGCTCTAAGGTTCTCTCAACTTGGAAAACAGTGACTTTTTCAGGAACTCGAACCAGCTTTATTTTGTAGGCAAGGATAACACCAAAGCTACCTCCACCGCCACCTCTAAGGGCCCAAAAGAGATCTTCACCCATGGTTCTTCTATTAAGCAACCTACCTTGAGCATCCACTATTTGTGCGTCAATAACGTTGTCCACTGAATTGCCATATTTTCTCATGAGATTGCCATAGCCACCTCCACTAATGTGCCCCCCCACCCCAACAGTGGGACAAACCCCTGCTGGGAAACCATGAGTTTTACTCTTCTCAGCAATTCTATAATAAACTTCACCAAGCGTCGCACCAGCTTGGACCCAAGCGGTCTCAGAGTCCATGTCAACCTCGATGGATCGGAGATTGAACATGTCAAGGAGGAAGAATGGCTGTGAAGCCACATAAGACACCCCTTCGTAGTCATGGCCTCCACTACGAATTTTCATGAGCAAGTTGTGCTTTTTGGCACAAACAATGGCTGCTTGCACATGGGAAACATGAAATGGGGTGACTATGAGGAAGGGCTTCGGGGTTGTGGAGGTGTTGAAACGAAGGTTTCTGATGTAGGCTTGTAACACTGAAGAGAATGAGGAATTGTTTGGTGTGAAAATTGCTGCAGATATGGGGTGAGGAGGCTCAGAATGGTTCACAAGGCAATGAACAAAAATGATCTCAGCTGAATTTGTAGCGCATGCTGTGCAAAGAAGAGACAGAAGCACAGCAATTGGAAGCAGTATTCTAGTTCTAGAGATAAAAAAGAGTCCCATTTTTTGTTTGTTCTAATTTATTTATTTTTTCTTTTTTGAGGTTGAGGGTTCAGCACTTGATGGGGGAAGAACACAAGAAAAATGAATAGTTAGAACTAACCCACTATGGTATTAGGAACACCAATGTAATTCCTTACCATAAAGTAACAGACCTTAGATGTGGGAGTGCTCCAAATTTGGATACCTGGATTCTGGAATACGTTGCAAGCTCTCGTTGGCTAAAAGGATTTCACACAGTGATACCTTCAAGCCAGTTCCACTTATCTATCTTGGTCCTATAAGAATTGGAACCAATGAACTTCCTTATAAAATAATTCGGTGCACTTATCTCCACAAAAATGAAAACAACATATAAGCAATCAGTGGATCCGCGAATCATCTCGTAAACTCAACTTTTTTGTTTTATCCGAAATCCTTATTTGTGGCTGTAAAACTGAAACGTGATATGCATAGTAAGGAGGTCGGTTGTCTAAAATTTTCACTTTCAATATTAATTTATAATGAATGTAATTGATTTTGAAACATGTGACTTTTTTTATTTTTCCGTGGAAGAAAATGGATTTTAGATTTGAAATTCATAAGATTTTTAAAAATGGGTTGAAAAAATTACAATAGGTAAAAAAAAAGTTTAAAAAAGAACGTGAAAAGTTCATTTAAATTGACAATAAAAAAAAGAAAAAAAATCAAATCATGAGTAATAAAAACGTAAAAAAAATAATTTGTTAAGCAGTCCTTGATTACAGTATATATAGACAATAATAAAATATTTACAATAAATTTTTATTTAAATAGTTATGAAATATTTTTATTATTAATTTTAAATTTTTTCTTTCATAGAATATAATATTATATAAATATATATGAATTTTTAATAATATATAAAAATATTATAATATATATTATATTAAAAATACAATAATAATAATAATAATAATAATAATAATAATAATAATAATATGATAATAATATAGTAATGAGTTTAATGACCATGCACTGTCAATGTAAAAAATTTTATACCGTCAATCAATCAGAAATTACTGTTGGTATGACTTTTAAGTAATTATAATAAGAGTCAACAAACTTACCATACATAATGGTTTGATATTAGATGATAGTGTAAAACTACTGTACACTATTATTGCATAGCCTATTTTCTCATAATAATAATATATAATATATGATATGATAATTAAGAATTTAGTTCTTTTAAAGCACTTGGGTAAAGTAAAAAATCTCAAATAGTCAAATGTTGGATATTGATAATTAATTGTTGATTTTCTAACATATAAATGAATTTTTCATAAACATCTTATATAAATGATTTATTATGCATATATGCACATAATATCAATAGTTCATTGATATTATTTCCTTTATTCGCTAGTCAAATCCGATAATTAAAAAAAGAAAAGGTAAAATGAGAGTGAAAAAAAAGGAGAATATTCTTTTAATTCTACAGATGGATTAATTCGTCGTTTCCTTGGGTTTCTGGTAGATAGTTCATCATGCAACGGGGTGATGCTATTCGCACCACTCTCTTTACTTTACATGGATCGTTTTTCTTTTCTTTTTTTAAATTTTTAATAAAAATATTTTTTTATAAAAACTAGTTTTTGTAATTTAATTATATTTCAATATATTGCAAAAACTAATTTATGTAACATAACACTTTTTTATATTACAAAAACTAGTTTTCGTAGTGTAAATTTTTACATTACAAAAACTAATTTTTGTAATATAAATTTAGTTTAACTATATTTTTAGTCCATGAAATTTGAGATAAATTTATTTTTGGTCCTTTAAATTAAAAAAAATCATTTTAGTCCTTACAATTTCAAAAAATCTATTTTTAGTCCTTAAAGACAAACAATGTTAATAGAAGTATTCCAAATTGCTGACGTTGCACTGTTAGCATTTGCACTATTAGACATATCACTACTTTTTACTACTTTCATTAACGGCATCTGTTTTTAGAGACTAAAAATGAATTTTTTGAAATTATAAGGACTAAAATGATTTTTTTTCAATTTAGAGAAACAAAAACAGATTTATTCCAAATTTCAGATATTAAAAACATAATTACGCTTATACATTTTTACACTACAGAAATTAATTTTCATAATGTAAAAAAAAATTGTTATAGAAATTAGTTTTTATAATGTATTAAAACATATCTATATTATAAAAATTTGTTTCCATAAAATCTAAAAAAATTAGGGAAGGTGAAGAATGAAGATGAGAAAAAAAAAAAGAAGCATTTTAGGAATATATAAAAAAAATAAAAAAGAATGTGGAGAATGTAAAGAGAAAAAGAAGAGTCTGAGTAGCCTGGACGCGTACCACGGCTAGTGGTCCTACTAAAATTTGGTTGTTCCAATTCTGGACCCCAGGAATAAATATGGTTATTGTCATTATGCAATATGCATCAGTTCACCGTACAACTACTTGTGCAGTGCAGACTTTGCTACGTACAACCACATACATACATGTGTGGTCAAGCCTCAGACACACCTCACCAGCATGAGAAATATTGAGAAACGCTATTTGCTTACTTCGCTAACTAGTAGCTACAGACTACAGTGACATGATTTATGAGATTTTTTTTTTCTTGTACCAATTTTCTTATATTTCTTTTATATTTCCTCTTCATTTGATCTCTTTATTCTTTTGTATCATATTATTTATCAAATTTTTCATTTTCATTTTTTTTAACTTTCATTTTCTTCCGTCCATTTCTAATCTTATAAGGAAGTAGGAGACAAACATGATTACCTTTCTAAATTTTTACAACTTTCCTCCCCCTTAACACACACATATGAAGCGTGAAATTATTTATACTGGATTTTAAACATGTGCAATGCTTGGTTTGTTTACATTATATATATATATAAGAATAAGATGAGTAAATCTAGGACACATTACTATACATGAATGATTAATATTTAATTTGTGACTACTTAAAAAAGTCATTTAACTATTTTAAAAAACTCACATGATTTGATTGTTTTAATATTGACCATTCATGATAAAATTTAATGGTCAACATTTATTCCTCTTACTTTCACGTAAAAAAAGGCTCTCTCAATAAATTTAGACCATTCAATCATACATGGATGATCCAGATTTAATGTCATGTGACAACTTAAAAAAGTCATTTAACTTTTAAAACAGCTCACATGACTTTGAATATTTTAATCTTAACCATTCATAACAAAATTTAATGATCAATATTTATTCCTCTCACTCTAACATAAAAAAGACCCTTTCACTAGATATTATATATGTGTGGGTGGGGGGGGGGGGGGAGGGGAGAGAATCAAATGACACCTGGTGTAACTTACACCAACTATTACACCATTTAATAACTTGATATAGAATGTGATTTTTATCGATCTATTATAATTTCATATTACCAAGACTGTTTGTGTCAAATTTTGTCAGAATTGAAAAACAATAAAAAGGTAATTAAATGATTTGTGTTTTACTATATTTTGAAAAGTATATGTTACATCCATTTTGATCTGTATGAATAATGTATCAAATAGTTTTTGATTAATATAAAATTTTATACATATGATCTATGATAAAGGGACTTCCAATCCAATGGTGATTTTGGGATTAAATTATCCAATTAAAAGTTATTGAATGGTGTAACAGTTGGTGTAAGTTACACTAGTGTCATTTGATCTCTCCCCTATACGTGTGTGTGGGTGGGTGTGGGATTTGCTAACATACACTCACTTGATTTTAGTTAGAGTACATTAGCAAGTTATAACTAAGGGTTATCTTAAAATATACCAACGGTGTAGCTTGCTAACATATTTCAACTAAAAAACAAATGAGTGTACATTAGCAAATGTTGTGGGGTTTGCTAACTTACACCAACTTATTTTTTAGTTGGACTATGTTAGCAAGTTATAACTATATTTTAAAATCTAATGATGGATAATAAGATATATCTTGTGTCATGTGATTCTCTTTCCCATCGCCACAAACATTGCCATTGTTGTCGCTGTTTACTTGTGATACAACATCCAATGTAGGATAAAGGATGCTTCTTTCCTTAAAATATTCAGGATTTTCCATATTTTGTAACATATCAAGATATGCAAAGTCAATTAATTCATCTTTCAAGCATTTATCCAATGCTTCAAAACACAACTTACTTACCATGGGGGCTTCATCCCATATAATAAATCTAGCCTTCTACAAAAGTTTACTATAAGGGGTTACCTGCTTAATGTTGCAGCAAGAATCTTCATTTATATTCAATGGAATTCTAAACCTTGAATGAGTAGTTCTTCCATTAGGAAGTAACAATGAAGCTATGCCACTTGAATCAGCATTCAAACATATATGCCCTTTAGATCAAATAGCAGCTGACAAAGTATTCCACACAAATGTTTTCCTAGTACCCCATTGCCATATAAAAAGAATAAGCCTCCTTTATTAGCTTCAACAACAATCATTATTTTATCAAATGCATATTTTTGCTCATCAGTAATTGTATTCAAAGAATTAATCAAATTTTGAGACAAAGTATTTCAATCAAAATTTAATTCTTCTATGATCAGCTTGTTTGAGAGATCTAAAACTGTGTCAAAAGAAGGTAATGGCATTGGAGGATAATCTCGTAAGCTTTTTCCATTGCCTTGCATCATTTCTTCTATTTGTGCAAGAGCAACACTTTTGACCTTTTCATTCTATTTTTCTTTTGAATAAGTTTTGTATAAAAATTAATTTGAAAGTATTAAAATTACAATATAAAAAGTGTAAGACTTTTATTTTTGCATTTATAAATTATTTTAATTTTTTATTAAATTGATACAGTTTTATAGATATTTTAATTAAAAAAATATTAATTATTCTCTCAGAATAAACTTTACATCAAAATATGTCTCTCTCAAAAATGAACTCATGGTAAGCAATTTAACTGATGAATATTTCAAAAATCGAAAAAAAATATATAAGCATGAATGAATCATAAATAAATTTCTATTAATAAAAAGTAAAATACATTTTTTTCTTACCTCTTATAAAAGCCCAAAAACTGAATGAAAGAAGCTTGTTCTTGCTAACTTTAATTAAGCTGAAAGAATAAAAGCATGTAATCTTCTTATGTTTTATTAAAGCCTCAAAATTGAATGAAGAAAATTAAAAGACATATTTTCAAACCACAACATTGCTAGACGATCTTCTCTATAAAATCCTTAAACAACAAACCCACAACATGTAAATAGTGGTTATAGGAAAAGGATGACATCCAGGAAAAAAAAAAAAACAATGAGAGAATGCCTAAAAGAAAGCAATAAAGAGATGGAGAAGCAAGAAAAGAAGAGAAAATGGAAAATAAACAATAAAAAGCCTATATGAGAGTTTGACAACCTATACATATTCCAAAAGTCACTGAAAATGAAGAGAAAATAAACTTATAACATTGACCTCGAAATAATATTAAAAGATGAAATTTAAAAATGGCTTTTCATCCAATATATTTGTTTTTAACGACTTTTGTTTTTATAAGCCATTATTATAAGCCAAATACGAAAATAATAATGGCTTTTCTTTTTAACGTTTAAAGTATTCTAGCACCTAGGAATTAAAAAAACAATTTCTTTTCTCATGTCTCACGTTTAATAAGTGAGAGAAACTATGAATGTGGTGATATAAATAATTTAGATATCCTATTTTGATAAAAAAAAAAAAGGAAATTCAATCAACTATATTTTTTTTATAAGCAACTATATTTTTTTACATATAATCAAAGTTATTTATGAATTTTTTTAATTATTGTATAAAATCCTCAATTATAAAAACAATATTTTTATCTAAAAACAAATTAAATTATTATTTTTTAAGATGAGATTTTACAAAATTATATTAAATAAATATTTATAACTTTGTAGGAGCTAAAAAGTAGTAATATGAAATTCAGTAACACTGTGTTTGGATGAAGAATTTTAAGAGAGTAATTCATTTTTTTAGAAAATTTAAAATGCTTTGTGGTGAAATACATTGTGTTGGATATAGAATTTAATAAGAAATTGAAATTCTAGTAATTTGAAAATATATTTTGATTACATAAAACTATAGAAATTCAAATTTCACTTAAAAAGTAAGAATTTAAAATTTTTTATACTCACTGTCTTTCTCTTCTCTCATCCATATGTCTTTTCTCTCTTTCCTTTCTTTCTCTCCTCTCGCTCTCTCCTTTCTTTCTCTCATCTCTTTTCTCTATCTTTCCTCTCTCTCCTTTCTTTCTCTTCTCCTTCTCTCCTATCTCTTTGTTCTCTTTTTCTCTATGACCTCTCTCTCCTCTCCCTTTATTAACTATCTTTTTTCTCTCCTCTCTTCCTTCTTTCTCCCTCTCCTCTCTCTCCCATCTCTCTCTTCTCTCCCTTTTTCTTCTCTCTCTTTTTTCTCCTCTCTCTCTTTTCTCTATCAATATTGACGTAAAAAGCATCAATATTTGTATTTCTATATTATTATATATTATCTAATATTAAGGTTATTTTTGAATTATTAAATACCCATTTCGGTCCTTTATATAAACAACAAATGAGAATATTTTTTTGTCCTAATTATAAGAAACAAAAACCCATTTTTAAATATATTAATTGTTCAATTTCCTTTATGCCCTTAATTTATTAAGAAGTCTATTTACAAACACTCACCAATTTCTCATATAAGTGGACGCATTAGCCTTGTTTTTTTTGGCAATTTTAGTGGAAAATCATGATTAATTTATAGCAATTTTCCATTTGGTTTAAATTAAATTTTGCAAAAGTTCTTGAGTTACGAGCAATGACATTAAATACAACCAACACTTAAATTATTTCATTCCATGGGTATTTTAGGAACAAAATTTAAATCTATATATTTATTAATTTAAATTAACTAACCTAACTACTTTTATTGGTTTTGATGTTTTAGTTGTTTGTCGCTTATATAAAGAACCAGAGTTTAGTATTTAAAAATTGAATAGTGTTTATTTTCGGTAAAGTTTAATATTAAAATTCTAATTTTTAAATATATATTTAAAAATTAAATTTTGCACATGGTGAAAATGAAAATGTCATATCTAAACTAAGAATTTGAAATTAAATAAATTTAAATTGATTTATTTAAACAAAACATTTAATAAATAAAAGAAATTTAAATCAAAGCAATAAACATTTCAAATTCCTTGAAAATTTAAAATTTCTCATCCAAACGCAACCTAGAATACAAAACCACAATGAAATTAATATATATAAAAGAAACCCCAATAATGAACACGGACATCATGTGCATTATTCTAAACAATTTTAGATAATTATGAGTAATTAATATATATTATCGCTGTCATTATATTTATATTTATTTTCTTATTTTATGCCACCAAGTGCACCAATTAAGAGCATTAAACAAATCTTCATACTTTTATTTTTTAACTAAAACCGTTGAATAATTTTATATTATTATATAATTAATAATTTATTTTTTAATAAGAATTTCAAATTTTCTACCACTGCACCTATGGTTAAAAGTAAGTCATTCCTCATAAGTCTATAGACTAGTCAATATTAGTCTAAAGTCAAATTAAACTTATTTATTAAATAAATAAGTTAGTTTTGTTTTAAAATTTTTAATAAAAAATTATATTTTAAGTAGTATTAAAATGCGTTTATATTTAACAGATTTGTTAAATTTTATATTTATTGATAAGTGTACTTTGTTGGGCAAGAAAAAATGAAATATTTCAAATACAGTTAAAAATTATAAACGATAAGGTTTTATGATTGCATTTGCATTTTTTTTTTATGGCTAATGGAAGCTCCGTAAGTGAATAAAGAAGTGAAAACTTGTACTGATATATATCATAGTAATCCATAAACTGTAAAAAAAAAGAACTGAACCCTAGAAGTTGCTGGAGCAACCAAAACCACGGATGGGGAAGGGCTTGCTGCGGCACGCCTCTGTGGAACGGAACGAAGAAGCATAGCGAATTGGGTTTGGTTTTTGGCTGGATAAACAGGTTTAATCTCACGAACAATGTAGCCCTATTTATCTATTTTTTATTTCTCATTTTTTTTCTTGAACCAAACAATCTAAAATTTTAAATTATTTTTTATTTATTTATTACCTCTTAACTAATTTCTTACCTATTTTCATCCATCCTTTTTCTCTTCTCTTTACCAAACAAAGCCTAAAAATTGGTTTCAGAGACAATGATGGGTAACGGTATCTTATTAAGACAAATTCTTGAAAACTTTTCTACCTACAACATTAATTGTACAATTTTCAGACATGTTTTCATGATTTTCTAGCAAGATTTTTAATCCTTCTCTAGATCGCACTCTTGAAAAAGCAACATACAGTTGTCCATGTGTACGGGTCTTAGAAGATATAGTCCAACAGAAGAAAGTGCTGGCCTTGAAATTTATTAATTGTCATTGCAAATGACAAAATAATAGAAAACTGTCTTCGATGGAACTTAGCCGATAGTGTTTGATTGCTACAAATCATACTCATCCGAGGTATCAACACAGTTCTACCAACTTTGTTTTCCGTAAGAATTTGACATTGAATAACATATTTTCCCATCTTCCTTACTTTCAATCTTGTACCATTGCATAATCCATTCAATTGGTCAATATTCCTCAACAACATTACAAGCACGCCAACCTTCAAATTCAGCTTATGAGGCACAAAATTACACAGATTATTGTATCTTTCATATTTGAATAGATAATAATATATTATTGTATCCCAAATTTTAATAGGAAAAATTTAAAATAAACAAATAAATAAATTTAAAAGTATATATTAATTATATTAATTTGTAACAATAATGTAGCAATATTTCTTTATACCATAAATCGAAAACAGAAAAAAGTTAAATATAAATCATCCTTTATTTTCTTGTTTGTGTCAGTGTGCGACCGTGCTAAGCAGTTTAATTGATGATAAAATAAAGAGTAAATTATACTAATACTCTTTGAGATTTTTTGAGATAGCACAAAATCTCATATTTTTTTGACGTTTACAACAACGTCCCTTATAGGAGTACACAATGTAATGTTTTTCAAACAATTAAAGGCAGTTAGTATAATATATAAAGGGTGTCAGTATAATGTTTTTCAAACAATTAAGGGGGTTAGTGTAGAGGTAAAAAAAGAAGGAGTATCGGGTGAAATTTGACAAAACTTCAAGAGGTATCAATGTAATTTACTCTAAAATAAATTATTACTTAGAAATGGTACAAAGCTATGGTATAAGATAGGGTTGGCAATGAATCAAACCAATTCGAAATTAGTTTGAGACTCGATTCGATAATTGATTCGTTGAACTTGGTTCATGAACCAAATGAGTTGAACTTGAGTTGAAAATTAAGCTCGTTAAATAAATGAGTTGAACTTGTGCTATGTGCAGTTCAACTCGTTTGGTTCATAAACCAGCTCGATATGTGTGTGTGTGTGTGTGTGTATTAAACTCATATAATTATTTTTTAATTAATTTCATATTAGTTTTATTATGTAACAATCAAAATTTTGAACCAAATCAGGATAACGAGCTGAACCGAGCTGTTCACGAGCCTGAATTGAATTGAGTTCGAGTTAAAGAAAAGGGTTCATATCGAACTCGAATTGAGCTATGAGCTAAACAAATTCTTATCAAGTCGAGTCAATTCGAGTCGGGCTCAGCTTGACTTGACTTAGCTCATTTCTAGCCCTAGTATAAAATATCTCTAGGTGGTTGAAAGTTGTCTTATGCTAGTAGATTACTCTACCATTAGCACTTCTGTTACATTCAGGGATTTAAGAAGAATAATGAAATATGTTAAATTTAAACGTATACTTTAGATAATTTTTTCAATAAGAATTTATACAACAAGAAGAAAACAAAAAGAATAATAAAAAAATTGCTTTTGGTGGTCATCTACAAAGAAAAAATGGCTGGGAGAGGCAAGGCTAGTCTGCTGAAATAAGAGTTCCCCCAAAATCACTGGGTGAGGGTGGTGATGGAAGTAACATGAAATTATATTTCAAAGATAAGGATGACAAATTTCCTCGAACCTTATGGGTACTTGCAAAAAATATCCACAATGTGCAAGATAAATACATGCTCAATGAAGATGAATTTACCTACAAAATTTAATGAGAAAGGGTGCGGATATAGGTACTATAGTACCCATTCCGGCCCAGGTCCTGCACACACACACATTTAAAAATGATTATGTTCCTAATGTAATATGATTATGTTTGGATAATTTAAGAATGATTTTTCAATTCAGTTATAGCAATTTCTTTAATTAATATTTCTATTGATTTATTGATTTTACAATTAAGTAAAGTGTGAATAGTGAGTGCGGATATGTGTATATATGTACCCAACGGATATGGAAATGAGGATTAAAGTTGCTCCTCGTATAGATATAGGATTGGGTATAAGTATTTTTTTTTTCAAATAGAAATATGGAGATGGATACTATAATATCTTGCCTAGACCCTACCCATTGCCATCCCTATTCAAAGACAAAGTGTTAGGGCAGTTGGTACCACATTGACTATGAGGGTTAGAATATTTTATGCATCTCATTTGGATGTTATGGTCATTTGCTCGGGATTGTTCACAAAAGCCAATAGAGGTGAAGGAGGTTCAGGGTGGTGCTATACTAGTGACGGGGAACCGCAAGATAGTGGAGAACACGACACTAGCGCAACCCCCTCCTAGTTTGACTCAATAAGAGGGAATTAGCCCAATAATTGTGCGTGGTGATTGGTTGACATTTGAATGGAAAAGTAGGAAAACTTCCCAAAATAAGAAAATCTCGCATTCGAGGGAGTTGCCACAAAATGGGGTTAATAATTTAGGAGAGAATCTGTTTGGCCCTGTATTAGTGGGGGACCACGCTCAAGTTAAGGCTAAGTTTGGTAATAATTTTTGTTTTAATAAGGTGATTGCTTCGGTACTTTTTATTTTAAGAGAGTACTAGTATCTTTTCATATTGAAAAAATTAAAAAAACAATTATTTGTACATTAAAATCATATCATAAATGATCTAGAATTTAATTTTAATAGTATTTTAAATTTTTTAATTGCAAAAAATTCCATCAGTTGAGATTTATTTTCAAGTTTTTTAAAATTCAATATTAAACATGAAAAATATGCGAGTGTAAATAAAATGGATAACAAAAGTAATCTTCACGGTAATTTAGCAATTAAAAAATAACAATATCCTACACAATAAGTTATATTATTAATTTCATGTTATTATGTTTTTATTATTTATTGTTTTACTAAAAAAAAAAATACCGGTGACTATTAAAATATATAGGTACCGTAGAATTTACCTTTTAATAACAGGCCCACCAACCAAAATCGGGGAATCAAGTAGAAACATGCACATGCATGGGCATACTTGGGAAGGGAATTTAAAGGCATTAAAAGAAAAAGACATGTAGAAACTAAATTGAAATGAAAACACTTATGATGGCCCCAAATGAGACCACCATTGCTGTTTTTTGGATTTTATGCACAGGCCTAATGTAACACTCCAAATTATTTAAATATAAAAATAATAATTTTATGTAACTTTTCCTATTCTTAAAAATATAGAGTGATTTTATTTTTTTTACATCACGCATAATAGATACATACAAATTTAAGATATAGTATTACAATTTCCTATAGCTGGTCATACTAAAAAAAATAAGCTTGTGTGGAATTAAAGTGGCAGAGAGTTGCCAACGGAAACGTCAGAAGATCCCACCAAGCTCCTGTTGCGCTATAATGATATCATCTGCTACCATCTACGGGGTGGGGGAAGCATACAACAAGTAGAAAGAAAAAGACAAACAACACATAAACAAATGAAGAGGGAGTGAGGTTCTAACTTAAGGCATCAATATGATAATAAGCATTTAGGGGCATAGTCTAACATACAATCCCAATGAAACATAAAGTTAGAGAATTTGTATTATATCACAGAAAATGATCAATTTAATACAATGCATGAGTGCATAGATGTTGACTCGTGAGCAGACACAATGATGGGTATATAGCTGTTGACATATCTCCATGGAGGACTATCCAACAACAAAGTAGCATGATCAGGAGCTCATACTCCACCAACCAAAGCATGCCAAATCAATATTAATATTCACCTAATCTAGAATGGGAATAGCATTAGGTGATTCACCAACCAAAGCTAGAATGCGAATAACCTTTGGTGGTAATAGGTACGCGATAGTACTCTCCACTGATCGTGAATAAATTGTAGTGACTCGTCAGGAATGTTAGTGCGCAAATCGCCTTAACCACAGCACAAAGTCGTGACCTTCTCGCCAATTGTGCAATGACGTGCACCAAACATCCTCAAGGTCTCCTTGGTCTCCACTACAAGATTCGCATCCCATTATAGGGTGTAGCTACTCTACAGCCTTGGGTTTGACAACAATGACATGACAATAGTTCGTTTCATTAGAGTTGATATCAACCAAGTATTCCACTAGAGGTCTCAACTTCCCTCAATACAGATTTTCAATTTGCCAACAATAGGCTTCACAACAAATCCTTTCAATCAGAGGTTAAAATTCTATAATTTCATTTGATATCACTCTAATACAAAAGATTAATCACTATGCACATAATAGTATATTCAATTCAGTGAAATCAATTACAACAATAATAAAGGCTAAACTTAACTACAAGTAACTTTACTCATATACTTTCGTTCCTCCCTATTTCTACTCATCCCTTAAGGATTAGGATTCAATACTTGATCTATAAATTTTATCGAATTTTATGAAAAGAATTTATCTTAACTAAAATATTTTAAACTTTTAATCTCTTTTAAATTTTATGGAATTCTCACTTCACACTCACTTCCACTTACTTTATTTTATTAAAACAATTAGAATTATATTTGCCATTATTAATTATTAAAATCATCATATCATTATTATTATTATTATTATTATTATTATTGTTATTATAATCATTTAAGGCTGATTTTTTTTTCCACGTAGAATTATTTAAAGGATCAAGCAAGTACTACTTCTTTCTATTAATCTCGTTAAGTATTATTATTAGGATTATGTTTCCTTTTATTTCTCCAACCATTCATTATTATCCATAGTAGTGTTATTCCTATAAATTTATTTATTTAATTATTACTTTTCTCATTTATTTTATTTTTATTAATTCGTCTAATTATTTTCCAACACATGCTGAACTACTTGACCAACTCCCAAATCACACTAGGTTGCCTAAGTTCTGAGGTGTATCACATAATTTTGTTCTCTTATGTTTGAATAGTTCTGTAAGTCCAAATTTTTGGGCACAACCCTTAAGTGGCACGGCATTCATCTCTTAGAGAAAGTAAGTCTTCACAATTCGTAGGCTTCTAAGCCTGATGTAGTCCAACGTGTTTACTCTTTCTTCAATGAAAACAACAATTTTATTGCTGTAGCAAGATCGCACACCTCCTTCCTAAGAGCCAAACATTTTGCCAATCCTCCATGCACACCCTTCAATTGAAATTAAACCATAGTACAGTATTCTCGCTGCTCCTGTTCTGCATTTTTTTTTGAACAAAAGAGAGTGTTCACGTGCAGTCCCCAATTGCTCCAATTTGAAGCACAAAACAGAATAACTCAACTCTCTCTCTCTCTCTCAGTTTCTCAGTAGCGTATACAGGGGAAAGAAATTTCTTAATAAAATTAACATGCCCATCAACACTCATGCTATCTCTCATGAAATTATCAAATCAAAACCACATCCAACCAAAAATTTCATAACCATTTCATATGCATACGAGAAGTTCTCAAACATAGAACATAAAATTCCCACATATGCATCACAATCTGTTTCATGTATGAAACACCATAAACAAATAGAAAACAACCCAACAATTTCAATCTCTAACACATAACTATTTTCAAGCAAGAAACAAACAGCAGATTAAATTAATGTTACCATATGAGGCCTAAAACCTCCTCCCCCACCTTGTGTGACCAAAAAGAGACCGATATTTCTTCCTTCTTCCTTCATGCTCTCGTCGTATCTGCCCAGATTCTACACACCGACGCCCACCAATCGAGAAGAGGAACAGTGAAATTATCAATAAAAGGGATTGGGAGGGTGTTTAGGGTTGGGGTTCAAAGGTTGAGAGAAGAGAATTTTTGAAGAGTATAAGCTAGATTGAGAGAATGAAGGTAGTCTCTCTTTCTCTATAGTAAATCGATTTCAGGAAGAGAAGATTACACGTGTCTGCATTTCTTCCTCTCTCTAATTTGAAGTTTTTGGTGGCACAGCAGGTGGACACGAAATACCGTCCACACTCTAAGTGTGTGATAGCTTTTTTAAATAAATCTATATTAAACTAATATATATTTTGACATACCTTTGCAATATTTAATTTGAGATGACATAATGTAATTGTATTCGGTATTAAATTGGTGATTGCTTTATACATTGGGGTTCCAAACATTTTTATTATCTTATATATATATATATATATATTACTAATTATTTTATCTAGTATTACATGTTTTTCTATTAACTCATCTAAAGAGATATAATATGAAAATATAACAAGCTAGCAAACGTAACTAGTTCTTAGGTTTACTAGCAGCATTATAAACAAAATTTCGTTTTACTAAAAATCAATTTAAATATCAAACATAAAACTTTTATTTCCTAGAACTTTCAGATAAAAAAATATTTTATATAATTAAAAATAAACCCCAACTTAGATACTAACCTATCAATTCTAGTTAATTAATTACAATATTTACATAAATATTTTAATACACGTGATATTATTATTATTATTTTAAAAGCTCCCCCCCCCCCCTTTTAAATTCTTTAGCCCCCTCAAAATTTTAATTTATTTAAACCCATAATATTTCTTTTTCCAAAACTAATTAATGTGATTTCTTTTAATTTTCTTAGCTGAATTCAAACATAATTGTAATTAATTAACTATTAAATACAATAACGACAAGCAAAGAAATAACATAATAAACTAAAGTACTAATTGATTTGTTCATCTATATATTTATTATCAAATAAAAGAAATTAGGAAAAATAGGATGTTACACCCAATGTGAAGAGTGTAGGTTTTAATGGATTATATATAAGTGTAAAAGTTGGTCCAAAAATGTCTAGATATTTTTAGACACAACCACCTCACTTATATACACTTTACTTTTCTTTATCTTATGTGATGTGGAACTTCATTCTCTAACACTCCCTCTTAAGTCCAATTGGTTTTTTTTTTTATTGGTCCAATTGTGACTTGTTTCTTTTCTTTTTCTTTTTTTTTTCTTTTCTGGGTTTGTACTCAAGAGAGTCTCAGAGGTCTCTTGTTTGGACTTGTACTCCTTTTATTTGAGTTTTAGAGGTCCAGTTCACATTAAATTTTATTTTTAATCAATATGGCTTGTTAGGCATTGGGCTCTGATACCGTTTTGAATTTTATGCACAGGCCCAATGTGAGGAGTATAAGTTTTAGTGGGTTGTATAAAAGTGTGAGAGTTAGTCCAAAAATGTCTAGACATTTTGACACAACCACCTCAATTATATACACTTTATTTTTTTTTATCCCATGTGATGTGGGACTTCATTCTTTACCACCGTCTATGCCAAAGTTGAGAGCTTAAGGGGAGCCTGCTAGGTTAGTGCATGTGATCAACACAGTGATATGGACAAAGAACTATGTTAGAGGATGTATGTACAGATTTAGACATGATCATTCAGCCGAATCAAGATAGCATGTTGGAGAGGTAAATTACTTGAATGGGGTAGTTTGTAACTCATTAGACCCGGCAATACCTATGCAGTAGGTAATGCAACCTGTGCACGGGGCAACTTTGAGTAGCGAAACCACACCAGTAGTTGAGGTGGTTATGGCTATCTGACCTTTGGGTCTATCATCTCAAACCTTGGTGTTATCCATGAATGTTTTCAAGGATTTAAACATTTTGAGTTGGAACATTTGGGGTGCCATTAATACGAAAGGGTGACGGAGGGTGCTTGAGTTGATAAGGGTCTACAGTCTCTCTATTTTTGTTAATCTAGAAACCCACTAGATGTTTACCATAGCGAAGTCATTCTAAAACTCTCTTAATTTCGAGCTTTGCCACCTGGCGGAAGCCAGCAATTACTCGAAAGGTATTTAGGTAATAGCAGATAGAAACATATCGTTCCAAACTCATGAGATGAGTGTTTTCCCTCAAGCCATTTTTTCCATGTCTCTCCTAAGGGTCAAAAGTGTAAGTCTACATAGTGGTTTATGCAAACCCCCATTCCCAGCATAAAGCGACTCTCTGGGACCATTTATGGACACTTCGCCTAGGTGTTATTGACCTTTAGCTCATGCTAGGAGACTTCAACAAGATCATTAAATCTTCTAAGGTGAGGATAAGTAACTTCTTGTTTATTAAAGCAAATAGTTTTCTTTAGATGATTGATAATTGTCAGTTTATTGGATATGGAGGTTGTTAGACATTGTTTACTTGGTACAGGAGGTAGGTAGGGTCTTGTATAGCCAAACGCCTTGACTGAACCTTTTGTGATCAAGCTTGGCAGATAGCTTTCTCGGAGGTGTTTGCTGAAAATTTATGTCGTGTCTACTCTAATCATTACCCAATGCTTATTACGTGCAAAGGAGGACAAATTCCAATAGAGTTAGACTGTTTCGCTTTTTGGCAACTTGGGCCATTCACGGAGGGTTTGAGCAAGTTGTTAAGGATGCTTGAATGAGCGGGTACCCCAACCTATCTAATGGTTTAAAGGCGACTAGGGAAGATGCAATTATTTTCGACTAGAAAGTATTTAATAGCATCTTTAGACGGAAACGTCAAATGTCCAGTTAGCCTTAGAAGATAAGGAATCTAAGATCATTCTTCGCTTGGAGAAGGAGCTTCATTGGGAACTAAATGACATTCTTCTTCAAGAAGAGTTTTTTTGGTTTTAGATTCCTTGGGTAAAATGGGTTCACTTTGGTGATAGAAACACTAAGTTTTTTCACACTCAAATCATGGTTCTTTTATTTGTTTTTTCCCTCCATCTATTTTGCCTTAAAATTCAACGATCTCTATGAACCTTCAACTCTAATCTCATTTCCACCAAAGACAATTACATCAAGTAAAATATCAAGAAAAAAAAAGAATTCTAAAAAAAAAAAAACTCAACTTCCATCTCATTCGCAATCCAACCAAACAGAGAGCCATTCATACAGAATAACCAACGAAACCCCACATTGAATCAAAGAATGACAAGAAGTTGAAACCTTGAGAGCAGATTCCCAATGCAGAGTTGTGAGCCCTTCGTGGAGTGCTTTAAGGATGGTTCTGAAAAGAAGCTTTCTTCTAGTTTTAATAGCTCTTTGTTACACTATTTTCGTTCTCACCCTTTTCTCTCAAGTAAGCTTCCTCTTTCTTCTCCCCACTCCTTGTATTTCTCTTTCCCACTCCCTTATTTTTCCTTTTTTTTTTTGGGTATAGTGGAAAGTAATAAAAGACAAAACAAAACCAATTACAAGATAGGTATAAAGCCTTGTCAAAAAAACTCTAAAACAGCACTAGGTGGAACCCTCCAAAGGCAATTTGGACACCGTCCCCTTAAGCCCCAACTAGCAAGCAGGTTTACTATGCTATTGGTTTCATGTGGTATTGAAGAAAGCATAATCCTTCAATCCTTTAAACATAAGTTCCTTGTTTTGCAAATAACATCCATATAGGTGTGGGTTCTGTTAAGATTCTCTCTTCTTTGCCTTATGATTGACACTACACTATTACAATCGGAGTCATAGATAATATTCCTCTTACCTTGTTGCCAATAGGGTTCAAGACCAACTCTTATAGCTATTAATTTTGCCTGGATTGGGTCCCCATGACCAAGAGATTTTGAGAACCCTAACAACCATTGTCCTATTACATCTCTTAAAACACCATCTCCCCCCATGCTGTTAGTCTGATATAGCTAACTACTATCCACATTCAACTTCGCAAATGGACTTGACAGTGGAGACCAACTCATGTGTGCAAGCCTTGAATCAGTTATCATTGCACAAAATTTGAGCTCCTTCGTACTCTCTTTAATTTTCCTTCCCACTACCCTTTTTTTTTTAAGTGAAATTTGGGTTTTTTTTTTACAATTTATTTTTTAATAAAAATCCACCTAAAAATCACCTAATGAGTTAGCAAAGCAAAAATATTTTTTTATGGGTGTCTATAGGGTGTCTTGGTTTCATGGGTGTCCAAGTATCATTATGCAAAAAGAAAAGGATTCTTAAACTCAATTTGTACAACAAGATGCCTGAAATTAAAGATTCTCTATCAATTTGCTTTTCTATTTTTGAAAGGCAAAAACAAATTTATTCAAAGCTTACCAATTACAGCACAAGCAGTGCAATAATCGGAGATAGGTGGCAAAATACAGAGAATACACCTAAGCATAGCCCCACCCAATTACAAATCCCTCCTTCCCATTACAAAGCAAACCACAGCATTTAGAAGAAACCCCCTCTTCTCCCAAAGCTTCCACCGCTCTCCTGCCAAATCAAATGTTGCAACCCCACCATAAGATATGGCGACAGTGTTGGTCGAGCTCCATTTGCACTAGAAACGGCAATAAGAAAATTGTTATCTTTCCCTTTTCCAAATGGGTTTTTGAATATTGTATCCGCATACTACGGAACCAGAAATTGAACAATAGGAATTTGACAAGGCTCTTAAATGTGCCCCCCACCTGGATTAAAAGAAGTGTCGCCAAGTTGGCTAAGAACTCGTCCCCATATGCTGCGCTCCCAGTTTCCTTTGTCCGTCCGTGTAATTTTGTAGTGACACCAACATATGCGGTCCTCGTTGCAACCTATATAGACAGCATCCTACCGCAAGACGTGTCGGCATGCCATATTTATAGTGACACGAATGTAGCGTCCCATTATAAGACACTTTGTTCAACCCATACAACTCGTGAAGTCCACCTAGTATCCACCACAGCCATCTTTTGTTTCGCTTGAAAGTATCCCGATGCTCCGTGCCACCTTGAAAGCGTCTCCATTGACTCTCTTCCAGCGGCCTATACTGTTCTTGGGCCAAAGTTGGTCCTGCATCACCTAAATCTTCAATCTCCATGCAAGGCAAGTATCTTGCCACTTCCATTGACTCGTCCTGCATACACAAATTCTGATATCTCCAATTTAGCTGATGGGCCTTCGCATGAATTGAACTCAAAGCTGCCCCCCCCCTTCTGCATGCTTCTTCCATCAATGGTTTAAGAGTCAAGTGTCTAGCCTGTCACCGCTTCCCTGTCCCCTATCCTCTTAGCATATGTAGCCCCTAGGCATGCTGAGAGCCTACAAGACAGTGAGTAGGTAAACTCCTTCTTTCTTGTCTTCAACCAACTCCAAGATGAAAGTTTAGCATCCTCCAATATCTACTGTATGTTTGTTGTTTGGGCCTTGAAAATCATGTTGCTACGAGCTGTTCAAATAGCCCAAATGACCGCAAACCATATCACCTATCTATCCTCTGAATCATGGTTTTAAATTGATGTTCGCAACTGCAATTGCGGCCACAACATAAATTTTTTTTGATTCATCGCGACCGCAATTGCGGCTGCATTGGTCGCATTTTTCCGTAATGGTAAAGAACGCAACAAAGCTGCAACTGCAATTTAGAACCATGCTCTGAATCCATCCTTGTACGCCAAAAAGATCATGGAAATGCTGGATGTAACACCCTCATTTTTGCGTATCATTTATTATTTTAAGCATTTGGGTA
Source organism: Spatholobus suberectus (assembly GCA_004329165.1). Classification (NCBI taxonomy): domain Eukaryota; kingdom Viridiplantae; phylum Streptophyta; class Magnoliopsida; order Fabales; family Fabaceae; genus Spatholobus; species Spatholobus suberectus. Next base: position 25,231,617 of record CM014729.1, read on the forward strand.
AGAATTTAAAAATTTTGAGTAACGTAGTTGCATTCAGAATAATGAATATACTTTAGTGTAGATTTTTTAATAATTTTTCCAAAACGAAGCCCGAAAAATGATAAAATGTCTATAAATTAGTAAAAATCTAACAAGGAAGAAAATTAATAAAAATAGATAGAAAATTTTAAAATTCATTTTTTAACTTATAAAAATAGTTAGTATAATAAAATATAATTTTAGAAATTTTATGGGATTTAATTGAATTTGTTTGTGTGAAATGACCAAAATATCTTTGATTGATTACAAAAGGCTAATCAGAGACTTTTGGCTCATAAAAATTTTGAGAAAAATTATAATATATCTATTTTAATTAGAAAATTTTTATTTAACATTTCTTTTTACATTTTAAATTTATTTTATGTGATTTATTTTCGAAAATGGCATTTATTTGACATAAAATTGAGTTATTAGGCAATTATTTAATATTTTCCATAAAATAATTATTAAAAATTATATAATAAATAAAATTTCATAAAAATATTTATAAAAATCTATTTTACTGGGCTTGGACGTTGCAGCCCCATAGAAGCCCAAAACTATTTTATAAAAACCCAAATTAAATTATCCTAATTAATTAAACCATTTTACACCTAATATATATTTTAAAAAATATATAAAAAATGATAGGATATTATTGCTTACCTTCCACACCAGTTTTGGGGAGGTGGCATTCTAGAGTGTTCAATTGGATTTTATCAAAGCCAATTTACATTTAATTTAATTAACTTAAAATTAGTTTAATACATTATAAAAAACCAATTCTTATCTTTTATCACAAACTCTCATCCTCTTTCTTCTCCCTTTCTGCTGTACATCTCTCTCTCTCCCTCTTCTCTCTTTATTTTTCTTACTCACTCAAACACACACCAAGCCACACTTTGGTGGTAGATGGAAGCAAAGAGACTTACTCCCTTGGTGGTTTTCTTTTCCAAAATCCTTCTCCTCTCTCAATCAAAGCTTCTATTAAGGGGGGGGGGGGGGGGGGGAGGGATTAACCTCTCTATTTTATTTACACAAAAGCTTGTGGGAGAGATTTGGCCCCCAAATCTCATTTAGTTTCTATTTTTCCTTGTTATTTGTATAGGTTGTTCATGATAATTTCTATGGCTATATATTTTATATGATGATCTTGTGATGGTTTATTGTGTTGGATAATTTATATGGTTTCTATTATTATTATTATTATTATTAATGTTGAGATTTATTGTGGTTATGTGGTGTTGATGTTGTTTATTATCATTATAAATTACTTTATGATATTTATATTGTTAAAAACATGGTTTATTCTCCATCCATGATTTCCGGTTTTTCATAGATACAAAGAGGAGAAAAATTTTATATTTGACCATTATTATTACTATTATTAGTTATTATTTTGGAAACATAAAATTTATTAAGTTATAGATATAAATAATTATACTATTAATATATTATTCAAATCGGTTCACAGTATTTAAAACAGTATCTTAATAAGTATATACCGATTATATACTGTTAATAAGTATTTGGATATGTTGAAAAATTATTAAAACAGTGTCTTAATATACTGATTATTCATTAAAAGAAAATATTTATATACACGTTAAAAAAAATATTTTAAAGTTTGTAATATATATATGTATATTTAGAATGTTGTAACGAGTATATGTTAAAAATAAATTTATTTATGATATTATAAAATAAAAGTATGTATAGTTTCTACAAAATAATAATAATAATATGTATATATATTCTGCTTTCGAAAAGTTTAAACATGTAATTCCGTTTTATAATATATAAATATTATCCTGTTTCAGTACAAGTAAATACTGTTTTATAATTTTAATATAATAAAAGTAAAACAGTTTCACATATTATTATCTAAATAAGATAGTTTTAAATAAAAAATAAAATCAGTTTTATAAGTTACATATATTTATGCGTATAAAATTCTGGTAAAAGAAGTATATTTTTATAAATATATATAATTATAAAACTGTTTTGATATATTTTAATCTAATAGAAATTTCATATCCGATTTTATAAAGATCATTTTAGAAATTATTGATTAAAATTTTATATACAAGAATCTAAAAAGATATATGTACTAAAACAAAACTAGAATAAAAAAGAAGTAAAATAAGTTATGTATTTATAAATTTTATAAAAAGGTTAAAAGATTTATATTAAATTATTTAAGAACAAATTAATTATATCATAGGTTTGTGATTGATGAGTTGAGATATTTGTCTTCTTGAGATTTGTGACAATACCTACTCAGAAAGGTATTGGTAGTTGAGTACCAAATTGTAGAGAAAGCTCCGCCAGATATTTTGGAGAGATATTGTGTAAAGTATTGATTCTTTACCAAATATTACGAAATGATATTGTATAAAATATTGTTGAGTCTGACATGCACTAATGAAATATGATGAATCTGTTGAATTGATGACCATGCTGTGAGAGCATGTGTGCTTGTGGAATGTGAAGTTACAGTTTGATATACTGTGAGATGAAGGCAGGGATCACTAATAAGGTCTAGAAGGTACTAGTATTGAGTTGTGAGAGTACTATGTTCAGGGTAGCGCCCTGGATGTCGGGACAATCACGTAATTGACTTGATAACCCTGACACCTGCTCAGCATCACCGAGATTAGGTGTAGTGTATACTCCTAAGGAGCTGCGTGCTCATTTCTCAAGAAAAATGATGATAATGATGATGTTGGTACCATGATGAGGGATACGAGCTCTCAGTCATTTCCCATGATAGATGATGATTGATGATAATCATTAGTGGGGTATGGATCCATACAAGTTATGATAGTTGGGTTGTTTTATGACAACTTAGGTCAGACCCTAGGTCCCCCATTGCATTTGTTTGCCAATAATTTATTTGCTATTTAGGTTGTAGGTTAATCCTACAAATCTTTTGTGAAAATGATTTGAGATTATACATATTCTCACTCCTTTGCTTTGTTTCTTTCTTTCTGTTTCTCTATTCTATATATGTGTTCGTAGCATATTATAAAGATAGAGGATGCTGACGTTGAGGATGCTACGACTGAGAAGAATTCAAAGGAAGGTGATGCCATAGAAGAATTATCACAACTGTAGTATACACTTTATGTTTTGTTCTAGGATAAGGGTGAGATTGTGAATAGTTACTGCTCTGACTTAGGTCTTTTTGAAAGGTAGTTATTTATTTCTCTGGTCATGTATTTATTCTATAACAAGGTTTAAAGTAATCATATAGATAACAATGATGTATGTTTATCATTGGAATGTATGATGTTTACATCTACCGTGAATATATGTTGTTTTATAATTCCATAATTACATCGATTTCATAATTAAAAAAAAATCTCACAGTTTAACCAAAGTAAATCTAATAAATTATGGGAATTAGTATCAATGTGATTGGGTGTCACACTAGAAGTGACCCCATACATCCTTATGTAGTGTCATTAAAAGGACCAACCATCTGAGACAAGCCATCCACACTTGTGAGAACCACATGCATCCATGAAATATGTGCATGGCAAATTCCCCCAACCTCATTTAACAAATATATACATATAAAATTTTATTTAAAATATTTGTAATTATATTATAAAATATTAATTACATTAATAATTTATTAAAATATCTCTTGCATATCACAAAAGTCATCTATAATTAAATTTACACTATATTTTTTTAGCAATTTGTTTTTGAAGATAAATATTTTTCTAAACAAAAAATAGTATAATAAGTATTATTTTAATATATTGAAAATAATTATAGCTAAAGAAGAATAAGCAACTTGTACATGCTATTTTTTTGTATTCAAGTCAAGATTTTTTTTTTCTTTTTTCCCCAATCTCTCAGCATTATTGTAATTAAAAAACGTATAATAATAGAAAATATATTTATTCATAAAACAAATAAAACATTTTTTTTATAAATTCAAGATTACACTAATTATGTTCTAAAAATCTACCAAATCATAATGGATTATGTTACTCACCAGGTTATTTTTTATGACAATAATAGCCAACAACCTTAAAGAATAATTTATTTTAAGATTATTGAAAAGTAAGGGAAGAAGAATAATGTGTCGTGACAATGGTCACTCACTACCTTGAAAACAAATTTCAACAAACTTCTGGTGCAATCCAATATCTAGTTTGCTTTCTCAAAATTTACACATAAGCTTGTTTAGACTCATACATTCAAGCTTACAAACAATTCCAAATGACAAAGACGAGAGGAGAAAAACAAAAACAATATAGTAAGAATTGTAATAGAGAAAGAGAATATTTGTTGTCTTTTAAAACTCAAGTTGACAATCCCTAAGTGTTTATAATAAGTTTGCTCTATTAGCAAAGGTTAATAAATAAATTATAATTAAATCAATATAAATAGAAGACTAATAAAGTTATTTGATTGCAAATGCAATCATTTATAACAATTAAAATAGCAATAACAAATTATAAAAGAAAACACTATTAAAAATAAAAAAATGATACTCGAATATTTTTTCTAAAAAGAGTAAAGAATCCAATTATCTCTACATTAAAGACAATAAAAAAAATAAAATATTTATCTAAAAAGAAGAAAAAAATGTTATTATGTTAAAAAAAAAAACTTAAATACTATTATCTTTAAAATCAAAATTCACTAAATAAAAATAATTACTCTAATATATTAAAATATCATCCATATTAAAAAATTTAATTACAAAAACTTAGGGGGGCCAAGGCTCCCCCAACCACTAATGTGCATCCGTCCCTAGTTGGAATGATTCTCAGGCTCAGATTGTCTTTAGCAGAATTCCTGTTATGCAACAGTTCCATACAAACACAGACACCTTTAAAGGTATCAATTTGTTGCAGACCTTCCTCCAGCACACATCAAGAGTCGTGCCTCGTATCACCATGAGTGTCTTGATAATTTGTTTACTTGGAAAGCATAAAATTGGTTTTGGGGTGATTTATAAATTTTGTAATTATTTGTAACATTTTTAATTAACAAATACTCTTTTTTTAATAAATGTACAATAAATAAGTCCTTAGTTACATGGCTAGAGAGATGTACTTATGGTTAAGTTGTTGGATTAGATTTTGTTAATATATTTTTTATATATTAAAAATTAATTAAATTTTTAGTGCGGAAATTACAAATTTAAACTAATAATATAATGCAACACATGAATAAATAATATTGTTATATATATAGAAAATTAATATATTATCAATATATCAAATATTAGTATAACATATCATATTGTTAATGTAGATTCATAATTTATATACTAATAATTTAATTTCCGTTACACAAACCTTATACCAATTGTGAAAATCCTAATGTCTACTTTTTATCCGATAATAACCACATTCTTTTAATGTACCAATTACCTATATAATACATATATAAGATGATAATTTTTAAAAACTAAGGCATACGTATGTAAAATTGTAAACAATTTTTTTTTGTTAAATATAAAATCTAGTCCTTATACGTGTTACGAATTCTCAATTTGGTCCATATACGTAAAAAACTTATTAAATTGATCCCTATACATGTCACAAATTCTCAATTTAATTCTTGTCATCATGAATTCATTTAAACATTATTAATTTGGTCCTTATACATGTAGTGCATTCCTAATTTAGTTCCTATACATGCAACACATTCTTAATTTAGTTTTTATACATGCATCGCATTCTTAATACGTGCAGTCCATTCATAATTTGGTCCCTATATTATAGGGACCAAATTAAGAATGCACTGCACGTATAGAGACTAAATTAATAATTTGTAAACAGTAGGGACTAAATTAAAAATTTGTGATATGTATAAGGACTGATTAAATAAGTTTTTTCCTATAGGGACTAAATTGAGAATTCCCGGTGTATATAAAGACTAAATTATATGTTTAACCATTTTTCTTAATAGGCAAAATGTTATTCATAGGCTAAGTGAGAGCATGTAAAAATGTAAACAATAAAATAACTATACCACGAGATAAATATCATTTGAGTAAATAGTGTAGGCATTATGCATTGATAGTATCATCTAATCGTAAGCCGTCAAGAACGATAAATTTGTTAATTTTTATAATTATTTAAAAGTTATACTAATTAGTAATTATTTCTGATTAATTAATTGATAGTGTAAACTACATAAAAATTAAACCAATTATTTTCATAATATTTGAATAAGAAGTTTTTAGCAAAAACTGCATATCAAGTATAATTAATAAAACTATATTTAAAGAAGATAAAAGATGTAAAGGATCAAAATAGCTGTTTATTTCATTTAATAGCAAACCAAACACATTAGCAGCCGAGCTTATTGTTTTACAGGCATGAGGCTCGTTGGCTATTGAACTTACATCGTAACTGGCTCAAAACACCAGGTTATTTATTTCCACAATCAAATTTATTACCGACAAAGTAACCAACAAACTACCGAAGTTAATAATCTTTGAGTCAGCCATTATTCTAACTCTTCCGATATGGCAGCGTAGGGATGCTTTGTTCGTTCCTGAAGAAATTATCAGGATCAACCTTGGTCTTTATTTGAACCAACCTGTTGAAGTTATCCTTGAAATACTCCACTCCATAAACTTTCCCTTCAGCGTAGCTGTTCTTACCATTGTGGTTAATACCCAAGTCAAGGTCCTTATAATTGAAGAAAGCCTCTCTGGGGTTCTTGGAGACAAAAGGAGTCATGTACTCGTGAAGTATTCTTGTCAGGTTTATGTAGTGATCTGCTACTTCTTTCCCTGGCTGATTCCAATTCGCTTGGTATTGGACCTTCCATAGGTTCCCAGCCCGATGAGGAAAAGGAGTTGCTGTTGATGGAATCTCAGCCATTCTTCCACCATAGGGATTGAAATATAGTATTGTATCCACCAACTCAATCATCTTCTTCCAAATCCCTTCCAAACCCTCTTTGGAAATTGGCTTCTTAACATAGTCAGATTTCCTTTTCAAGTAGTTGAGGGACCGTGGTTGTCTCTCAATCAAAATCTCAACTGGGGTTGCAATGTCTATGTTGTCCCAAAACATCACGGATCGAAGCCAGCTTGTTTCGATGCAATCCGATTGCTTCAAACCCAATTGAGGGAACTTCTCATTCAAGAGAGAAACAAGGCTTTTGGAATCACCAAGGAATAGAGCTATGAAGGTAGCTCTTACGGTCTTTGTTCCATTTTGTGTACCATTTACCACGTCCAAGATAAGTCTAATGAAAAGGTCGTTGTCGATAGTTGGTGCAACATGCTGCCAATTATAAACTATGTCAGTGGCATTTTGCTCAAGGGTCCTCCGAACTTGGAAAACAGTGACTGTTTCAGGAACTCGAACTAGCTTTATTTTGTAGGCAAGGACCACACCAAAGCTGGCTCCACCACCACCTCTAATGGCCCAAAAGAGATCTTCACCCATAGATTTTCTATCAAGCAATCTACCTTGAACATCAACCATTTGTGCATCAATAACATTATCCACTGAGAGACCATATTTTCTCATCATATTGCCATAGCCACCACCACTTATGTGCCCTCCTACCCCAACAGTGTGACAAACCCCTGCTGGGAAACCATGAATTTTACTCTTCTCAGCAATTCTATAATAAACTTCACCAAGTGTTGCACCAGCTTGGACCCAAGCGGTCTCGGTGTTTATGTCAACCTCAATGGATCGGAGATTGAACATGTCAAGGATGAAGAATGGGACCTCAGCCACGTAAGACACACCCTCGTAGTCATGGCCTCCACTTCGGATTTTCATTTGCAGGTTGTGCTTTTGAGCACAAATAATGGCTGCTTGCACATGGGATACATGCAATGCAGTTATGATAAGGAATGGCTTCCGGGTAGTGGAGGTGTTGAAACGAAGGTTTCTGATGTAGGCTTGCAACACTGAAGAGAATGAGGTGTTGCTTGGTGTGAAAAGTGCTGAAGTTATGGGGTGAGAGGGCTCTGAATGGTTTACAAGGCAATGAACAAAAGTGTTGTGAGCTGAATTTGCAGCTGAAGCTGAGCATGCAAGAGAAAGCAACACAACAATGGCAAATAATGATAGTTGTAATCTATGAGGAGAAAGGACTCCCATTTTTGCTTATCTTAATGATCGTTTTTGTGTAACGAAGGAAAGAGGATTTTTAGTGAGTCTATTGGGCATGATCTGTATTGGAATTTATAAGGATCGCTTGGAGGCAGAAATGTCAAAGCTAAATGAGAAGATGGTTTAGGTTACCTCCCAAATTGACCAAAAAATTTCCAGATAAACAAAATAGATAGCGTAACTCAATCATTCTTTGACCTAGCAAAAATATGACTATGTATATTTTCATTTTTGAAATATCCCTTACGAGATCAAAGACGTCACAATTTACGCATATAATTATAATTGAATTAGTTGCTATCGTGCAGTCGACCTTTGGAGCTGTAATTTCTGTTGAAGAATCCAAGCAGAATAAGTTGACTCAATGCCAGTTTCACTTTTACATTATTTCCGTTATTTGTAAAATATTATAACTACATGCATATATAAGTTCAAAAAATATTTTTGATCAAGTAAAAATATTTGAACGCATAATAAAAATGTATTATATTAAAGAAATAAATATAGTTAATGAATAGAAAATTTATAATGTGCATGCATTATATAAGAATATGTTAAACATAAAAAATCATAATTATAATTAAAAAATACCTAAAACTTTTGAAGGGTGTCACTAAATCAAGATTATAGGTTTGTTGGGTTTATTTATAGTTTATCTAAACTCATTTTATGACATAAACATTTATGTAAGTGTATGAAAGAGCTTATAAGAATAACTTATGATATGTTTATAAATTATTTTTAGCTTATGTCAAGAAGCTCTATGGGATAGCTTATTACAACTTATTTGAAAATAGTTTAAGCTTATTTCCTCTTCGATTATAAAAATAACTTATACATAAGTACTTACATATAAATACTTAATTATTCAATAAGTTCTTAATTAAGTTGTGTATGCAAATGAACCCTATAGCATATAAGTGCTGTATATAAAAAATAAATATTATAAAAATAACATATAAATAAAACACAATATAAAAAGTTATATAAAACACATACCTTACAATTTTTAGACATCAAAGTTGTATTACAGACCTGATCGAGTTAGAAAGAAATGATATGAATTTTGAGAATTGAGAAATTTCTAGAAGATAAAAATGATAAAGTGATTTCAGTGACAGTGAATGTCCAATACATAGGGACCTTTATAACTGCTAATTAGTCATTGGTAACAATTATTTTTTTATTTTCAAAAATGTATATTACTGGATAAAATTTTTGTGGTTATTTTCGACGGCCAAAACGTCATAAATATGCATGTTTTACACAAGATGGTGTGAAAATTACTGATGTCCTGGTCATTGGTAATTGTTATATATATTTGAAATGGCTATCATAGATGCCACTTGACGGCTATAGTCATTGTAAAGGTAAAATATACCAACAATCCTATGGCTGTCGAAAAGAAACCATCGCTAATACATTATTTTCTTGTAGTTAATTAAATTAACCGAAATTCTTGTTGGTATATAATTGTGTCCCCTTAACTATGCCCTTGATTTAAATTGTGGGACGCCTAGCACCCTCTTCTGCGGCCTTGGGTATCAACCACGGTCAGCCCAACGTTGAGCAAGCCTAAAACAAACTTTGAGAAACTTTTTTATTTAAAATGAAAACTATATGTTGGACTTTTTTGCCAGCTTTTTTGACTTATAAAAACTAATAGCAAATATTTTTTTATTAATGGACCTAAAGCTTGAATTTTAGTAGCTTTATCTTTGGGCCAGCCTTGGTATCAACACCTGGAAATCTTCCCCCAACGCTCAAAGCTCTACTTGCTCTATAATTTTATGGCTCTTTTTTTTTTTTTTGAGTTTAGTTCTTCTCTTCATTATTACCTAAAATCAAAACATCGAAACTAGGGTAGAAGTGAGAAAAACCCTAATTAACTAAAACTGAAGCAAATTTAATCAAATGTTTTTCTTTTCTTATTATCATAAAAAATACACTCTTTTGCGGAAAAATTTAGTGAAATAATTTAAATGAATAACATAATTTATCTAAAAAGATATTAGAAAAATAGATAATTCAATGGATTATCAGATGTGTAAAAGAATGCCTTAAACTGAATGAGAAGAATATAAACAAAGCAACAAAGAAACCAGGACCACACCATAGATTTTAACGAAAAAAATGGTTCATTAAATAGTGAATCATTTAAGACTACAAAACTTAAAATTTGTTATCTAATCTAAATCTGTAGTTGTTGAGAAGTCCCCCGTTACAATCGTGGGTCCCTATCATCAAAGGCAATCTAAGTGCTTTGTTACCTTCTTTGTAGTCCCTTTTATCAGTTGAAGCCTACGGTCCCTTTATCGGATTCGCAAAAACGAATCTCCCTACAATGCTCCTTCGAGTGCACAAAGATTGGTAACTTTGTGCCAATATCTATCTTTCTTGTGTTTATAACGGTTGATCTCTCCCATGCCTTAATTTGTGTATATAGAGTATAGCTGCCAAAGTGAGTCACAACCTAGTTCAGCATGGGTTCGAGTCAGATTGGGTTGAAAAAATCCCACTCACCATAATTATAAGTAAAAAGGGGTTTAGCTCACTTAGCTCGTGGCTCATCCGAGTTAAACCTGTGGTAAGCCGGATTGGCTTACGGGTTAGGGGTTAATAATGTTTTTTTTTTTTTAAATACTCACTATATATATATATATATATATATATATATCATCCTTAATTAATAATTACCCTTTACAATTATAAATGTCATAACATTAGTTTAAAATTTAAATGTTTAATTGTTATAATATTTTGTCACAAAATAAAAATAAAAATAATGTTTGAATTCTATTTTTCATTTTTTATTTTATTTTAGACGAGCCAATCCGTTTAATCCACCAACCTATGGTGGGTTAAGTCAATTTGACTATTTTTTGGCTTACCCGAAAATGAGCCAGGTTGGACTAGCTCACCTTTTTGTTCAACCCGTGGTCACTAGGTTGATTCAATTTGACAACTCTAATATAGAGTGAATAAAATGAGGAGACATTTTCTTTTTAGTTTTCACAATTTTAGGGGGTGTTAACGTGCAAAGCATGTCTTAATTTTTTTTTTTTAATTTTATGTTGCCACATTACAAGATGTCATTTAATTAGGTCGGTTAGTTATTCGATTAATTATTCGATGACAATCATGATCACGTTTGTTCCTTCAAAAAAATATCAGATCAAGTTTGTTCAGTTTTTTTTTTTTTCTTTTGGTGAACTTGTTCAATTTTGATAGTAAGACAATTTTGATTTGAGCAATTAAAACTATAGAGATCAAAGTTGCACATTTATGACCTCAAAAAAATGTTGCATATTTATAAATATATAGGAAATAAAAATACAATTAAGATTATTATAAATATGAATTTTCTCTTTTAAATATGATGGTTTTTAATGGTTATTTCCTTATTAAATCACGTATCTTCTCATAAGTTAGGTATCTCATTTTATTTTTATTTATGTTTTTTATCTCTCTTAGATTTAGTTAATCTCAATTTGAGTTTGAATTGAATTTTAAATTTTGAATCTTGACACACTATATCAAGTTGAAGAGATATATGATTGTTTGAATTTAGTTAATCTCAATCTAAATTGAATTTAAATTTAAATTTTGAAAATCCATATCAAATTAATAAACATAGAGATGATGTCTTGATTCAAATAATTTGTTTCCATACTTTTTCCTTCAATTTTAAAAGTTTTACCTCTTTAATTCATTCTTATTTAATAAAATATAATATTCACTATTAACAATAAAAAGACATCTTATAAATTTTTGTTTAAAATTGAAATTTACTCATGAAATATATGAAAAACAGGCTAGTGGTGAATATGAGTATATGCATGTGCGCCTACACTGCGATAGTATGAATATTTATCTTTTTGTGATGAAGTATATATGAAAGTTTTTTCTACTTTAGATCAAGGTTCTCTCTCCAAAAAACTGCAATTCATAGAAAAAAAAAACACAAAACAAAGACATCCTTATCATTTTAGTTCTAATTAACCAAATGACCCACGTGCATATATATCCTTGAATGAAATGAGTAGATGGCAAATTAAAATAAACTTGGAAAAGAGAGGTCCCCAGTATTTCATTCATTAATTTGGTATCAATAGTAAAATCTTAACCCTAGTTTGAAATAACTTTTAATTTATGGGAAGTTTTTAATTCAAATGTGTATTTGATTTCTAACTTATAAAAAAATCCTTAAAAATTGATAAGTATTTATGAAGAAGTTACATAGTTTAAAAAAAAATGTTAAGATATATAAGTTGATTTTAATTTATATAAATTTGATTAATTTTCACCAAAAAAAAGAAGAAGAAAGAAGTTTGATTAATTTTAATCACTTCTTTGGTTTATTTTATCTTCTTCTTTTATAAATATTTATTAAAAAATTATCCAAACCATCTCTTAATTTAACAATTTTATTATACTAATATTATTATGTTTCACACCAAAAGAAAAGGGCCAAATATTATATTCTAGTCATTCAACCATGTGAGAGCCGTAGAAGTGTTTGTAATAATAACGCATGAGAATTGAGAAATGAAAACGATGGCCAAATATGCTGCCAATAATGAAGATAGATACGACGATAATAAAGTAAACAACAGTATACAGTGATGCAAACCAATTATGATTGTACACCAAAAAAAAAAAAATACAATTATGATTAAATAAATTATTAAACTATATGTTTAATTTGATAAAAAAAATATAATTATTTAAGCTTAAAAAGGAAAATTAAAAGAAAGAAATTAAAAAACAGATCAAGAAAAGAAATTAACTTAAGATAAGACATATTAATGTAATTATTTTTATAATTTTATAGGCTATTGACTTTTATGAAGACTCCGAATGAAAGTAAATTTGTTGGGAACTAGAGCTGTCAAATTGGCCAGGCCGCTTGGCCCGCCTGGCCATTCCTCTTTAGTGGGTCAGGCTGGTCGGCCCGGTTTGTGTTCGGGGTCCTTTTTTCTAGCCCAGCCCAATCCAATGCAGGCCACCGGGCTAATTTCACCTGAATTTTTTTCGGACTTGTTATCTATTTTAATTATTATTTTTTTGTCAAAAATTATATAAAATTAAATTATTTAAATCATATTAAATATTTAAAATTAAATTCTACATACTTTCTAGTATAAACGAATATTTTTATTCATATATAATTGACTTAATTACTTAATAGTCTCATTAAAACTATATCTTTAAGCGAATTTTATTTACAAAATGAAGTATTCATATTAATCTTTCTTTTTTACAAACGTGTGTGACCCTTTTTTTTATTTTTTAAGTATATTAATATTTTTATATATATATATATATATATATATATACTAGGCCAGTCCAGCCTAGGCCTAATTGGCTCGCTGGGCCAGCCCAAAATGGCCCGATTTCTTCTAGCTATATTTTTTTAAGCCCAGCCCAGCCCTTTTTGCGGGCTAAGCGGGTCGGCCCATTGAGCCAGGCCTATTTTGACAATTTTATTAGGAACCCTTATTGACACTTTTTTTTAAGAGTTTAATAGTCATGCACTGTGAGTGTAAAGTAGTTTTACACTGACATCCAATCACAAATCACAATTTATTGTAAGTTTGTTGACTTTTATAATAAATATTTTAAAAGTTATATTAATGGTGATTTTTGATTGGATGACAATGTACAACTTTTTACACTGACAGTGGATGACCATTAAACTCTTTTTTTAATATGATAAGGGTGAATTTGGATTAAATTTTGCATAACTTAATATTTAATTATTTTCCATATTATGTTTAGATATTTAATGTTGTATGAAATAAAATGAATCAAGTGATATGATATGGAATGTGATGAAATAAAGTTGTCATGTTATTGTTTGAATATTTATGGTAGAATAAAAATTATTTTATTATTTAAGAAGTGGATAAAATGGTAAAAAATTAATAAATAATAAATATGTTTTATCTCATACATCCAAATTAAAGGAGAAAAAAATAAAAATATTTAATCAAATAAATGAAGTAAATTTTAATCTAGTTTATTTTAATTTAAATTAATTATTTTATTTTAATTCTTTTTTATAAATCCAAACAGAATAATTTTGTATTTTATCAATCAACTCTGATATCCAAATATATATTATTAAAGTAGGAAGTATACATATAACATTGTTAGTTTAATGGAATTGAGTTCAGATCTCTTAAACAAAGTTTTGGGTTTGAGTCTTGTAGATAAAAAAAAAATTGAGAGGAGAGACCTACTAAAGTCTCTAGCCAAATTATCTAGCAAGATTAGTTATCAATAAAGTCGGTATATACTTCAAACGTATAACATGGAAACCAAAAAAACAAAGTAGAAAGTATACATTCTTTTTTTTTTATTTTAAGAAAAAGCATACATTCTTAATCACTAGGAAACCATTAAATTTAATTTCAAAATATTATTATGGGCACTAATTATTGTAGCTAGCAACAAATTTTACTTGTTGTAGTTTACCCGATTTCACTCTTCTAACATATATATATATATATATATATATATATATATATATATATAGGGGCAAGATCCGTTGACAATATGTGTAAGAGTTAGTCAAATTACACCTTTAATAACTTTTTGTATAATGCAAATTTGACCAATCTAACCGTTGAATTTGATAATATTATCTTTATGATTATGTATATCAAATTTCACATCATTTGGACATTTCTAAATATGTTATCTAATATTGAATATTTACATATATTTTAATATTATATTGTACGTTAAAATAAAGTGATTTAATGAACTATTAAATAATTTTAGAATTGTATGAAATTTTGTATACTTAATCTAATTAATAAGAACATCAAATTCAACGGTTGGATTGGTTAAATTTGTATTATACAAAAAGTTATTGAAGGTATAATTTGACTAACTTTTACATCTAGTATCAACGGATCCTGCCATATATATATATATATATATATATATAGGGATTAAGTTACTCTAAGAGTAACTCTCGATAGATTTATTCTACTCAATAACTCTTAATATATATTAAATTTCAATTATCTAACTATTGAATATTTTGATATTATGTCAATGATCATGCGTACCAAATTTTAGGTAAATCGGACATTTGTAGTTAGTTAATCTTATAGTCGACATTTACTTATAATTTAGAAAAGTATATTTTACGTCAATTTGAATCTATTTAATGAAGTATCAAATAGTTTTTAAACTTTATAAAGCTTTGTAGACTTGATCTACTCAATATAATATTTTAATTCAACTGGTTGGATCGTTAAAATTTATTATTTATCAAGAGTTATTGAGTGGAGTAACTTTGCTTATATAGTTACTCCACTCAATAACTCTTGATATATAATAAATTTAACAATCCAATTATTGAATTTTTTATATTATATCAATGATTATGTGTACCAAATTTTAAGTAAATTAAACATTTATAACTAGTTAATTTTATAATCAATATTTATTTATAATTTAGAAAAGTATATATATAAAAAGTGTTTCTAAAATAAATTTAAGATTGCCCATCGCCAAATATCATAAGATTTTCTTAGAAAAAAAAAAAAAACAGCACAATAGCTTTAAAAATACATATTAAGTAAAATTGAAAATTTGTCAAACACAATTACTATACGCATTGCTTTGGGTACTTCTCGTGCTTAAAGCATTTGGCTTTGAATAATAAATTCGTTTCTTTGGCCTTGCAAAAGAAAAAAAATTACTTATACGCAATCCAAGAAACTTCATTTTGATTAAATACGGAATCATATATATCCATGACCTGCTTCAACCTAAGAAACCATTATCATATACTAAAGAGATCACATGCTCCTAAAAACTGATATAATAATGATCGATCCTCTTCCAAAATGAAGGATCACGCCAAGCCACGTGCGCAAAATACTTCACACAATTTACTGCATGCGGAAAACATAAAATTCAAAGAAATAGTCTTTCACACACGTGTGAAGGGATTCATTTATAGCTTGTTAACTTTTTTAGAGTATAAATTTAACAAATTTAACTGGTAAAGGATATACAGGACGGTAAAACTTATCAAACATAGTTGGAGCGGGTTGACTTATGTGATTTAAAAAATATAATCCTTTTCGTTTATGGGTGGACTAGAAGGATGGCCCTCTAAAAATAAAAAAATAAAAAAAATAAAATTATGAAAAAACTAAAAACTAAAAAAAATTAGAAAAATAGTTTTAGACTCTTATTTGTTACTAACTTTTTCACCCATCTATCTAATAATTTTTAACATTGCATTATTCCATCTAATTAATCTAACTCATCTAACTGCTTTGTCTTTTTTTTATTATTATTATTCAATATCTAACTTCTTTGTCTTTAATACTAACAAGAATAACAAAAACCGATCATAGGTATACATTTACTTTCATTAATCATCTCCTAACCTAAAATCGTGGATCCTAACCCCAAAAATAATACCATTTTCATACCAAAATAAAACAAAAACAGGAAACCTGAAACCTTACACTATAATTTTATTTTATTGTCTTTTACCTAGTTAAAAAAATTAAAAATTCTAACCCAACAGAGGTGCAAGCCCATTTTTTGGCAAGTTAAAACAGGATGGGATAAATGGTTTAATAGATTAAATACTCTAAGTTTAGCCTGGCTAAGAAGATAAGTTAAATAGGCTAGTTTAACGGGCTAAACTCGTTTTGCTATTGATAATTATATGATATCAATTTGATGATCATATGTACCAATTTTCAAAATAAATTAATCTTACAATCAATGTTTAATTATTTTTTGAAAAACGCATTATATCAAATAATTTTTAGATTATAAGAAAATTTGTGTGTGTTTCAATTTTACTTTTTACTCTCTAAATTCAACTACTAATTATATCTTTATATTAGGTAAAATATATTTTTGGTTTCTCAAAATGTTGGTTTTAGTCTCTACAAGAATTTAATATATTTTAGTCCTTACTTTTTTTTTCCAGAAGTATGTGTTTTTAGTCTCTAATAAAGGACTAAAATCATATCACTTTTAATAAATGTAAGGACTAAAAGCATATTAAATTTTTATAGGGACTAAAACTAAATTTTAAAACATTTTGAAAAATCAAAAACATATTTCACTCTTTTATATTTAAATTAAAAAGAATACCCAAACGATCCATACTTGAATGTGCGTTCAGAATTTTTAGAACTTTATTTTTTAATTGAACTGGACGAATTAAGCGTTGCTGCTAGCTAGCTTTTGTAGTTATACATTATTTCTTGACAGACGTTCTCCAAGCGTAAGCAAATAGTAATATCGAAAAATTACAATAACATTGGTCGGAAGGAAAGAAAATAAAGAGGAAAGAAAACATGAATAACGAAGTATTTTCTTTTGTTTGGTTGGAGAAAAAGTGGAAGGAAAAAAAAAGAAAAATTGACTTTTAGAGATAAAAATTTAAAATTTTCTTTCCTTTCATTTTCCCTTCAATTTAAATTTTAAACTTTTCTCTCCTCCCATGTTTTCCCTCCACCTTACCAAACAAGCCATAAAAGTTTTTTTACAGTGATATTTGTATTTAGCAAATCTCAAACATCGTTGAAAAGCATCTTTTGCCAGCAAAAAGATCATTGTTGCATGTCGTTAAGAAGTGTTGTTGTGAAAAGTTTTGCAACGATATTTGATGTCGTTGCCACTACTTATGTTTCCACTAAATTCGTTTTATATGTCTTAACAACTATTATTGCTGCAAAATACATTCTTTCTCACCAACCAAAGTTGTTGCGATAAGATAACTTTTCTTAACAATTAATGTTAAGACAAAAGACAAATTCATGACCCTTGATTAGTTTTGATAATAACAAACAGTCTTATGATCAATCGTCTAATCACTCGTTGTTATTGCATGTTTTCACTATCGTTTGTTCATGCATTTTTATAAAAGTTCATAACAATTAACTCTTTCAGACGATACATATTGATCTTTTAGCTCTGTAGTTTTGAAAAAGTGCGTACCATCTCGAAAGAGAAGACATCTATGTACCTATCTCTGAAAAGGTTTGTCTTTACGCTTAAAAGAAGAAATTTGTGTACAGATGTCAGTACGGAAAGCAAATATGTCCGCTGCAACAAGATTGAGTACAAGAAAAGCTATATAAGCAGATTGCTTTATCTTATCAGAGTGACTAGTTGGTGAAAAGCATTAAATGCTGCATTTAATGCTATAACGACTACTTTCTTCACCAAACGAAAGATGTCTGTAAAAGCTTTCACAATGGACACTTTGGGAGAACTCTACAAATAGAAGAGAAGACCTTAGTCAAAAAAACAAAACTCTTGGCAAATTTTCATTTTTTCTCAATTTGTAATCTTAAACAATTTCCTTGCGTGACGCTTTCCTAAACTTCATTGTATATTTGTCTGATAAGACACTAGCTTAGTGTGATAACTTACCCTCAACCATTTTTCTATGAAATTAGTGGAAGCCTGAATAGGCTTTGGATCAAAGAATACCTGGGTATTTGCTTGGAGATACAAGTAAAAGACTACTTGGGTTTAGCTTGAAGAGGTTTGGATAAAAGAATATTTGTAACTTGTTTAAGTTATAGTGGGACTTGGTTGGTTACCAAGAACTGGACGTAGTGTCTGTGGTGAGACGAACTAGTATAAATTTCTATGTTTCTCTTGCTAACAGCTTTTCTTTGGCTTTACAAATATCTTTTAAAAGTATTTATCTTTCGTCCTTCAGACGAAATGCTTTTTGAAAAGGTTTTGCAAAAATTTTTAATAACACAATTCAACCTTCCTTCTTGTGTTATTCTTGCGTTTTACAGCTTGGTATCAAAGCTCAGCTTCTAAGGGTTGAGCACCTTAACAAGTGATAGAGGAAAAGATTCGTATGGTAAACATTGAAAGATTGTTCATTCCTGAAAGAGCCTCCTTGTCAACGCCTCTAGCCTTCAATGGAGAAGATTATGCCTACTAGAGAGACAGAATGAAGATGTACACCAAATCCACTCATTACAGCATCTGGAGAATCAGCACTCATGGAGATCTCATTGTGACAAAGCCTAAAAGTGAATACAATCAAGATGACTTCAACATGCTCCAACAGAATGCAAAAGCTAGGTATATTATAACTTATGCTTTATCTAAAACTGAATATAACAAATTTTGTAGCTATAAAATAGCAAAGGAGATGTGGGATGCCATTCGCATCACACATAAAGGTACTAAAGATGTCTGTCTGAGAATAGTAGTAACTCTTCGATGACATTATGAAATGTTCACCATGAAAGAGACATAAACCATTGATGACATGTTTGGAAGATTTCAAACAATTCTCAATGGACTACATAGTCTTGGTGTTGAGTTCACTAAAGCTCAAAACAATCTCAAGATCTAGGATAGTCTTCCAAAAATTTGGGAACCCAAAGCTACAGCTATAGCTGAAGCTAAAAACATGAAGACTCTAACTCTTGATGAACTATTGGGAGCTCTAAGAGTTCATGAAGTCCATCTTTTTAAAAGAGATAAAATCAAAGAAATGACTCTATGGCTCTAAAGATTGGTGAAACCAGTCGAAGAGCAAAATAGAAGACCAAAACGAAAATCAAGGATAAAGCCTTGAAGGTTCAGTCTGATGAGTCAAAAAGCTCGATTAGACGAAGGCTCAAGCAATTCTACAGATGATGAGATCTCTCTCTCATAACCAAAAAATTTAAAAAGATGCTTAAAAAGAAAGGGAGATTCAAGCATTCATCTAGGAGAAAAGACAATAGATTCAAGAAGCCACCTCAAGTAGAAAGTAATGAAATTATATGCTTCGAGTGCAAGAAACCAGGACATATAAAGGTTGAGTGTCCAAAGTTAAAAAAGGGGTGGAACACAAAGAAAAGGAATAAGAAAAGAAACCTCTTAGCAACTTGGGAAGATCTAGATAGTAGCAGTAGCAGCTCAGATGAAGAAAAAGCCAATATTTGTCTCATGGAAAATACAAACGAAATAATACTAGAGGTAAAATCTATCTCTAAGATTAATCTATATTTGTCTGATAGTTATGAATTTGAGTCTAATGATGAAGAAAAGATGTCCTACGACACTTTTCTTGCAAATTCTCATATGATCTCTCTTACGTATAAGAAATACAAAGAAAAATACAAAAGAAGCTATATTAGAAAATGAAACACTCAAGAAAGATCTAAAGAATATGCACAAAAGTCAAAACACCGATCCTGAAAAGACTATGCTTTTGTTTGAGGTCGACAAACTGAAGAAGGAAGTCATTAGTCTAAAGCAAGATCTGGCTAAATTTGTAGATGGGTCTTCAAAACTAGAATTGATTTTAAGAAACAAAAGACCACCATCTGACAAATCTAGCATAGGCTTTAAAAGAGACAAAGATCCTAAACCATCGTCATCCAAATCTTATTTAACCTCTTGCAACTTTTGTGGCAAATCAGGACACACATCTTAAAAGTGTCAACACAAAAGAAAAAAAAAGTCAAATAAGACCATTGGGACTAACCAAAAAGGACCCAAGAGTATTTGGGTACCAAAATCTCAAATCATTTCTGTTGTAGATATCCTTAGTAAGAAAAAGAAGGGATTCATTCTGGTATCTGGACAGTGGATGCTCACGTCATATCATGGGAGAAAGATCTATGTTCCTAGACCTCCAACCACATGATGGAACTGTTTCTTTTGGAGGAAACGGTAAAGGAAAAATCATTGGTATAGGTAAAATGGGTAAGTCGTCTCTACCTACTATAGATAATGTGTTATGTGTTGAAGGTTTGAAGTACAATCTACTTAGCGTGAGTCAATTTTGTGATAGTGGGTTCATCGTCTCCTTTAACAAAGAATCATGTATAGTCAGACGAAATGATAAATTTGTTCTTTTTACTGCTAAGAGGCATAACAATCTTTATAAGATTGAGTTTAAGGATCTAAACAAACAAAATGTCACCTGTTTGATGACCAACGAAGATGAAAAATGGATTTGACATAAAAAGCATAGGCACATCAATTTGAAACATATTTCAAAGTTATATAAAAAGGGTTTACTAAAAGGATTGCCTGAGATTTCTTGAAAAACTCATCTTTGTGAAATGTGTTAAAAAGGGAAACAAATTAAAACCTCTTTTAAATCAAAAAATGTTGCTTCCACTTCTAGACCTTTAGAATTATTACATATGGATTTGTTTGGTCCCACAAAAACTCTTAGTCTTGGTGGCAAAAAATATGGATTTGTTATTATAGATGACTATTCTAGATACACATGGGTTTACTTCCTAATCACAAACACGGGACTTTTAATATGTTTGAAATATTCTATAAATGTGTTCAAAATGAAAAAGGTTTTTGCATAATTACAATCCAAAGTGACTATGGAACTGAATTTGATAATGCTGAGTTCAAGTTCTTTTGTGAAAAGAATGACATTTTCCACAACTTCTCTTCAATGAGAACACCTCAACAAAATGGGGTAATTGAAAGGAAAAACAAAACTCTACAAGAGATGGCTAGAACCATGCTCTGTGAAAATTCAATTCCTAAATACTTATGGACAGAAGCTGTAAATACAACATGTTATATTCAAAACAGAATATTGATCAGACCATTAATAAATAAGACTCCTTATGAACTGTGGAGAGGTAGAAGACCCAACATTTCATACTTTCATCCTTTTGGATGTGAGTGTTATATTCTCAACATTAGAGATCAATTAAGAAAATTTGACTCTAAAGTTGATAAAGGTATTTTTCTAGGATATTCTGATAGATCAAAAGTGTATAAAGTTTTTAACTCTAGAACTTCTATTGTAGAAGAACTTATTCATGTTAAATTTAATAATACACTGACCCCTGATAGGAGACAATCAAATCTTGAAGATAATCTTACATATTTGTAGATAGGATCGTCTAATCTTATAAGGACAAATGAAGCGAGGCAATCAAAAGATACCCCATAACAACAGAGATTGGAAGTTCGTTACATACCATCCACAAGATCATATCATTGGAGAATGAACTGAAGGAGTCAAGATAAGGTCATCATTCAAAAATCAAGCATCATGAGCTATAGTTTCAAAAATCGAGCCAAAAACTATTAAAGAAGCACTCACAGACAATAATTGAATTATAGCCATGGAAGAAGAACTGCATCAATTTACAAGAAATGATGTATGGACTCTTGTTCCTGAGCCAGAACATAAAAGCATCATTGGAACAAGATGGGTATTTCGCAACAAACTTGATGAAAATGGAAAGGTAATAAGAAACAAAGCAAGGTTAGTAGCATAAGGGTACAATCAATAAGAAGGTATTTATTTTACTGAAACTTTTGCTCCTATAGCTAGATTAGAAGCTATTAGAATTATGCTTGCCTTTGCTACTCATAAAAACATTAAGCTTTTTCAAATGGATGTTAAAAGTGCCTTTTTAAATGGATTTATTGAGGAAGAAGTCTAAGTTAGACAACCTCCCGGTTTTGAAGATCCAATCCTTTCCAGCCACGTGTTTAAACTTAAAAAGGCTTTGTATGGTTTGAAGCAAGCACCCCATGCTTGGTATGACAGACTGAGCAGTTTTCTAATTGCAAATGGTTTTATGAGAGGCAAAGTTGACACAACTCTTTTTAGAAAAGAATCTAATAGAGATTTCATTATAGTTAAAATATATGTAGACGATATAATTTTTAGAGCTACTAATGAATGCTTATGCAAGGACTTCTTTGACTTGATGCAAAACGAGTTTGAAATGAGCATGATAGGTGAGTTAAAAAAATTCTTGGTCTGCAAGTTAAATAAGAGAAAGAGGGCATATACATTCATCAACAAAAATATACCAAAAAACTACGCAAAAAGTATAAGATGAATGAATTAAAGCCTATGAGTACACCTATGCATCTGTCTGATGCCATGACAAAAGACAAATCAAGTAAACCTATAGACCAGATTGTCTACAAAGCTATGATTGGCTCACTTCTCTAGTTGACTGTAGGTAGACCAAATATAATACATAACAGTTTGTTTATGTGCTAGATTTCAGTCTGGTCCTAGAGAATCACACTTGAAAGCTGTTAAAAGGATATTTAGATATCTAGTTGGTACCTGTAACCTAAGTTTATTCTATGAGACAAATAAAGATTTCAGGTTAATAGGATACTGTGATGCAAACTATACTAGTAACAGAATTGAAAGAAAAAATACAAATGGTGGATGTCACTTCATTGGACCATGCCTTATATCTTGGACTAGCAAGAAGCAAAACTCAATTGCTCTATCAACTGCTAAAGCAAAATATGTGTCAGCTACTAGTTGTTGTTCACAACTTCTATGGGTAAAATATCAACTTGAAGATTACTCTAGTTTTGAGCATAACATTCCAGTGTTATGTGACAATACTAATGCAATTAGTTTATCTAAAAACCCTACTCAGCATTCTAAGGCAAAGCATATAAAAATAAGACATCATTTTATATGTGACTACGTTCAAAAATGTGTTTTTGATATTAAATTCATTGATACAAACCATCAATGGGCTGATATCTTTATAAAGGCTTTACCTGAAGAATGTTTTAACTTCATATTAGAAAACTTGCATATGAAAGTTCTGCATGACTAGAATGTCTTGCATGCATCGTCTTATAAACTTTTACGATTATCGTCTTGTGCACCATCATCTCATATTTTAGTATACTTCGTCTTACTAAAATATGTGTTTTAAAATGTGAAAAGGCTTTTGATTATCTGATTCCATCGTCTAATTTCTTTTACATCATTACTTATCGATTACCCCCAAAAATGTGAGTCGTTTTTCTCTGCCCCCATCAAGTCACATTAAATGCAAGTCCTTTCACTACTATCAACCCTTCAAATATTCAAAATAACTTCTTATTCCCTTTACCTCTTCTGAAACACCCAACCTCTCACATTCCCTACACTCTACTACTCTCTCTTTCACTCTTGAACACTCTAAGCCCCAAGAGAACTTGCACTCATGGTTGCTCCAAGACAACTTGCCCCCATGGAGAGATTCCCTGAGAACGACTTCGTGCCTGGAAAACGAATCAACTTGAAGAAACTGGAAGATGAAGGCTTCCCTCTGACTCTCTATATCATAAACATTGGGTGGGAGTCTTTTGTATAGAGGAAGACTCACTGGTACCACGTGCCTTATGCTTTCTTCTAAGCCTCTGCATCTAAAGTCAACGGAACCATCACTGGGACCGTCAACAACCAAGCTATCATTATTTCCACTGACACCATTGCAGTAGTGTCTAGCTACAAGGAAGAAGGCGACATGTTTGCTAAAGACTGGGAAAAGGTCATAACCCCCGAAACCATCGACCTGGCTCTCTATGGGCGTCCCAGACCCCAAACGAAAAGGATGCTCTAAAGAAATTTATGTACCCCTCAAATATGAAGTGGGATTACAAACTTCTTCACAACATTCTGCTGCACATCATCCTTCCACGCAACAACTCGAAGGACAATGTGTCCTCAAAGGATCAATTCTGCCTATACAAGATATTCGTAGGCCACAAGGTGAACCTTTTAGCTCTTGTTATGGAAAACTAGAGATCATGCCTCACCAAATCCAAAGAAAACTTGAAGGAAAAGCAAAGGTACCTAATTTCTTACGCTATGCTATTCACTCAAATCATTAGATTAGCTGGTATAAATAAGTTTGCATAGGAGAAGAAGAAGCACAGTTTAGAGATCGACATAACTATTATAAGAAAGATGAGGATAGCTCACCTGTTCCTAAATAGGTTGCCAAGCATCTAGAGCTGACAGTGATCAAGGAAGAACCTGTTGATGATGCAGTGGGAATCGCATTCAAGGTGAGATCATCTATTGATCCATCTACTCACCCTGACTCCACCTAGCAGCTTCAACCACCTCCCCAACAGACAAAACCTCAACAACTTCAAACATAGCCCAAACAGACCAAATCCCATAGACACAAACTACCCATCAAAAGACCATCCCAATAGGAACCAAAAT
The DNA here is from genome assembly GCA_004329165.1 of Spatholobus suberectus. Lineage (NCBI taxonomy): Eukaryota > Viridiplantae > Streptophyta > Magnoliopsida > Fabales > Fabaceae > Spatholobus > Spatholobus suberectus. Next base: position 25,256,742 of record CM014729.1, read on the forward strand.
CACAAGTACAAGAACAACCTACTTCCCCACATAAAAAACAAAAACCCCTCACCATTCGTCTGAAACCTAAACCTACTCCTCAACCCGATCTAGATGATGTCATTCGTATTGTATCAAACACCTTCTTACACCCAAACACCCAGCCATTCCTAAATCCTCATCCGAAAAACAAGTGTTACCTCTTGTTGCCGCTAAAGAGTCTGTCCCAACAGACGAAACTAGAAGGTCTCACAAGCTTAAGAAAATCAAGCAGCCCAAGACAGAAGTAGATGAGGCAAGGCAACTGAAGAAAGCCAAAGCCCAATCTAAACAGGCTGAGAAGAAAAGGAAGAAGAAAGAAGAGAAATTAGCTGCACAAGAAAAGGAATAGATTAAGGAGGCGGTGCTTCAATCCGTCATCGAGCACTCACTACAAACAGTTCAAGAAGGGCATGATGAAGAAGAATTGTTTAATCAAGAAAACATCATTGCTACTTCCAGAGGAAGATTACCCAAATCACTTCTATGGGAAGTGCCTCAATCTGTGTTTGTCTCACAAGTCTTCCAGTGTCTTACCACTGATCTCATGGCAAGACCAAGTAGTGGATAGTCTGCAAAGACTATCACATTTCGTCTGCCACAAGCTAAAGACTCTTCGTCTGGAGGAATGGCGAAACCCATGATAGATGAAGCCTTACTTGAGCTATACTGCTCTAAGACACTTCCTTTTGAATGCCTTCAACAAGATGCTACTCAATTTGAAAATCCAAAATCTCGAAGCGTTGGCAGATCCAAAGAATATGCGCCTTAAGAGCCATTTGAACCAGAGATCCTTCAAGCATTTATCAATTATGAACTGGGCGAGGTCAACAATCCTAAACTGTAGAGGACAATTGTTGAAGAAGAATGGTCTTTACTGGTGCACCATAGGTATGCGAAGAAGATGGTTGAACGTGAAGACGCAACCCCCGCTATCTCTTATGAGCCACATATTACTCCATATGTTTGGGAGGAAAGGTACAACACCAGATCAGACGCACCCATCTTTATCTACCCTCCTTCTACCAAAACTAGATTTCCCCCTGGCTGCAAAGTTTGGAGACAAAAGGGAATCCTCTGCCACACATCCCCATTCCTTGTCAAGTGCAATTACTCTGAGTACTTGATCATGTGTAGAACATATAATTATAAGCCAAAGATCATATATCCGTTCTGCCATGGGAAGATAAAAACTTATCCCCTTGCCATCAGTCCAAAAGATAGTCCTAACTTTGAAGAGTGGAGGATTGGCGATGATGACTGGGAGCTAAGCAGAGTGATGTACAACTTCCTTCACGAAATCATGCAGATCTCTCTCCAACATACAATATGTGAGAGAAGGTGTCCAGACCTTGACCTAGGATCTCCTAGACTTATGGCTAGACGAATGACGCTTATACTTAAGCCATGGACGACCTTTCGCATATGCTGCCAGAAGAAATTTCAATGCCAAAATCTGCCTATAGGTAAAGGCAAAAAGCCTAAATTCAGATGAGACCCAAAGAGACATCTGATGGTTAGAAGAAGAGCTATCTCCCCTACACAATTGGCCATACTCAAAGGGAAAGAGATTTTATGGAGCGAAGACTGAAAGAGGCTTTAAGATCATGTTAAAGCTCTCAAGCACTTTTCAGGTCTGACTACTGAGGAGAAGAACATGTTGAGTCATCACGTAGCTATCCGCCCTAGAGACCACTGGATGCAAGTATCTTCTGCCTCTTCGTCTGATCCACTCCCTTCCAATCAATTCACCCTCAATTGCCTACAAACCTATGTTTTCTTTTCTACTAATGGAACCACTTTTGAAGTGTTCTTGTCCATTGGACATTTTTGGTTCTACGGCCCTCTTGTCCTCTACATCTTCAATCTTTGTTTTGTAGAAGAACCAACAAACGAAGAAGACATTAGGTCCACCCCTGCTCAAAATCCTTCAGACATTCATCAAAAGGTAAAAGAACTGAAGCAGACCGTTCAACATCTAGAGGTTACTCTTCTTAAAGAAAGCAGAAAGCGCAAACGTGCCGAAGCCTTGATCACATAGTTAGCAAAAGCATTTCAAAGGTGACCTAGGCTCATCATCTACACGTTCAGACTCTGATTCTTTGGATTAATGATGTCAAAAGGGGGAGAAAAATAAAACAGGAGACCACAGGGGGAGCACAATCTTAGGGGAGTATCCCTTATCATATCATATTTTTATTACTCTGAACAATATGTTTCCTTTATTTACAATTACAATCAATATCCAGTCTTTTGTTTGATGAATCTGAATTGCTTGCTAATGAATGATATCGTGTCTGCTTGGTAAACATAACTTTCATAACTAAAAGAATCTTGCATGAAAATCGTAGTCTAATAAAACTTAATTTTTTGAAACTGCTTATAAAATACAAGTTGTTTGCCATCATTAAAAAGTGAGAGACTGTTAAGACAAAGGCGAATTTATGACCCTCGATTAATTTTGATAATAACAAACAGTCTTATGATCAATCCTCTGATCACTCGCTATTATTGCATGTTTTCACTATCGTCTGTTCACGCGTTTTTATAAAGGTTCATAACAACTAACTTTTTCAAACGATACATATTGATCTTTTAGCTCTGTAGTTTTGAAAAAGCGCGTACTATCTCAAAAGAGAAGACATCTACGTACCTATCTCTGAAAAGGTTTGTCTTTACACTTAAAAGAAGGAATTTGTGCATAGATGTCAGTATGGAAAGCAAATATGTCCACTGCAATAAAATTGAGTATGAGAATGGCTATATAAGCAGACTGCTTTATCTTATCAGAGTGACCGATTGGTGAAAAGCATTAAATGCTGCATTTAATGTTCCAATGACTACTTTATTCACCAGACGAAAGATGTCTATAAAAGCTCTCACAACGGGCACTTTAGGAGAATTCTATAAATAAAATAAAAGACCTTAGTCACAAAAATGAAACTCTTAATTGGCAAATTTTCTTTTCTCTTAATCTGTAATCATAAATGATTTCCTTGCGTGACAATTTCTTGAACTTCATTGTATATTCATCTGATAAGACGTTAGCTTAGTGTGATAACTTACCCTCAACCATTTCTTTGTGAAATTGGTGGAAGCCTAAAGAGGGAATACTTAGGTATTTGCTTGGAGAGGCAAATAAAAGACTACTTGGGTTAAACCTAAAGAGGCTTGGATAAAAGAATACTTGTAACTTGTTTAAGTTATAGTGGGACTTGGTTGGTTACCAAGAACTGGATGTAGTCTCTAGGGTGTGACGAACCAGTATAAATCTTTGTGTTTCTCTTGCTTACAGCTTCTCTTTCGGTTTTACAAATATCTTTTAAAAGTATTTATCTTTTGTCCTTCAAATGAAACGCTTTTTGAAAAGGTTTTGCGAAAAGTTTTAATAACACAATTCAACCCCCCTTCTTGTGTTTTTCTTGTGTTTTACAATTAATATCACTACAATAAGATATCTTTTCTCAACAACTAATGTTGTTATGAAAAAGTATCTTTTCTCAGCAACATTGATTATTGTTATATATTGAATTTTCTTAATAACAGAAGTAGCGACATAAATTACCATTTCCTTAATAACTTAAATTATTGAAAATTTTTATATAAATATTAAATTTTATTTTAATAATAATTATATATTATTTTAAAAAAATAATATTAATGGAAATAATTTTATTATCATAATTATTTAAAATTAGATAAAATTAAAAACTAATAAAAGTATATACTTGTTTAAAAACAAATGATAATATTGTTAGTGCAAAAAAAAATATTAACAAAATATAAACACAACATATATAAACATCACTAAATATCATAAAATATTCTTTACATGATTTAGTGGGTATGGAAAAATAAATGTAAGAAGAAGTCAATATTTTAAATAAACTTTAGTATTTCAAGATATTAGTTTATGATTCTCAATCAAAAGATGCTCGATGTTCACCAAAATATAAATAGTAATATGGAAAATGTTTCGCAGATACTTCAATGCTAGACTATACCTTGAGACAAAGAAATAAAAGAGAAAGATATCATAAATGTAACAAAAAGAGAGAGAGAGAAATAAGAAATGTCAACAATGTGTTTTAGTTTTACAATGGGGTGTCTAAAAAATATTAGTCTAATAATATATAGGAGATATTTCCTAAGGTATCTGTTTGTTTTTAGAAAGAGAATTTTAGTAAGTTGTACCTTGATTCTTTGGGTATATTTTAAGAAAATTAAAGTATATTTTAATAAAATACTCCTTCTTAAATATAAGTAATATACGTTGACATATACTCATCTATTTTTTCAAAATGAGTAAGCTACACAGTTAGAAAAAAAAAATTATAATATACTAAAATAATCTTTAAAAAAAAAAGTGAATGTAGGTTCACACAATCACACACACACATAAATATATCAAGATCAATTATCAAACTTTTATGCTTACATTGCTTAATAACTTTTTCTTGTATAATGTGAAATTAAAAGATTTAGCCCATTACAACAAACACGGAATTAGCAACAGCCTCGAGATTGTCGTAATTAGAAATGGCCAGGTTGTCACTATGTCAACGTTTTCTAAAAAAAATTTAATTGCACGTGACGGCTTAGCCATTGCTATAGAATAATTTAAAAATATATCTATCTATCTATCCATATATATATATATATACACACTAAGATTAACTATGTTTTTAGTCCTATAAAATACTATTTTTTGGTTTTGGCCCCTATAAAATTATTTTTTTTAAAATGGTCCTCGTAATTTTTTTTTTGATTTTGGTCCCTTTTATTTTGTTTTAGTCCTTGTAATATATTTATTTTTTTGTTTTTGTTCGTATAATATTTTGTTCATTTTGAATTAATCCCTTTGAAAAAAATTTGATAAGGACTAAAAGCAAATTATTTACACTACAAGGACTAAAACAAAATAACAAGGACCAAAATCAAAAATGAAATTTTACAAGGACCATTTTAAAAAAAAAAAATTATAAGGACCAAAACCAAAAAAGCAATATATTACAGGAATCAAAAACATATTTAATCCTATATTTTAATTGTAAGCAATAGGTAGGTTGTCACTACTTTTTAACTACTAAAAACATGTCTCACGTATTTGTTTTGTCTCTCACTTTCTCCGTTACATTTTTTAAATTTAAAAACAAACAACAACAAGGCTATCGAGAGAGTCAGGTCTCACTTATATTCCTTTTTTACCATCAACCACTTCCCCTTGCCCCTCACTCTCTTTTCTCTAGGCCCCCTTCTTCCTCTTCTCCTTTTTTTCTCTCTTTTCTTTTCTTTTTTTTTCTCTTATTGATGGTTGTTGTTGGTTTCTCTACGTTATAGGTGGTTGCAACGATAACAAAGATTTACAACAATGACGACTTTGTGGTGGCGATGGTGTTTTCTTTCTCCCTCTTCTCCCTCTTTATTTTCTCTTTTCTTTTTTTTCTCTTATTGATAGTTTCTCTATGTTATAGGTGGTGGTTTCTCTATGTTGCAGGTGGAAGTTTCTCTATTGTAGGTGACAATGGCTTTGTATGGTGGCAATGTGCAGTGGGTGTTTAGGGTGTTTTATGCGGTTTAGGTGTTGCATGTGATTTTAGGTGTGTTGACTTAGGGAGAAAAGGAGAACATTACTGGTAACAACAATATTTTTTTGTCAGTTTTTGCATATTTGGTTTACATAAGTGACGGCCTAGACGTTGCTAGTAAACATCGACCTCATTGGCTAACACAAACAAGTTTGCAATGACTTGATTAGTGACAGTCACATGGTAGTTGTTTAGCCAACGATAAAAGCAACATTTGCGACAACCTTTGGCCATTGCTTATTAATGATTTTCTTGTAGTGACTGTCAAATTGAAAGATTTTGTAGAGTAGATTGAGTTTATAAAATTTCATGCAAATTAAAAAATAATCAACATTTCATTGCACTACATTAAAATATAAGTAAGTGTCCATGGCTAGATAACATATATTGATGAATGTCCAAATTATGTGAAATTTTATATACATGCTCAAAAAGACAATACCAAATGATTCAATGGATGAATTGATTAATTTTATATTCTACATAAAGTTATTAAGATGTATAAGTAAAAAAGTTTGACATCTAGTATCAATTAATCTTCTCTCTCTCTCTCTTTATACACACACGCACTAATATTTTAGCATGTATAACACACAGTATAAATGTTTATTTTAAATAAATAAAATTTATAATAAATAAATACTTTTGATAGAGGTGGCAAATGATTCGTCTGGGCTAGCGAGCCAAGGTGTGAAAATAAAATAAAAATAATAAATAATAATGAGCCAAATAGGTCTGGTAATTTTCAGGCCAACATTTATAGGTCTAACTTGACCCATCATGTTGGCCCAATTTTTTTCAAATTCAAGAGTCCACTCTGACCTTATTTATAGGTTGTTTGGGTCGACCCATCAAGTCAGACCCAATTTGTCACCTCTAACTTTTGAATATATAAATTATATTATAATTAAGATTCATACAAATTATCTTTTTTTTATTGAAATTGAATTAATTACAATACAAGTTGTCCTTTTTAGTAGTAATCAAATTAATTATGATGCAAATTATACTTTTTATAGTTACTTGTAATTGTAATTGATTATTATTAGAAATGATAACTTGTATCATAATTAATTCAATTTCAGTTAAAAAAAGTAATTAGTATCATTATTAATTCGATTACTATTAAAAAAAATTGTATCATAATTAATTTAATTTTAATTAATAAAAATAATTTGTATCATAATTGATTTGATATTAAAAGGTAACTTGCAAAAAAAGGTAACTTATATTGCAAATTAATTACATAATGAAAACATGTTTACGTTATATTAAATTTTTTCGAAAAAAATTAACATAATAGAAACGTATTTTTGTTGTGTATCTATTATTGACATCTAATAGAAACAAGTTTTCATAGTGTATTGTACATAGATATAAAATGAAAATGTGTTTCCGTCAAGGACATTTTTGTTAAAAAAGAAAAAGTAACAATGTGAACTTAAATATAAAAGGTGTGAGAATAATAGCTCCCATCTTTGATAGTGTTGATTCAGTTTTCTTTTTGCTTTTAAAAAAAATTATTTTAAAGTTCAAACCTAAAACATGGATTTAAAAATAAAGTAAAATTTATTTGACTTTTTTATTTTTTTAACTTAAAAAATCTATGAGAGAATCGGGGTGTTTATGACTCGTCCTAGCTCATCAACTTGGTCTGACTCAACAGAAGTTTTGACAGGTTCAAATTTATGAAATTAGACCCAGTATATTTTGAGAACAAGTTTAGGTTATTCTTCAAATCATTTCAACCTAGTCTAATGTTATATATTGTTTTAAAAAGTATAATTTTTTAAATAATTGTGTATTAACAATACAATTTCTTGACTTAATAAATAACGTTTTGTTTAACATAATATTATATTTATCTTGATATCATTTATATCAAAATATATATTATAAAATATCATTTATATTGATATCATTTTTGACATAATAATTATTGTAATAAACATTTTTTTCAAAAATATTTAATGTACTTTAAAAATAATCCTAGATAATTATAAAAGATTAAAGAAAGCAAAGAAATAACGTTTATACACATACATATCCTCTCACTATATAAATTAGAATAGTTATCTTCAATAAGAGCATTTTTAGGATTTTTTTTCCTTCAACGAGAGCATTTAGATTTTTCTTAACATGTTATCTTTTTCAATTTATCATTTTCATTTTTTATTTTTCAATTGAATTTCAATATTTTTTAAAAAAATTATCAATAATTAAAAATAACTTTACATCACAAAATAAATTGTTTATCATAAACCTAAAATATAATTTATATGTTAAAAAATTTGATTACTATTAAAAAAGTTAGATTGTTTCGTAATTAATTTAATTTCAATTAGAAAAGATAATTTGTATTATAATTGATTTGATATTAAAAGATAACTTTTTAACAAGGGTAACTTATATTACAAATTAATTATACAACAAAAATATGTGTTAGTTTTTTTGAAAAAAAATAATATCAACGACATTTTTGTCAAAAAAATACAAAAAAGTAAGGGTGTGAACTTAGACATAAAGGATGGGCTAAAATATATTTTTGGTCCCATATCTTCTTATTAAAATTTGTTTTGGTCTTTTATCTTTTAAAAAATTCATTTTGAGGCACAATTTTGAATCTTTTTTTGGTCTTTTTAATTCTCATATTAGAATTAATGTTGTCCTTCTGAAATAGTGATCGTTTTCAATTTTGGAGCACAATTTTGAATCTTTTTTTGTTGATTCAAGATATGAAATTTGTCTCATTAGATTCACCTACATGAAAACTATGAACCTAACTGCTGTTCAAATCAAAAAAGGTCATAAATATGGTGAAAATTGCATAAAAAATAAATTTTACAAGCAATCGAAAAAGAATCTGATGTTAGATTTTATAGTTTTTCAGTTGCTTGTGGAACTTACTTTTCACGCAATTTTCACCATGTTTATGACCCTTTTGGTTCAAATATTAGTTAAGTTCCACAGTTTTCATGTAGGTGAATCTAACGAGACGAGTTTCACATCTTGAATCAGTCAAAAAATGGTTCAAAATCGTGCTCTGAAATTGAAAACGATCATTGTTTCGGAAGAACAACATTAATTCTAATTTGAGAGTTAAAATATCAAAATGAGTCTTTTAAAACATAAAGGAACAAAATAAATTTCAATAAAAAAATAAAAGACCAAAAATATATTTTAGCCTAAAGAGTATGAGCATAACAATTTTTCCTAAGATTGGATCGAACATAGCCGACCCCAGACGACAATGTGGGTTAGTGGGCCAAACAACGTTGTGAAGTCACTTCGCCAGATCCTTCTTCCTCCTTCAACTTAAAGGCAGCCTCAAGACTTGCCAAACGACCGTCTAGCAGTTAAAGCCTTCCCCCCCACCCTTTTAAACGAAGAAGGTTCACAGAATCATTATCTTCACATTTCAGCACTCACCAATTGACCTTGGCCTAAAATGAAACTCTTCTGATCTTTAGCAAAACACTTGACAATTAGTTTTAAGTTGTGTTTGGACGAGGAATTTTAAAATTTTAAAGAATTTGAAATGGTTGAAATTTGAATTGCTTTAATTTAAATTTTCTTCATTTATTAAAGGCTCTGTTTGGATAAATCAATTCAAATTTTTAATTTTCAAATTATAAGTTTGGATATGACATTTTAATTTCCACCACGTATAAAATTTTAATTTTTAAATATATATTTAAAAATTAAATTTTTAATATTAAACTTTTTCAAAAATAAATATTAGTCAATTTTTAAATAGTTAATAATTCACAAATAATTTTACTATTAAATAATATTTAGTAATTTAAAAATATAAATATTGATACTTTTTTACATCGATATTGATAAAGAGAAGAGAAAAAAGAAAGAAGGAAAGAAGAGAGAGATGGGAGAAAGAGGAGAGGGAGATAAGACAAAGGGGAGAGAGAAGGGGGAGAGGAGAGAAGAAAGAGAGTGAAGAGAGGGAGATGAGAGAAAGGAGAGAGGCTATAGAAAAATAGATAACAAAAAGAAAGGAAAGAGAAAGAAGAGAGAGAGAAGAAAGAAATAGGAGAGAGAAAATAAGCATAGAAGTAAGAGAAAGTAAGTATGAATAATTTTAAATTCTTAATTTTTTGGTGGAATTTGAAATTTTACAATTTTAGGTAATCAAAATACTTTTATAAATTACTAGAATTTTAATTTCTTATTAAATTCCTTATCCAAACAATATATTTCATCACAAAGTATTTTAAATTCCTTGTAAAAATAAAGTACCCTCTTAAAATTCCTCATCCAAACACAAATTAGGTAAATTCTAATTTCAAATTCAAATATTTTAAACCCTAAGTGGATTTCACAACAACTTCCTACAAGTTAAACAGAGGAAAATTTATTTTATGGATGACCAGTGTAGTAAAAGGTACTAATCATATCAATAAGGATTAGATCATGTGTCTTATTATTTTAGTTACGTCGGTCACAATCTGAGTCGATCATCGAATTTAAATTTGTTATTCAAATTAATCAGCTGGTGGAATATATCTGAAAATGCTTCAATTTTCGTGGTCAAATCACTTTTCTCGGATATTATCTATTCATTACATAACACAAATCAACTTTGAACTACTGAAATTTTGTGTGTGTTCAAAACCGAGTGCGCAGACTTATGTGGTACATATTAGAATTGGTCAGGTCCTATTAAGCTTAATGAAACTCTGCTATTTGTCTACGGCTTTTGTGGGGGAGGTGGTGAAGAGATCGATATCGTTATTAACGAAAGTTGACTTAATAAAACACGTCATGAAAGTGATGAAACAACGGTATTGCACATTTTTTGGTCTTTCAAATATCTAGATGCGATTCATTCTAGATATTTGAAATTCGATATAGTTAAGTCATCTTTGAGGTTATCTATTAAATATTCCATCGCTTTTCAGAGAGTATTGAGTGACGATATTTATTACTATCTTTGGAAAAAAAAAGTAAAGTTTTAACTTTTTTTCAATGTTTTTAAAACCGGACCGGTCATTGAACCGGTCAAGACACTGATTCAAGGTTCAATGGTTTAACCGGAGTTGAACCGTGGTCGAACCGGTATTAATAAAATAATAATAATAATAATTAAATAATACATAAAAAATTAAAAAAATATAATGTCACAACTTTATAATATTAAAAACTAAAAATAAAATATAATTTTATAGGTTCTTAACATATACAATACCTAAAAAAGTTCAAATTAAAAATGTCATAATACTTAAATCTAAGTTTTAATAATACACATCAATATTTATTAATAAAAACAAGTTTATATTTAGAATAAAAAAGAAAATGACAAATATTTTAGGTTGATTTTTATTTCTTTAAAGAAAAAATATTAAAATAATATTTTATTAGACTTTTTTATTGAACCGCTGCAAATCGGTTTTTTACCGGTTTTTGACCGGTTCACCGGTTCATAGACCGGTTTTTTACCCAGCCGATTTTTGGTTTAATTGGACCGGACATAGGACCAGTTCACCGGTTTTCTGGTTGAACCGGCCGATCCGGTCCGGTTTTCATAACATAGCTTTTTTCTACTTTTTAATTAGACATTTTTAATATATTATTTTAATGTATATTTTATACACTACTTTCGTAACGAGTTAAAAAATATCTCGCTCAACCAATCTCAAATTACCCTCCTTTTATCTTTATATGTTTGATTTTCTTAATCATCTATCTTTTTCAATCTACCTTCTTTTATTTCTATCTCTAAATTAAATTTTAATATTTTTAAAACAAATTGTCAATAGTTAAAAATATTCTTTTATCACAATTTAAATTGTTTACTACAAACCTAAAATATAATTTATATATTTAAATATATTTATTTATTATAAGTTTTAATTATAATATAATTTATATATTAAAAAGAGTGGGGATCAAGTTACTCCAAGAGCAACTCTTGGTATAGTTACTTCACTCAATAACTCTTAATATATATTAAATTCTAACGATCTAACTATTAAATATTTTGATATTATGTCAATAATCATGTATATCAAATTTTAGGTAAATTGGACATTTGTAACTAGTTAATTTTATAGATAACATTTACTTATAATTTAGAAAAGTATATTATACATTAATTCGAATTTATTTAATGAAGTATCAAATAATTTTAAAACTTAATAAAAACTTGAATACTTGATTTACTTAATAAAATCTTTTAATTTAATGATTGAATGGTTAAAATTTAATATATACTAAGAATTATTGAGTGAAGTAATTCTGCTAAGAGTTATTCTTGAAATAACTTAATCCTTACCCTATTAAAAATATTAATTTATTATAAATTTTAATTATATAAGAATCTCTCTTTGTCTCTCTTAAATTTGTTTGTTTCAAGTAAATTTCAATGGAATTTTTTGAAAGATTGGAAGTGAACGAATTAAATAAAATTTGAATTGCTTAGAGAAGAGTAATGAGATTGACATTTTTTCAAAAAATAAATTTCATAAAAAATATTTAAAAATTAAATATCAATTATATAAATTTAATCTCACTCATTACATTGTTCACATATGATCCCCTTAAATTCACTCTTTCTCCTTTTTCAACCTAAAACTTTAGATTCGACACATTATTTCTATGCACTCTAGTCGTAGTCTACAAAATATCATGTGTTTTGTCATCGATCATCATTTATTAGTGGTTAAGATGTCACTTATTTATGATGGAGTCCTCATGCAAAACATTATGTTATTGATCTTTGACGATTAGGCCATTGCACTTATACTTGTCTACATTTGAGCTATTGTACTTCTCTAAACTCCATGTAGTCTTTACTAGCTACCATTGTGTTTGAGTAATCATGCCCCAGATCCCTGAGCTTGAACCAAAACCACTACCAGATGCCAATCAAGATCAAGAACTAAGGCTATGAATATCACTAAATTTGAATCTAATTTGTGAACCACCGCAAAGTAAGGAAACAAAAAATCTCAAGGATTGTGAGCATAACTACCAAATTGTCATACTAGAAATGAAATAACTAAAATAATGGAGCCTTGGGAACGGTAAATGGAGTGTCCTTATTTTAATCAAATCGAACCAATGTTAACGAGTCTAGTTTCTTTAAACTCAATACTCGACTCTAGATCAATAAGTTCTTAATAATATTACTCCATTTTGACTCACTAAGTTGAACCAACCAAGTTTTTTGAAGATGAATCAAGTTGGATAGTTTGAGTTCATAGTTTTTACACACACATATAATACTTAAAAAGTAAATATTATATATATATATATATATATGGGTCAGGATCCGTTGACACCAGGTGTCAAATTTAGTTAAATTACACATTCAATAACTTTTTATATAATACAAATTTAGCCAATCCAACCGTTGAATTTGATGATATTATCTTTATGATTATGTATATCAAATTTCACATCATTTGGACTTTTCTAAATATGTTATCTAATATTGAATATTTACATGTATTTCAATATCATATTGTACGTTAAAATAAAGTGATTTAATGAACTATTAAATAATTTTAGAATTGTATGAAATTTTGTATACTTAATCTAATTAATAAGAACATCAAATTCAACGGTTGGATTGGTTAAATTTGCTTTATACAAAAAGTTATTGAAGGTGTAATTTGACTAACTCTTACATGGTGTCAACAGATCTTGCCCCTATATATATATATATAGGGAGAGATCAAATGACACCGGTTTAACTTACATAAACTATTACACCATTTAATAACTTTAAATTGGATAATTTTATCTCAAAACCCACCATTAGATTGAAAGTTTCTTTAACATAGATCATATGTACAAAATTTTACATTAATCCAAAAGTATTTGATAACTTATTCATACAGATTAAAATGGAAGTAATATATTTTTTTCAAAATATAGTAAAACATGAGTCATTTGATTACCTTCTTATTGTTATTCAATTTTGACAAAATTTGACAGAAACGGTCCTGGTAATATGAAATTATAATTTAACGATTGGATCGATGAAAATCACATTCTATATCAAGTTATTGAATGGTGTAATAGTTGGTGTAAGTTACACCGGTGTCATTTGATCACTCCCCATATATATATAGGGGAGTGATCAAATGACACCGGTGTAACTTACACCAACTATTACACCATTCAATAGCTTTTAATTGGATAATATTATAACATAGATCATATGAACAAAATTTTATATTGATCCAAAATTATTTGATAGACGTAATATATACTTTTCAAAATATGAGTCATTTGATTATCTTCTTATTGTTATTCAATTTTGACAAAATTTAACACAAACAATATTGGTAATATAAAATTATAATTCAACAGTTGGATCGATAAAAACCACATTCTATATCAAGTTATTGATGGTGTAATAGTTAGTATAACTTACACTTGGTGTAATTTGATCCCTTCTATATACATGTATGTATATACATATACATATACATACATATACATACATACATACTTTATTGTGTGTGTGTGTGTGTGTGTGTGTATTGTAATCAAATATGTTTGGTTTAGATCAATTTCAATTAAATTTTTTGAGATATTAGAACTAAACCAATCTAATGAAAATCCATTTCGTCAATTTCTTTAAACATGATGTTCAACTCGAGATCAATCGATTTTACAAGGTTTACCTAGACTCACTTACCTCATCCATCCATATGTATATACACATGCACATACATACATACATACATGTGTGTGTTGTGTGTGTGTGTGTGTGTGTGTGTGTGTGTATGTGTGTTATACTTTAAAAGTCAATATTTCATTAAAAAGATAATGTCTTAGAAAGTATTTAATTTTTATAACTAAAAGATTTGTTAAAAAAATATATAAAATTACTCTTGTAACATGTGTATGTATGTATGTATATATGTATTGTGCAATCAAATTTGTTTGGTTCAACTCAATTTTAATGATTTTTTGGAGTTTGGAACTAAACCAATATAATAAAAATTGAGTTAGTTTGGTCAAGTAGTCAAGTTGACATTTTTTAATTAAGTTTCATAAAAAATATTATAAAAATTAAAATACCTACCATAATTCCATCTCATTCATTACGTTGTTCACATATGATCCCTTAAATCCATTTTTTTCCTCTTTTAATCTAAAAGTTAGATCAGACACATTCTCTCCATGCACACCAATTTTAGCTACAAGGTCATTATTAGGTGTTGTGTCAAAATTTATTAGTGGTTAAGATGTCATTCATTAGTGATGGAGCCATCAAGTATATGTATTGATCTTGAACAATTGAGCAATTGTTGCACTTGTACTTGTCTACATTTGAGCCATCACACTTTTCCAACCTTCATCTAGTCATTATTTGCCACCATTGTGTTGGAGTAGTCATGCCTCATCCCTTATCTTGAACCAAAATCACTATCAAATATGATGTCAATCAAAATCAAGAACTTAAGATGAGAACATAACCAAGTTTGAATCAAATTGTGAACCGCAAAATAAGGAAACAAAAAATGTCAAGCATTTATTGTTAACCAAGTGACCTCAATAACTTAAGAGAGAGGTGAATTGACTTATAATAAAAACTTTTTCACAAACCTTCCACCCCAAATCGTGAAGAATATGATTCAGAAAAGAGACGAAGAGAGAGATCTTTTGTTTAATTTTGATTAGGGAATTCAAAAACAAAACAAAGAAAACCACACATTAAAGCATATAAAACAATAAAGATAAAGGTTAGAAAAGAGTACACCACAATTTATCTTGGTTCAGTCACAAATCGTGACCTACGTCTAGTCTCCAAGCCACGCTTGAGATTTATCCACTAATTGATTAGAGTTTATAGTGCAGCAAACCTTTTATGTAAGGATCTGACTTGTTAGGATTAGAACTCTGCTAGTATTTAATTGGGATTGGGAAAAAAGACATTATTTATTTTAAATTGATGAAGACATGGGTATATTTTTTGCATTTTGTATAAACTTGGACTTAGATTTCGCCAATATGGGATTGGTAGTATAATTATTCTACAAAATAAATTTAAAGGTAAACAAAAGGAAGGCCATAGAGCATGGCAACATCTGCAGGCACTTAATAAGCAATTTATAAATATGCTTCAACCTAAATAGGCTAGTAAATATAAAACTTCTCATATAGATAAAGTAAAGTATAAAAACATAAATCCTCTACTTCTCAGTGTACTTGAGAGATAATATATATAATAGGGGTTTAGGGAGAGGAATAGAATGATTATACAACTTCCAAGATGAAATTTTCCTCACATGTATTTAAAACATTAAAATAATGGTTTCCAAGGTTTACAAAAACAAGCAAATACCCATCTTAAATAAGCTCAATCCACTAATTAAAGTACAGCTAGTCCTAACCCAATAAACTAACATCTCACACCGTCTACGAACACTACTGGCCTTACCTCATACTATCAAGACTACAACTCCCACCACTGATCATGCTAGAGAGGGAGAATGCCACCTAGACCTATGCATTCACTAGGGTCACTCCAATCAGCTCCCATTTGAGCTATAAACTTATCGATATCCTCAATAATACATCCTTCTATCTGTAGCTTCGAAGATGCAAGTCCTATATCTTCCAGGAGTGACTATCCTAGGGTTATCATTACCAAAGGGCTTCGTGCCCAAAGGTCACTATGCCACTAAAGATGTTACTATGATTATTTTTGTCTGCCTACTCCTTATACTTGGTCTTGGTATCAGAACCTAGTCCTTTATCTTGCCTTTAAGGGTACTCTAGGGGTGACTATGTACTTTCATCTACTACTTGATGACAAGTAGGGCAACAACAAACCAAAAACAAAAGGGGTGAGTCATAAAGCCAAAGAACAAATAACCTAAGTATATATAATTGCATTTCACCCATAGGATGCCCATCCAAGCATTCACATGCACATACTCAATTATAGGGCCTTAGGATAAGGCCCAAGGAAATGTCACTCACTAACGACAATACTTCCCCCATCTATACTGTACACACACACACACACACACACACACACACACACATACACTTGAACCATACTAAGATGGTTAAACACGTAGTTCAAGCCAAGGAACATAGGCAACATGTATAAGTGTACTAACGTAAACATGGCTTACCAATCCAATGTTGATTAATACAGATTAACACACATTGCCCTACATTACCACCGTCATAAATTATTGTTCACAGAGTATAGCACTTCAAGCAAGAAATTAACACTAAGGCAAGAATTTCACATGTAGATATACATTCATCATGCACAACCATAAGCTAAGATCTCATCAAAATAGTACTTATTGCATGCACAGTCATTAATGCCTTAGCAAGTCCACACAAGCATTATCATAGCACCATGTAACCACACCATATCACAAATAAAGTCATACGCATATAGGAAATAGACAATCAATTCATTCCACAACATCATGCCCAATAGTCATAACACATATCACGTGGGTTAGTTTCCTATATATATGTTGTGCATGAAATATGCATAAGTCAATTATATTCCTTCCAGTTATGCATAAATATGAATAGGATACCCATAACCTTGTAATATAGCGCCATTCACCCCACACCAAGCATTTTTATCACTTCGTACGAAGCATTTCCTCAAATTTATGCAATATATGTCTCTATGAGACTTTCACAATATATGTCTCTTCGAGATTCCTGCAATATATGTCTCTATGAGACTTTCGCAATATATGTTTTTTTGAGACTTTCACAATATATATCTCTTCGAGACTTTCACAATATATGTCTCTATGAGACAGATCACTTGCGTACGAGGCATTATGTCACTATGGCTTATAAGTCCAAAAAGAATTCCTTCCTGCATGTCATGATGCATGAGTAGTTTTTGCATCTTTTATCTTTGGCATCATAGATATGAGATGGATGGGATGGATTTCAAAAAACTCTCGCCCCGTCCTCCACTTAAATAGGTTTTGTCACCCTTAAGAATTTAATAGAAAAACTTACGAGATCCTTAAAACCAAGTCTTAGTAATTATAAGGATTTGAATACCAAGATATAAAGTATCATGGAAAATAGCTTTAGAAATCCACAAGAATATATGTGTGTGTGTGTGTGTGTGTGTACACCTTCACTCTATATCCATAGCCATGACTTCTTGGAGATTTAGCCCAATTGATATCTAGAGGCCAAAACTCATAAAAATCACTTTTCAAAGTTAAAGCATTCAAAATCCTTATATAAAACTAACTTGGGTAAGAAAAATCCTAAAAAGAGAAAACTCATTATTTAAGGTCAAGATTTCGCAAATACCATTTCAGGGTTTTAAGAAATCACTGGTATTTTTCCCAAAATTTTATAACCACAATAGGTACCAAAGATCCACATCCCTCTTATACTGCCAAAATAGAATCTCAAAAACAATTTCCATCTCCATACTCGTTTTTAAAAATTCTTCATTAATTCTCTTCTCATGCAAATGGAGTGATCCCAACTCCTCTAGAATCCTCACAATGTCTACTTTCATGAGAAAATATAATTCAACCATCATCATACACAAATCAGTATAGAATAACACAATTCTAGCCATAGCACAGATTCACAGCTCAACGAAACAAGTTGCACTAGAAAAATCACCATAATTCACAAAAAAATTCAAAACAAGATGGGATGAATTGCATTGTAAAGAAGATGCACATATCTATAATTCCAACAAAGGAAATTTGAAAATAAGGCCTATATCCACAACACATTTCGCATTACACAATAAAAACAGGGCAACACAAAAGAGTAGTACATATGTACTACCTTTATTCCATCTAACATAACTCATGGATGTGTAGCACTCAAGACTTACCACTAGATTTAGGTGCTGCACAAGCATACCAGAACAGGGGTGTGGTCCCTCAATCTTAAATTTTACATTTAGACTCCATTGAACCACTCACAAACCATTGGTACTCAAGCTGTCTAAACCCGAAAACCGCATATAACATGCCTTAAAGAAAATATTGGTATAATTAGTAGAAAATAAGTATTTGAGTGAGGTCAATTGGGTTTGGTAGCTAAGACACAAGACTTCAAAGTGGTAAAAGGACATAGCCAGATTCAATTCACACCGTTTGTATAGAAACTTTTAAGAACATGCATTTATAACTCAAAACACAGCAGGCTTTTCATATACACCTAACCAATACATAGCAAATTCGTGAATATAATTCCACTTTAACCAATAACCCAATTATATTCCTTTAAAATAGATTCTAAACATGGTATTAAGCACTATTCTCTCTCTTTTACAAGCTTGACACTTAGTTCAAAAGAAATACACCCACACATAGATTTAAAACATCAAACTTCCCCTTTTCTTGCATTTCCATATCATCCACATAGTCAGTTTTAATGTAAATTCTTGGCATTTGATCAAAAGCATATTAAATCATATGAAACACTACAATTCATGTTTGTACATAATAAACTTAGGCACACATAGCATCCATCTTTATAAACCACATGCATGGAAAGCATACAAGACCAAACTAGTGCTCTTTGAGTAATTACATTAATTGCTCTGAGTTAAGGTTCATTAACCCATGAGAAACTAATACTAATCTCTCAACAACACCATGTGTAGACATTTATACACATGATACAATTTGACAACTCAAGATATTAACAACTTCCACATCAAATTCACAAACATAAACAATCATGATTCTTCATAACCCTCAATTGTGGCCTGTAAAGTAACTCTATGAGCTACTTTACCTTATAGCTCTGTGGCCCTTCGAGGATTTACTTTGGATCCCCAAGGAATTCCTAAATACACAATTAACAGTAAACACACCTTCCAACCATAAATCACTAAATCATTTACAATGCAAAACAGAACAATATTATGGTTCACTCGAACGGATTCATAAGTTGTCAAGAGCGAGGTGCTCTTAATTAACTCTCTATGCCTATTGTTCGTAGGGCTTTCTCACTTCCCCTTACCTCAAGTTGGTGATGGGTCCTTGGAAGACATTTCAGGCTTCTTTCGTGTTCTTTGCTCTTTTTGCTCCCAACTTGCAATCGTTGAAGCTTTTTCCTCAGGCGTTCAATCGATGATTAAGAGCTTCCAAAATGAAGAGGGTGATGAGTACTACGCAACAACTGGGTCACATGTAGGATGAAACCACTATGAGCCCCACATATAAGCCTTAAACATATACCTATAAGAAAGAGAAAAGGAATAAGAACGATCTGAAAAGGCACTCTGATTATTATGATCAAGAGACTGCAAGGAGTGAACTTATATGATTGACTTCAGTCAAACGACCTTATACGAAGCCCTTTCTTTCCAAATCAAAAAAGTGAGAGATTTAGAAAGATCAAGGATATACCGAGTCAAAACAAAGTCGTAGACTTGATCACAAGCTCGAATAGATGAAGATCCATCGAATATAACTTGAGCTTGAGCTTTAAAAGCACCAAATCGAGACATGCATGGAAGAGAAAAAGAATATCTCATGCTTGCTGAGGCTTAGGAAAGCAAAGTCATGGAGGTATGTGGCTCATGGAAGAGGAGGAAATGGACATGCGGCGGTAGCGTCCTTGATGAAAGGCTAGAGAGAGTGGGTCGAGAAAGAGCTTATGGTGCTCTTGGTGGTTGGTGAGAATGGATGAGTGAGAAAGAGAAGGAATGAGTTCACGTTGTGGTGGTGGTGACATTAGGTGTGGGCCTCGAAGTGAAAAAGGAGTCGTGGGTAGGTGTTGGGTGAAAATGAGAGAAATTAAGTTTACTTAAAGGTGGGGTGACGACGTGTTTATGAAGTCAGGGGGTGATGTCGTTTTTGTACAAGAAGTAAGGAGGAGTTGGCTTCTCAATGAAGCTTTGCATGTGTACAACATGTAGGGGACGCAACACAAATCCATTTAGGAGTTATAAGGTGTTAATGTATGTGTAGCAATGGAAGGAAATTAACTTAAAATGCATAGGCACAACTTTAAGGTTACAAGGAAATGACTTTTAGAAATTAATTTAGACAAACTATGGAAATTGGAAATAGTTCTAGATTATTGAGATTGGACAATAATCTCAATATAGCTATTTAATATTTTTGGATGACTCGTAGAAAGTTTTGGAAGCATCAAGTGTTATTGCGAGTAGTTAATGATAGAAGATCGTTAGCTACAACTATGATGTAGTTGTCTAACTTATATGGGTATGCATGTATGATGTTTGAAGCCTTTATATCAACTCATCTTTAAATAACTTTAAGAAATATGATTCATTCATTTTGAAAAATTCTTTATTTTAATAAAATCTTTAATTAATAGCTATAATATTTAATAATACAAAAGAATTTGCTATGATAATTTATAGATTTAAAATAACATATTTTAAATCAATTAAAACACTTGAAAATATAGCTATAATAATTAATAGCTTGTACCAACATGTTTTTAATTTAACAAAGCATTTGTAATATATTTATCTTAGTTATGAAAACTCATTTTGATTAATATTAATCATCATCAAAACACACAATTCTAACTGTATATTATTTTCTTTTATATTTTAAAAGTATTTATTTCCCATTTAAAGAAAATATATATAATATCTTGATTATACTTCTTCTAGATTTTTAAATAAAGTTGACACAAAATATTTATTGATTTTCTCAAAAAGATATATTGATATTAATATCATGTAATTAAAGCTTGGAATAATATAGAAATACTACGTCATGTATTTTCTTGAAAGCTATTACCATAAACCATATCTTTACAAAAGCTAATTAAACAAGGGCTTTAAATGTACCCAAAAAAAAGTTGAATGTACCAAAAAAAACAAGGGCTTTAATATGCATTTATATCATGAAAACATGTATGCCTATATGGTGCTTATGGTATACAAGGCCAAGCAGTAGCAAGTACTTGTCCCTGATCAAGGGGCTCAAGATACTTAACTGAAGTTTTTCTCTTATTGCTCGCTAAAAACAAGATAGTACATTTTACACCTAAGAAAACCTACCCTGGCAAACCTAAGATGCTCCTTACTTTCTCACTCTAATCACCCACTAGGAAAAACCTATTTTTGGACCAAGGGAAACCTGCCCCTGGATTTCCTTGTCAGAGGATACCTACCTCGAGACTTCCTTGCCAGGGGACACCTACACCAGGACTTCCTTTTCAAGAGAAACCTACTCCTAGACTTCCTCAATAACAAAAACAAAAGCAATTACCACTCTTAGTAGTGGAGATACCACAACTTGAAGCTTTATGTCTCACAATCCTCTTTAAATGTTGGCTCAAGCAAAATAACCCTTACCTACAACATTTCTCCTCTCACACTTTGGTATTGGAAAAGTATAGCTTTTTATTAGGATTAAAGAATAAAAAGATTTTAAAATGTGATACCTTAAGGATAATATTTGATTAGAAAAAGACCATCCAATTAATTAAAACAAATCTTTCCTTATTATACAAGGTGACTGTTGGGAATCAATTCCTTCCAAGGAGGAATCAATTCCTTCTTGTGGAAATTGATTCTTCCAAGGATGGAATCAATTCCTTATGAGAAAGTTACATTCAAAAATATTTTTTCTCACTCTTCACTCTATTTCACCTCATGGGAATCAATTCCAACTTGGAGGAATTTATTCCTAAGTCATGTTTGGCTTAAAACAAAATTTTCACTCAAAAATCCTTTTGCTTTTCAATTTAGAAACTATTTTATCTTTCCCAATGCATCTCCTTGTGTCAAACTTAGCTAGAATTGATAAGTCTTACAAAATTTGCCTAAGACACTAACACAATTCTTCATAGTAGTTGTTGTCTTGGCTTGGAGCTCTTCAATTCTTTTTGATTTAGCTTTGTCTTCATAAGTTCCTTTTGCTTGAGTTGGTCTTCATTGAAGCTTTCTTGACGTTGACTTTGTCTTCATAAAAACCTTTGCAATAAATGACATGTCCAGAGGTCATGATCAATATTTATGAGTATGACTCCATTTTGACTCATCAACCTAAACTAATCTGATTCTTTAGAAGATGAGTCAAGTTGGGCACATTACATTCACATGATTTACTTACACCCACTTACACGCACCCACCCACCCCTCATACACACAAGAGTTTAATGGTTAATAGTGCAACAAATAAGGTAGGTTAGGTTCAAAAAAGTTAAGTCTTACCCAACCTAGTATAAACATTGACTAGTCTATATAGGGTAAGGCTAAGCCTACAATAGATTAGATCAATATAAATTTTTATTATTTTTTAATAAATTCTTCGACCCATATTCATTTAAAATATTTTTTCATATTAGGTTAGGTTCTTATACTAAAAATAATAAATAAAAACATTTAAAGATCAAAGATATTTGTAATTAATTAGTTTCATTAAGTTGTAAACATATCAAATATTGATATATAATATGTTAATGTAGAAGTATAATATTATTAGAACATGATAGAAAATTTGTAATTTTATATAGATTTTATATATGTGTTAATTATTATATTATTGGTGTGCTAGCTTGTAAAGTAATTAAAAAAATGAGCTAGTGGGCTAACTCAATTAACCCACAGTTCATAATGGGTTAGACTAAACTAGTAAATTTTTAGCCTTCAATTTAATTATTTCAACCTAACTTGATAATTTATTGGCTCACACTAGTTGATTGATTGGGTTGGACTATCCCACATTGACAAGTATCCCTTTAATTGTCATAATGTAGTAAACAACTTTGCACATATCCTAATTAACTAGATGCCAAGTGAAGGACATTAATATCCTATTTATATGTCTTTGAAGTACCTTTCCTTATAGCCAATTTCCATAACAAATAAATAAATACATATGAAATTGTCATTCATTGCTTATGGTTTTATACATTTTTTTTGTGTAATAGTTACAAGTTTTGGTCTTTTCAGGTTAGAGATGATGATTAGATAAACCTAAAATAAAAGGGATACACACAAGAAAGGGGTTGAATTGTGTGTATATGCACTTTGAAAATTCTTTGCAAATAAACTTGTTTGCTATAATAATAATATTGAAAATAGTTCATTCAATAAAAATGTTCGCACAGATAAAGGGATAAAGGATAAGAGAAGGCACACAACAAGTTTTATACTGGTTCATTCATCAACTAAGAGTTGTGTTTAGTCCCTTCTATATGAATGTTTTCCACTAAACAACACTTACAACAAGTATTCTTCATAGCCACTTCAGGCCTTACGCAAAACGTAATCTCAACCTAAGATTACTAACATCAAGTATTCTTTTTCACTAAGCCTTTTCAAGCTTTCACAAAGAAGTTCTTTGTATGTTAACTCACACAAGTGACGATATGAAACTTAAGTTCAGATTACAAAGCTTTGTGAATACAAAGAGTATGACAAAATATGAGCATTATAGGTATCGTCTAATAACTTAGATTCAAAACTTTTAGAAAGATATGGCAAGCCTGTTCAACAACCTACTTCGTCATTGAATGATAGCTCTTTATATAGACAAAGGTGAAGGTATTCGTTAGAGGGAAATTTCTTCATGTTTTAATGGTGCATTAAATGCATAAGATACATTCTCCAAGCTATATCAAAATCTTTGTCTTTATCAGTAGGAGAGAGAAAATGATGTAGACAACTTCTCAGACAAATATACCTGAAAGTTATACTGATTTCTAACACTTTGAAAGTTATTTGTACTTCTCTCTTTTTTTCATGCTTTGGGAATGCTAGTGGCTAATAAGATGACCTGCTTTGTGCTTTAAGGTCTTTTAAAACACAGGAATAACACAAGAAGGGGGTTGAATTGTGTTATCAAAAATTTTCGCAAAACCTTTTCAAAGATGTGTTTCATCTAAAGGACAAACAACAAATATTTTTAAAAGAAATTTATGAAAACGAAGAGAAGCTGTAAACAAGAGAAACACAAAGTTTTATACTGGTTCATCTCACCCCAGAGACTACATCCAGTTCTTGGTAAGCTACCACTATAACTTAAACAAGTTACAAGTATTCTTTTATGCAAGCCTCTTCAAGCCCAACCCAAGTAGTCTTTCATTTGCCTCTCCATGCAAATACAAGTATTCTTTAATCCAGAGCCTCTTCAGGCTTCGACCAATTTCATAGAGAAATGGTTAAGGGTAAGATGTCATAGTATATTATCATCTTATCAGATGGATATACAATGAAGTTCAGGAAAGTGTTACACAAAGACATTATTCAAGACTACAGATTGAGAGAAAAGAGAATTTGCCAAGAGTTTAGTCGTGTGACAAAGGTCTTCTCTTCTATTTATAGAGTTCTCCCAAAGTGTCTATTGTAAGAGCTTTTACAGACATCCTTCGTTTGGTGAAGAAAACAGTCGTTGGAGCATTAAATGTCGCATTTAATGCTTTCCACCAATCGGTCACTCTGATAAGATAAAGTAGTCTGCTTATCTAATCTTTCTCGTACTCAATCTTATTGCAGTGGACATATTTTGCTTTTCGTACTGACATATGTACACAAATTCCTTATTTTAAGCATAAAGTAAAACCTTTTCAGAGATAGGTACGTAAACGTCTTCTTTTTCGAGATGGTACGCGATTTTTCAAAGCTAAAGAGGTTCTCATATAGCAAAGCTTCAAAAAGATCAATATATATCATCTGAAAGAGTTAGTTGTTATAACATCTTTATAAATTACGTGTGAGCAGACGATAATGAAAACATGCAAAAAGAGTAGGAGATTAGACAATTAAGCATAAGATTATTTATTATCATCAAAACGAAACGAGGAT
This sequence comes from Spatholobus suberectus, assembly GCA_004329165.1. Classification (NCBI taxonomy): domain Eukaryota; kingdom Viridiplantae; phylum Streptophyta; class Magnoliopsida; order Fabales; family Fabaceae; genus Spatholobus; species Spatholobus suberectus. The sequence continues at coordinate 25,282,098 of CM014729.1, forward strand.
CATAAATTCATCCTTTGTCTTAACAAGTACTATGTTTCAAAACTTATCAAAACATTTAAATCGAGACCTTTTTGTGTGATTAAACAGACTTAGCTAATTTTGAAAAACAATTTTTCTAATAAAGCATATAGGCTTTTGTAAGATACGTACTAATAAGACAATAGTCCAAGTTTAAAAGACTTTTGGACATTTTGCTTAAAACAAGTTGAATAATCTTATTATAAAATGTTGGATGGTTAGATTAATAAAACTTTTGACGGTTATAATACAAAAGCGTTGGACGGTTATGTTAAAAACATGCTAATACACTGCTTTTTGTTTTAAGAGCATTTTTTATGAAAACTTACGTATTTTCAAGATTATTTTGCACATGAGACACACTTGTTAGTTAAGATAAATTTTAATAACTATTGTTATTATCAAAACTTTTTAGGAGTTAGATGCTTCATATGTTTTTAGTTTCAACAAAAGTCCTTTTTAAAATGGTTATAAGTCTAAGATTTGTAGTCTTAACATTACAAATAAAGTTTTCTTGAAGTTACTTACTATTTTCACTATGACTAATCACTATTAGATTTAGGTATAAATTTTTTGTTAAATCTGTCCTCATACATGTGATTACTTAAGTTTGGCACACAAGAGCATCAATAGTTAATACATCTTGGTGTTATTGTAAGAAGGAGTTTTGATCCCCCAGAATATTAGTTCCTTTCTCTACCCTTTTTTTAGGGGGAAGAAATTCATATGTAATTTTCCATTTTGTTACTATAAGTCCTAGAGGCCAATACCTTATGGTTTATATCTGTATCTTGTTTTATTCATTTATTAATGATATGAAGCATTTCATTTATTATATATGTATTGGAACATAATAACGTCCACAAAATAATTTATTCTTAAATATCCCTAGTTAAGTATTATTGTCAATACAGACAACAATGATATATTGAGACTAGTATGTGAGTGAACTGATGACCACGTATCACAAGTCATGGATATGAGATATCAATTCTTCACATGAATACATGATTAAGTGTAATGATGTACTCGATTGACTCATTATGAGAATGCTACATAGAAGAGTAATGAAAGTGTCATGAGCTATTCTCAGTATAACTATGGTGTATACAGTCCTTAGACCTAAACCACTACAATTCTTACATGAAGAGTTGTATGTTTTAATGCCATCAAACATTGCCTGTGATAAGGTGACTATAAAACTGGTCATTGGACATGGAACAAATCTTGAAAAAAGAATATGAGTGATCTAGATGGGATTTGTCCCTCCTTAGGAATAATATCTTTGGGCCTTCTTGATAGAGTAAGATAGTTATTCATGGTCATGCCAAATGAGTCAATATGGGATATCGATCTCATTTATTCTAATGTCTTCTCGGGTTTTAAGAAATAAATAAATTGAACTATACAAGGATGACACAATCTATGCTTTATGTTCAATTATGATATTTAGACAAAGGAACTAAGTTACACAAGAACATATGTCATGGGAAGGTTATGTCAAATTGCAAAGGCATCCTTATTACTTGGGTAACAGTGATGTATTACTAGACATTGCTCACTATTTATAGTATTAAATAATATTTAATATTATTGCTAATGTAATCGCATAAAGCAGATTAAGGAGAAAAAAGGAATATTAAGTATGACTATAATATTTCTTATAGGTTTGGCTCATAAAGTATAGGCCCACTTAAAAAGAAAGGGCCAAATAATGAGAAACGATATGTCATGTTTCTCATGGGCCAGATTCTTAATATAAGAGCTTGGTACTGTTAGGTTAATGTGCTAAGGAAGCTCCTACATATAGGTAGCACCTGAAGCCCTAAGACACATCATTTCTCTAGCTGCACACTGTAAGGGTTGGACGTTTCTGAAGGCGTAATTAGCACTGCCCTCCCTTCCTTGGTCGTGAGACGATTGAGGAGTCTACTCATGTGGACACAATAGAGGCTTAATTCAAGTTTGTTGGATTATATAGTTAACGATACGCTCCAAGAGGTAAACCCTATATCATAGTTTTATGCTCTTTCACAAGGATTCGGTAAAAGGAAAGTTTTCTATTGCAGTTGTTTTGGTACGTGTTTCCCAAAACATTTTACTACACCCAATCATAATTATACATTCCATTGAATCAATTAAATATTACATAATATATATTAAAATCAAATTTAATTGAGGGAAATAATAATTGGAAAGTACCATAAATTTTTTCTTGGCATTGGAATCCCTTAGAACTAGTAACAAACTAAGAAATCGTTTGTTAATCTCCATTTCATTTTAAAGGGGTGTTTATGATTCTGTTTAATAATCCAAATATAGCAAGAGGCTTATATGTCATAATTGATTGTCTGCATGTTTTATCACATAGTTCCACAAATTACTTTCTAGAACAGGTAATTTTTCAAATCATAATTTTCATTAGCATTAAAAGAAGTTACGTCCAATATTGACAAAAACACATCATAGTGACGTACCTTCGGACAAAGTAATTGCTGCTGTAACTTATTAATGAAAATGTAACGCATAGTATCTTTCACACACATAGTATTACGTATAAGATTGATGGAATACACACAACATCACATTGATGAAAAACACATAGTATTAATATCGAGTTAGATGAAAACATCGTATTTAATGTGGGAAATGAAATTATGATAAAATTTTATTGTTTTTGATAGAGAAGAAAAAAGAGGGGAGAAAATAGATGTAAAAGGTATAAAAAATAATGAATATAAAGTGCAAAATTAGGATTTAAAGAATAATGAAGATGAGAGTGCAAAATTAGGGTTCAAAAGAGTGATGAAAATGAAGGGTGAAAAAAAATAAGATTTAAAGAATAATGAATATAAATAAATAAAAAATAGGATTTTTATTTTTTTTATACAAAGGATGTTTCTGGTAATTAAAAAAAATATAAAAGGGGGGGTATACTTAGTAAATTGATAGGTATAAATAGCAAAATGGATAGGCTAACATTTTTTTTTCACAGGACTTATGTTTTTGTTCGAAGGAGGCTTTCTAACTATAAGTTATTATGGTTGGGATTTGTTTCGGATGGGGTGATTGACCAAAGTGGTGCACTTTTAAAAACTATTTACTAGTTTGGGGTTGTTTTGAAACATATCACCGAAGTGGGTTGGTCAACGGTAGAAAACGTTAGTCAAACTAACATTTTCCATTCCACGTTAGCATTTTATATTTTCTTTTTTAATTTAAACGTGGAAAATGTCAGCTAGGATAACACATAGGACACGCTAATAGTACAAGCATTTTCAAAAAATGCTAGTCGTACTAGCATATCCCACGTGGCGCACAGCGTGGCAAAAAAGTGAAGAGAGTCGAGGAACACGTGTACAAAACGCTATTCCTAATAGCATTTTCAATTTAATATTTTTTTTAAAACGGAAAAAAAAGTTTTTAAAATTTTAAATAATAAAAAATTGAAAACGCTATTAGAAATAGCGTTTTCAATTTTTTATTTTTTTTTAAAGCTGAAATAACTAAATTTTTGACAAAAAAAACAAAAAAAAACTCATATGGAAAACACTGATAGTGATAGCATTTTCCAGGTAATTAATTAAAATAAATAATAAAAATGTTGAAACCATTTAAAAAAAATAATAAAAGCCGAAAATATTTTTTAAAAAAATGATCAAATTTTATAATCTTTTTAAACAATTTTAAACACAAAAACTGGTTTTTTTAAAATATTAATATATAAAAATGTTGACAGTGATAGCGTTTTCGGAAAAAAAAAATTAATATAAATATGGAAACCATTTTTAAAAAAATTAAAATTGGAAAATATTTTTTAAAAAAATTAATCAAATTTTATAATCTTTTTAAACACGAAAATTGGTTTTTTTAAAATATTAATATATAAAAACACTGATAGTGATAGCGTTTTCGAAAAAAAAATTAATATAAATATGCAAAGCATTTTTAAAAAAATAAAATCAGAAAATATTTTTAAAAAAAATTGATCAAATTTTATAATCTTTTAAAAAAATTTAAACACAAAAACTATTATTAATTAAAAATCAAAAACTTTTTTAATTTTTAAATAATATTAATCTGAAAAAAATATAAATACTTTTTTAAAAAATTTTAACTAAAATAAAAAAAATTTAAAAATTGAAAACACTATTACAAATAGCGTTTTTTGTATCTAATTAATTAAAAATTAAATATGTTTTAAAAAAAATTAAACTAAGATAATTTTTTTAAAAAAATCAAATACTAATAGGCTTTCCAATTTTTATTTAATTAAAATTAATAAACTTTTTTCGCTTTTTTAAAAAAATAATATCTTTGAAAAATATTTTGGAAAACGCTATTCATAACAGCGTTTTCCGTTTAATATATTTTTTAAAATTTTATATTTTATGTTTGTAATTTTTTAAAAAATTTAAAACGCTAGTATTAACAATTATTTTAAAAAATATTTTGGAAAACTCTATTCTTAAAAAATTTATATTTATTATATTTATATCTATATTTTAAAAAAAAAGGAAAACAAAAATAATATTATTATTTATTCATTTTTAAAATTCATATTAATATTTGATTTTTTTAAGAAAATGGGCTGGAAAACGCTACTACTAGTAGCATTTTCCAGTCCGCACTGTACTTTCATGAAACAATAATAAATATAATAAACATAGATATTATATTTATATCTATATTTTTTTAAAAAAGAAAAACAGAAATAATAATATTTTTTTTCATTTTTAAAATTAATATTAATATGTTTTAAAAAAAAAAGGATTGGAAAACGCTACTACTAGTAGCGTTTTCCAACCCGCACTGTACTTTCGTGAAACAATAATAAATATAATAAACATAGATATTATATTTATATCTATATTTTTTTAAAAAAGAAAAACAGAAATAATAATATTTTTTTTCATTTTTAAAATTAATATTAATATGTTTTAAAAAAAAAGGATTGGAAAACGCTACTACTAGTAGCGTTTCCAACCTGCACTGTACTTTCGTGAAACAATAATAAATATAATAAACATAGATATTATATTTATATCTATATTTTTTAAAAAAGGAAAACAGAAATAATAATATTTTTTATCATTTTTAAAATTAATATTAACATTTGTTTTTTTTTTAAAAAAAGGGGACTGGAAAATGCTACTACTAGTGGTGTTTTCCAGCCCGCACTTACTTTCATGAGACAATAATAAATATAATAAACATAGATATTATATTTATATCTATATTTTTTTAAAAAAGGACAACAGAAATAATAATATTTTTTCATTTTTAAAATTAATATTAATATTTGTTTTTTTTTTAAAAAGAGACTAGAAAACGCAAGACACAATAGCGTTTTCTGCACTGTACACTCGTGAGGCCTGCTGCTAGCACTGTGGACGACAAAAAAGCCCCTGGTCGGACGTGACCAATGCATGCGCCCCTCTGTGTGGCAAAACGCAAGACGCAGTGCAGTTTTCCACATGTTAAAAAAAAAATTATTCTTCCTATATATACTCTAGTCCCCACACGAAGAGTGCAAGTCGAAAGCGAAGTTTGAAACAAAAATTTTGCTGGTAGTTGCATTGCATGCGATTTTTTTGTAGGATTGAAGAAGAACAACAATACAGACAATACAATGTAAGTAAAAAAAATTATAATGTATTGTTTTTTTTAATTAGTGGTTATATAGTAATATTTACCTTTGTTGTCTAGTCTCATTAACGATCTATATATTGCAGTTTTCTAACATTGTGGGCTTAAGTTGAAGTAATAACGTATTGTAAGAATTATATTGTATTAGCTCTATTTTTTTTACGGCTTATGTCTATATAAACTTTTTCTTTTGGTCCTTATTTATGGTTTTTATGTTACAGTTTTTCAATATTGCAGGACTTGAGGTAAAATAATAATGTAGTATAAGGATGATATTGTATTATTTTTGTCTGTACTTGTTATATATACACATTTTGTGTCCCCATTCACAGTGTTTGTACTATACTTTTGCCTTTTGTAACATTGTGGTGTTTGAGCTAAAGTAATTATGTGCTATTAGGATTATAAGTTAGTCTTTACATTTTAATCAATATTAATTTTTTAAACCTAATAAATATTGAAATTGTACAAACTTTATATTTATTTAAAATGTAAAGTGAATTTTTGTTAAATAAAAGTTATATAAGATAAATTCATTTTACATTCGAAAAAAATATAAAGTTTGTACAATGTTTAATATAACGTAAAAGAGAATTAAATAAAAGTTTCTTATATAATTTATTTAATTAATGAAAAAGAGAATATATATATATATATATATATATATATATATATATATATATATAAAATGTAACTATTAATTGTAAATAGTAATAGTCCATGATTATACCATATAACATGACTAACATTATTTTTTGATAAATAACAGTTATTAATAATTGAATAATATAACGATATTAAATAAGGAGTAGGACAATATATGATATTTGTTATTTATAATTAACAATATAGATAATAATGAAAAAAAGGTCATTATTAATGTATTTGTTATTCTCCAAACTCTCCAAAAGTCTACAAGTTATTCTAAATTTATTGTTTGAAATAAAATTAAATTACGAATACATTAAAATCTATTAGTGATATGTATTGAAAAAAAATTAGTGAGAATATAAACTAACTAAAGATACATTTTTATTAATTATAGGTTTAAAATATGAAATATTGTGTATACATTTTAGAAATAGAAAGTATTCTATTTATATTTAAGAAATGTAAAATAAAAAAATACATGAGAATCATGTTATTACATTAAATATTTTTAATCATTTTTAACTATTAGTAATAGTTGAATGTAATTAATTATTAACTGTAAATATTTTTAATAGATCTAAAATAGTAACAATAACATAATATTGAAATAGTCCTTTTATATTATTCTTTTTCTTATATTTTATTCCTTTATCATATTTTTATTTTTCTAAAAATATTTATTATATATAAAGTTAAAAATATTGTCTTTTTTCTAATATCATTCTCATGTACAGATATGTGTATTTTTTTATTAATAAAATATATATTATTTTGAATATTCTTTCTATTTTGTTAGATAATACATTAATATTCTTAATGCACTTTGTCTTGGATATTAATTTCATGACATGTAACACATAGTACGACATTTAATTGTAAAGCTTACATTTAATTTGTAAAAGCTTTATAAGTAGAATTACTATTTTTGTTAATTTGAGTCAAATATTATAATTATTTCGATTTTAATATTTTGTTATTTATTTTATTTGGTAATTATGAATTTAATTTGGAATTTAATTATGTATTTATTTTTCATTTTTATATTTGTAAACCAATAAATTTATCGTCATTCATGCAGTGTCATTTGGCGATATTACTGTAAATGGCATCCTTATCTTCTTCTGGCTCAAGTGGCATACTTTCTGGACCAGCAGAACCCGATTTGTTGTGGATGCAAAACATTCATGTGGGACATATTTGGATTGGTGAGGAAGATCGTAAGCTACTGGTCAGACGAGCATGTCCAACTCACAATGGTATCCAAGAAGTTCCGAATCAAATTGTCCCATACTTAGAAGAAGCAGGATTTGAATGGGTTGCTAAAATGAGCTTCATAAAAATTAATGTCGGATTGATTAGCGCTTTGGTTGAAAGATGGAGACCCAAGACTCACACGTTCCACATGCGATTTGGAGAGTGCATAGTCACTCTTCAAGATGTTGCTATATTATTGGGTTTACCCATGGATGGTGTAACGCTTATGGGGTCACAACATGTGATTGGGGTGCTTTATCGAAGAACTGCTTGGTATTAGGCCCGTACAATTAAATGGAAGTGTCATTAAATTGAATTGGCTAGCAGAAAATTTTAACAACGTTTAGGACCACATACATGATGAAGTGTAGTTGACACGATACGCTAGGGCCTAGATGTTAAGATTTGTTGGTGGTGTCTTGTTTGTTGATAGGACCAATAATAAAGTGTCCCTGAGGTATTTGCAATTTTTAAGGGATTTTCGTGTGACGAGGGGGTATGCATAGGGTGTTGCTATCCTTGGCTTCCTATATCGACAGTTGTGCTACACTACTAGTTACAGCTGTACATCGATTGGGGGTATGTGCTTGCTACTACAATTATTGGCATGGGAGAGGTTTAAAACTATTGCTCCTCCTTCGACGCCACCACTACAAGGCAATTCACCAATTAGAATGCGGTAAGACATTCATTATAAATGTTTGTTAACAATTTTAGAGAATGAATTATATTCTTAATCATTAAGTCATTTGCAGCTGGCTGTGACGTGGACATGGAAACATAGGACGTGATGATTTGTGTTATCATCGTATGAAGTTTGATCAAATGAAGCGGCAATATGTAAGTTTAATACAAATTTTTGCTTGAAAGGTAAATACATGAATGTTATATAATAATATTATCGAATTTATGTCTGCAGATTGCATGGGAACCTTATCCAAAAGCGGTGGTACAAGACTTGCCAGCTATTTGCATCGAGGGGAGGTGTGTGTGGACATGTATCGTGCCATTACTATGTTTCAATGTTTGTGAATGGCATCAACCTAATAGGGTTATGCGACAATTTGGCTTTCAACAACCGATTCCACAACCTCCCCTTCAGCCACCTCAATTACATAGGGCTGACACTAAGAGGCAAAGAGACTGAAAATTAGACTCAGTTATTACAACCAGCTTTACAAATATGGGAAAATAGAGAAAATTTTCAATTTGAACCGACTGCACCACAAGTTGGATTGCTTAGTCTGAACTCCGAGTATATGAGATGGTATAAACTGAAGTCCAAGCTTTTCGTGGATCCAAAAAATGCAACCCATGCAACTCTGGTGAGAAAATATATTTTATTAAATAGCCAATTGCCAATGTGTATTGAATGTTGTTCTTCACAATGAATTTTTTTATTGTAGAGTGATATGGGAGAAACGTTGTCTTTCATGGTGTTTGAAGAAGGCAGGAATACGTTTACGTTTGACGACATGAAAGAGCACGTGGATAAAATCCTCACCATTGTCGAGGAGGACGAGCGTTTAACTGAGTGTGCGACTTCAGCACCACCTCCACCGCAATAGGTTCATATACCTGCATTTGACATTCCTACTCATCGTGTTGAGAGTTGTGGCCTTGCACGTCGAAGGAGGACTGTTGAGTCAGAGACATATAACATTCCTGCAATGCTTTCACGACAACCAAGGATGTATTACGAGCCCTCGCAGCAATCTTATTATCCATTGCAGCAGTAAGGCACCTATTGGTTCCCACCACAGAACCCATTTAATGCAGGCATATGTTCACCCTTCACTAGTCATCAATCACATTCATCATAGCACCCACCAGATGCAGCCACATCAACACCATTCCATGCTCAAGATGTGCATTTTTCACCGGGCCTTCATGATGTAGGCACATCCATAGCATATGTATTGCATCAATTTTTTGGAACTCCAGGTTTAACTCCATCACCATCATTACATACAGATGTGCCATACACTACTGCACCTCTCGCAACTCCAGGTGCACCTCTGTATAGTATTCCGAGTTCGCCTTATTTCAACCTAGAATACATGGAGGGGGTAGATCTCCGTGCTGACTTCTCCTCGCAAGCCGATAATGTGACAGTGTTACTAGACGATGCAGAGCAGCTAAGAAGAAATCCTAGGAGGGAAGCTAGAGATCGACCACGTACTTGTGTTTTGACACCGCAAGAGAGATGACACGTTGAAGATGACAGTGATGACTGAGTTCCTGCTACTTTTTGGGTTGTTGTAATATGTGATTATGTCATGAGTCTATATTGTATTTAGTTATTGTATTGTCACTAACATTGCTAATGTTTTAATTAACTTTATGTTTAATCTTATGACGTGTTCAACACCATTTCGTTTAAGCAATGCAATTAGTATGCAGTCGAAAAAATATATACGAAACGCAAACTTGCAGATGACTCACATTTTCATTACATTACTTGGAACCAAATTTTACAAACTACAAATTAACCTCATCATTTTGTTCAGAAGATCCCAAATCTGATTGTAACGGACAATTACGCCTGTTGTGACCTTCCCTCCTACACCTACCACATCTTTGTTTTGGTTGTGAATCGATCCAATCCATTTCATTTCTAATTCTTGTGGATTTAGGTCTTCCTTTACCACGCACGGTTGTTGGGTCCGAAACAAGTATCCAGTTGTCATCATTTGCTGGAATGACGTCCTCATTGCCAATCGGCCACCATTGTCCTAAATATGCATTCATGATGTACTCATTTGTGTACACTATATCCACATACTGGTAGTAATTTATGTTGACGACACCACATACGGCAATGACATGAAAACATGGATAATGAAATGCTGCAAATCATCCACATTAACAATAGTGGTCGTTTAAGTTCACTATCCACGATTTACCACCTCGTTGCGTTACTGGATTATATGCTTCCTCCACCTCAAACCTTGTAGAATTGAGGTCGTACCTACGGACATGATGCGAACTTGCTTCTTCTTGCTATTTGCTCAATGCCTCAACTAACTTTTGGCAATATATTTGACCACCTATCAACTCTGCCTTCGCTTAAGCACCTCGTTGAACGAAGTACTCAACACATCTGCCATATGTTGATTTTACCAAGGCAGTAATCGGTATATTTTTGCAATCCTTGAGTACTTTGTTAATGCATTCTGATAAATTTGTAGTCATGTGACCAAATCTACGACCGTGGACATCATATGCCATGCTCCATTTCTCTTTTGAAATTCCACCGACCCACCGAGCAATATCTGGACTCAATTCACAAATTTTTTCAAATTCCTGTCAAATATGTGCTTACACGAAGTGTAGCCTACATTCAACACAAACAATAGTTAGAATGAATATTGGTAATTAAGAACAACAGATATTACGTTAAATGCAATAAATGGAAACCATACCTAACTTGACCAACATTTGTTTTTGCTTTCCATTTTTGAAACGATGATTAAAGTTGCTAGCAATGTGTCTGATACAGTACATGTGATACACTTGGGGAGGCTGCCAACCAATTGCTTCATTTTCCACAGTAGACTTTATGCTACAATGTCGATCAGAAATAAGACATATTCCTGTCTATCTATCACATGCTCACACAAATGCGACAAGAACCATGTCCAGGCAAGTAGTGTCTAACCTTCAACAACTACAAATGCTAGAGGAAGAATATTGTTGTTCCCATCTTGCGTGGTGGCTATTAACAATGTACCACGATACTTTCCATATAAATGTGTGTCATCCACTTGAATCACCTAGCTTACAATAACGAAAAGCATCACAACATGGCTTGAATGTCCAAAACAAACGATGAAATTGACGAAATTCACGATTGACATGGTTACCCACAACAAAATCATCATGACACAGTTGGTAATAACTGCCTGGCACACAATCCTGCATATATTTTAGTCATCTTGGTAGTGTGGCATATGACTCTTCCCAATCACCAAAAACATTAATTATTGCCTTCTGCTTTTCCTTCCATGCCTTTCGATAACTTATTTTGAAGCCTGTCATAGCTGTTATTCTTTCTTGAATCAAACCTATCTTCACAGATGGTTATTTTGATACCATTCCTAAGCACAGATAACATAGATGAAAATTTTTAACGGAGTTCCATATTTATTATAGAAATTTAACAACCAAGTAGATAAGAAGACATACCATGTATAAATGTGGAGATTAAATCGGAATCTAACTTGTTATGGTCTTGTGACAATGACATGTTCAAACACGTATGTCGTCCACCCCATTGAGTCACTTTCCAGGGTATCAGATTTTTTTGACAAAATTGTCCGCATGTACCATGGACAACCTTCCTGCATATTTGGGTATTTCACAGTGAATACATTTTTTTTGGATTCAACAACATAATAACTTTGATGCATTTTCATTGCATACTGTTTAAGTGCATTTGCACCACATGTTTGCTTTCAAACTCTAAACCCACATGTAATTCTTGTCCGACACTCCAACAATCATGGACATCTATCCTTGCAACTTCTTCTTCATCAGGATAAGTCCAATTAATGTTAGTATAATGCGATAAATCATTCCAAAATAGACGCTGACTTCCACCTGAAATAAATTAAAAAATAAATAAAGATTCATAATATCATGATAACAATTTGACAACGTTAATATTAATAAAGAGATAATACAAATGAAAACAAACGCTGCACAATAACATAACTTCTGTTGTTAGACAAAACATACCTTCCTCGGACGGACATACCGAAAGTGGTTGGATCATGTGACTTGGTTCATCATCTGTGTTAGAGGTCGAACCATCAACTGTATCATTCTCTTATAATTCTTCGTCACTTTGATATGACAATGACAGATGATAATCTTCATCATCATCATCATCATCATTTGAATATACAACTCCCTATATAACTGACGGTGCCTCTGATTCATTGCAATTGAAATCATCGTGACCTAACAATGGAGAAGTAATTCTCAAATGTTGTAAGGTGATCATAGAGTTCCCAACAACATCTACCTCAACATACAACTCAAGTATTGGCATATCATTTTGATTAAGAAATGCTTCTATCATGCACTCTACGTCTTCATCATCGCCAATTTCTAGTTCGGTGTATTTATTACCATTACTTGTTAAAACTGAAAACCTATGTTATTGCATATATGACTTGGTTTGATTGGAGCTTTAATTTACTGTGAATCATTCTCTTCAAGTCATTTAAACTTAGACCGCATTTAACGTACATTGCTTTCTTAGGCCCTTCAAAAATAACACCATCAAAACCTTCGTATTTTCTACCATTTGCATAAATAAATGCTACAATTTGACTCATGATTCTTGATCCTTTTCAACGCACCTGCTTGGTATAAATAAAAATAAATAACTATAAATACTTTTATAATTACAAATATATTATATATAAATATATCAAAAACAAAGAGAAAAATCAATAAAGGAAGTGACACTATGAAACATACAAATAATTATTAAAAAACAAAGAGAGTATTGAAAACACTTAGTTAACATTACTTGTGATAACGTTTTAGATCTATTGAAAACATTTACAGTTAATAACTAATTACATTGAACTATTACTAATAGTTTAAAATGATTAAAAATATTTAATATAATAACATAATTCTTACGTAATTTAAAAAATGATTACAACTATATTGTTTAAAATATAACATAATTAGAGTAAAGGATAACTATTTATTTTTTTATTCTACATTTCTTAAATATAACTAAATTATTTCTATTTGTAAATTGTATACAAAATATTTCATATTTTAAACATGTAATTAATAAAAATGTATGGTAAGTTAGTTTTCTTTTTCAGTATTTTTTTAATACATATTTATTACTAATAGATTTTAATGTATTCATAATTTAATTTAATTTGAAATAATAAATTTTGAATATATTGTAGACTTTTGAGAGTTTGGAGAACAATAAGTGCATTAATAATGACAATTTTTTCTTTATTATTTGTATTATTAATTATAAACAACACATGTCAAACATTGTCCTACGCTAAATGTTTATTAGTTTTAATAAATTAATATTGATTAAAATAAAAAGATTAACAACTTATAATCCTTATAACACGTAATTACTTTACCTCAAGCTTTACAATGTTAGAAAACTGCAAAGGTACAACACAAATACCGTGACTAAGGAAAAAAAGTGTGCAAATATAATAAGTACAGAAAAAAAAATATATTATCATCCTTATACTGTATTATTATTTCACCTCAAGCCCACAATGTTCAAAAATTGCAACATAAAAACCATGAGTAAGGATCAAAAGAAAATTGTAATATACAAATTGGTAGTAAGACCAGACGACAAAAATATATATTACTATATAACCAGTAATTAAAAAAAAGGATACATTATAATTTTTTTTGACTTACAATATATTGCTATTCTTCTCCAACCCAACAAAAATATTGCATGCACCCACTGCAACAACCAACGACCAACACGAGAGAAATTTTTGTTTTCAATGGAATGAAGAAGTTTGCATGGGAACCATAATATATAAGGAGAATAAAAGAATTTTTTAATCAATGCAAAACTGCACCTTTACCAACGTTTTCAAAGGGTCCCATACGCTACATGCATTAGTCACATCCAAACAATCAGGTGTCTCATCGCTACAGTAACTCGTAAAACCCTACTAGTACTAGCGTTTTCCTAGTATTATATTAACAAAATTATTTTAAAAAATATTAATATTAATTTTAAAATTTTTAATAAAATATAATTATTACTGCTTTTCTATTTATTAAAAAAATATAAATATGAATATAATAAATATAATTTTTTTTGAAAAAAATAAACAGTGAAAATAAATATAAATATAGTTAACGCTATTAAGAGTAGCGTTTTCCATAAAGCTGCTCCGCGTGCACGAGGGAACAGTACTGAACTGGAAAACGCTACTTGCGTCTTGCGTTTTCCAGTCCCTTTTTAAAAAAAAAACAAATATTAATATTAATTTTAAAAATGAAAAAAAATATTATTATTTCTATTTTCCTTTTTTTTTAAATATAGATATAAATATAATATCTATGTTTATTATATTTATTATTGTTTAACGAAAGTACAATGCGGGCCAGAAAACGCTACTACTAGTAGCGTTTTCCAGTCCCATTTTTTTTAAAAAAATTATACTCGTGAACCCAGAGTATATATAGGAAGAATATTTTTTTTTAACATGTGGAAAACTGCATTGGAAATAGTGTTTTCTAGTGTGGAAAATTGCACTGTGTCTTGTGTTTTCCCACATAGAGGGGCGCATGCATTGGTAACGTCCGACCAGGGGCTGTCTCGTCGTCCACAGTACCAGTAGCAGGCCTCACAAGTGTACAGGGCAGAAAACGCTACTGCGTCTTGCGTTTTCCAGTCCCTTTTTAAAAAAAAAAACAAATATTAATATTAATTTTAAAAATGATAAAAAATATTATTATTTCTGTTTTCCTTTTTTAAAAAATATAGATATAAATATAATATTTATGTTTATTATATTTATTATTGTTTCACGAAAGTACAGTGCGGGCTGGAAAATGCTACTAATAGTAGCGTTTTCCAGACCCTTTTAAAGAAAAAAAAACAAATATTAATATTAATTTTAAAAATGAAAAAAAATATTATTATTTCTGTTTTTCTTTTTTAAAAAAATATAGATATAAATATAATATCTATGTTTATTATATTTATTATTGTTTCACAAAAGTACAATGCGGGCTGGGTAGTAGCGTTTTCCAGCCCCTTTTTAGAAAAAAAATCAAATATTAATATTAATTTTAAAAATGAATAAATAATATTATTATTTTTGTTTTCCTTTTTTAAAAATATATAGATATAAATATAATAAATATAAATTTTTAAGAACAGCGTTTTCCAAAATAATTGTTAATATTAGCGTTTTAAATTTTTTTAAAAATTACAAACATAACATATAAAATTTTTAAAAACATATTAAACGGAAAACGCTGTTATGAATAGCGTTTTCCAAAATATTTTTCAAATTTTTTTTTTTTAAAAGCGAAAAAAGTTTATTAATTTTAATTAAATAAAAATTGGAAAGCCTATTAGTATTTGATTTAAAAAAAAAATTATTCCAGTTTAAATGTTTTTAAAACGTATTTAATTTTTAATTAATTAGATACAGAAAACTCTATTTGTAATAGCGTTTTCAGTTTTTTAAAAATTTTTATTTCAGTTAAAAAAATTTTAAAAAGTATTTATATTTTTTTGCAAATTAATATTATTTAAAAATAAAAAAATGATTTTTAATTAATAACAATTTTCGTGTTTAAATTTTTTTAGAAGATTATAAAATTTGATCAATTTTTTTAAAAATATTTTCTGATTTTATTTTTTTTAAAAATGTTTTCCATATTTATCTTAATTTTTTTTTTCGAAAACGCTATCACTATCAGCATTTTTATATATTAATATTTTAAAAAACCAGTTTTCGTGTTTAAAATTGTTTTAAAAGATTATAAAATTTGTTCAATTTTTTGTAAAAAATATTATCGACTTTTATTTTTCTTTTAAAATGGTTTCAACATTTTTATTATTTATTTTAATTAATTACCTAGAAAACGCTATCACTATCAGCGTTTTCCATATGAATTTTTATATTTTTTTTGTCAAAAATTTAGTTATTTTCAGCTTTTTAAAAAAAAATAAAAAATTGAAAACTCTATTTCTAATAGCGTTTTCAATTTTTTATTATTTAAAATTTTAAAAACTTTTTTTTCCGTTTTAAAAAAAATATATTAAATTGAAAACGCTATTAGGAATAGCGTTTTGTACACGTGTTCCTCGACTTTCTTCACTTTTTTGTCACGCTGTGCGCCGGATGGGATACGCTAGTACGACTAGCATTTTTTGAAAACGCTTGTATTATTAGCGTGTCCTACGTGTCATCCTAGCTGGCATTTTTCACATTTAAATTAAAAAGGAAAATATAAAATGCTGACATGGAATGGAAAACGCTAGTTTGACTAGCGTTTTCCACCATTGACCAACCTACTTCTGTAATATGTCTCAAAACAACCACAAACTGATAAATAGTTTTTAAAAGTGCACAACTTTGATCAATCAAGAGTTTCATCAATTATTATGGGCCCAAACACATTTGCGCCTTGAGAGACAGGCACCTATATCTATACGGTGATTAGTATTGATGTACGAATTTTTCAAATTCATTTAAAATTTTTAAAATGTTTCACATAAAAAGGCCGTGTATAGTCAAATTGTATATATATATATATATATATATATATAAGGTATTGAAATATATATAAAAAAATAACACTAACACGTCAAATTTTGAAAACAAATTAAAATATAGAAAAAACTCACTCATTGTCAAATAAATATATTTTAACTTTTTTTTTAATGAGTGGGTATCATTTTCATTTAAAATTTATTTTTTTTATGTGAATTTAATTTAAATGAATAATATTATACTTTCTAATAATTCTTTTAATTACTAAATGAAAAAATATTAAAATATTATTTTTTATAAATTAAATTTTTTTTGGATTAATTACTTTTATCTGAAATTTAATCTATTTTTACTTTTTATATACTATAATTGATTTCTCACTTAATTTCTTCGAAGTTTGTGCAAAACATTGTCTTTAAATTTAGGTTAAATTATATTTTTAGTTCTTTATTTTTTACTAAAATTCATTTTAGTCTTTTATTTTTTACAAAACTCATTTTGGGCCTTTAATTCTCAAACTTGAGTTAACGCTAGTTAGGAAGGGAAACCCTATTAAAAGTGGTCAGCCAGATTTTTTGACAAAAATTAGTCTTTGGTAAAGTTGGTGGATATTTTACCATGTTACCAAAAAAAAAAAAAAACTTGAGTTATTGTTGTCCCCTTGAAACTTAACCCAATAGATTCACCTACATAAAAATTATGAAACCCAACTAAATGTTCAAACCAAAAAGGGGCTTAAATATGGTAAAAATCACGTGAAAAGTAAGTCTTACGAGCAACAAAAAATAGAAAAATCTAATATCAAATTCACCTACATAGGATTCACCCTCCACACGATTTTCACCATATTTATGGTCCTTTTTGGTTCAAATATTAATTGAATTTCATAATTTTCATGTAGGTAAAATTAAGACAAGTTTCACGTTTTGATTTAGTTAAAAAATGATTCAAAATCGTACCCTAAAATTGAAAACAATAACTATTTCAGAAGGACTTAACTCAAATTTGAAAGTTATGATCAAAATAATTTTTTTAAAAATGAAAGATCAAAACGAATTTTAATGAAAGATAAGAAACCCAAAATATTTTACCCTTAAATTTATGTTATCATTTTAGTCTCTCATAAAGACAAATATAGTAATATTTTATATTTTTGAAAACTAACTTAGTAATAATATTTTTAAAGAATTAATATATATTATAATATTTTAAGAATTTACTCTTCATGAAGTAAATAAATGCATTTTATGAAATTTTACCCGGTTTAGTATTCTTTTTATTTCTTAATAGATAATTTAGCCATGACTTAAACAGTTTATTTCCAGTTTTTGTAGTGTTAAAATTAATGAAATATGTATAAAAAAAGGTGACTCTGAAAGACTGAAACAAAATCAAAGCTGGTATATAAAGGTGAAAATGACTGGAACTTTAGGAAAATAATGTGTAAATTAGAATGTTATTAAAATGAAGCAAATACACTAACAAGTCCTTCAAGGAAACCCAGAAGAAAATCATTTACTTAGGGAGATTGGATACATTATTGGTACAGAAAAAATGAATGAACTTTCAATCAATTTCATTTCAGGGGAAAAAATTATAAACCAATCAACAACAATGAAAGAATAGCTCTCGTTTTTCAGTCTTCACACAACTTACTCACCTACCTTCAAACTATAAGCAAAACACAATTTGACAAAAATTGAACTTCTGAATTGTGTTCTCAGAACGAGTTCTTGTTGGTCTTGTAACGGTACAATACCCTCTTCTTTTTGTTTGAAGTGTTCTCTATAGTGAGGACAACTTTCCCTGGTTCATTGTTCCTAAAAGTGTTCCTAACAGGCCCTTCTTGTGAACCCATTTTCTTCCCTTTTTGAACAATAACTGTGTAAGAACCCTCATCAATGGGAACAAATTCCTCCTTGTAACTTACCTCCCAACCCAGAACAGTCAAATCCCAGCACAAGGTGTTTCCAACCTGTTGAGATGCAACAATCTTTAGTCCAAAACTTAAACTCTTATTTATATAAAGCACACCAAATAGTAAGGACAAAACTTAAATACAGTTTTTACATATTTTTTGTGTTATTCTCCAATCAAAATTAAAGTTTAACCTTAGTAATCTGCATAACAAAAGTTTGCATAGGTTACTCTAATTCTAGTTAGAGAACAACACCAAAAATATCTAAAAAGTTGCATCTAAGTTTTGCCCCTATTATAGTAATACATAAAACTCTAGTTGGTACCTCCAATGCAGGAATCTCAATGGTAGCAGTTGATCCAGCCTTGAGAATGAGTTCTGAAACAGCACCATCTTGGGAAGAGAACTCAGAATCATTTTCCCTCTTGAAACCACCATACTGAACTGGGATCTCCTCAATTGGAATATACCTTTTTATACAGAGAAATTAAGATCATTAATGGGATGCTATTGAAATAGTCAATGAACAAAAATGGTTAATTTAATGGATGGGATGGGAGAACATACTTGGTCAGTGTTTCAGTGACTTTAGTGGGGCGAGCAACTACAAATTTGCTCTTTGTTCTTTGGGTTAAGAAGGGAGATAAAAGGGCATTGAGAGCATAATACCAGAAAGGAACATTGATGAAAATCTACAATGAAACACAACAAAACACATTTGTCAAAAACTTCGAAGATCAAAACAACAGCACATTACATAGCCAGCCAATTTTAGTTTAAATAAACAATTCAAAAAGGAAAAAGGCAAAAGAACTTACATTTTTTGCCACCATTTCTGGATAATTGTCCTGCAAAATTGCAACAGTTTGTTTTGTGGCAACTCGAAGCTCTTTCTTTGAAGGACCAGGGGCGTTCTTAAGGTCATTGATTTGAAGCAAGGAAGACACACCACCTGGCTTCAAATTGAGCTTCTGAATACCCTTCTCCATCAACTGGCACCTCCATCTCAAGAACTCGCTGCGCTTCTCCTCAGTCCCAAAAGTCTTCTGGTAAAGCTCCTCACTCTCAAATGCACCAAAGATGTTGTAGCACACAGGGTGGCCCTCATGATCAACTCCATTCATGTAAGCTGCAGAGGCCAAGTCAGAGCCAAAATCCTCATCCACAACAGAATCAATCTTTGACTCCTTCCTCCATTTAAGGGTCTTCTTCAGCATCTCAAATGCATCATTGACTTTGAACTCCCTAGCCCTCAGGAACTTCAACAGAACCACATCAACACCTTCTGCTCCCTTGCTTGGCAAAAGGGGTACTCCCCAAAGACACACATCATTCTCCACTTCAACCCTTTTCTCCTCTTCAGCTTCATTCTTCTCTTCATTCCCTGCTGAAGCCTCCTTTTTTGGCTCTTCTTTCTCAAACAAGGTGTTCCCCAAGATAGCTTCCTCAAGCTTTGACTTTAGTTCACTCAAAGCCTTCCTTTCAAACTCTTTGAGATCAGAAAGGAAGTTGCTTTCTTCCTTGTAAGAAGAACTTTTCTCCACCATTTTGGGTTTGGCTTCATCCACTGATTCCTTCGGTTCCACATTTTCTTCAGCAACCTTCTCCTCTTTCTGGGGCTCAGCAACAGAAGCAGCTACAACCTCAGCTGTTTGGGTCTCCTCTTGAGCCATAACCTCAGCAGTCATGGTTACAGACTGAAAACAAAAACAAAAACAAAAACAAAAACAAGGACAAAATAATAACTTGAGATAGACCCAGAAACTTAAAAGGATGTGAATGAAAGAGCTATTAAGAAAACACACCTGAGTTATGAACCAAAATAGAGAAACTAAAAACAGGTATGCGTGTTGTGTGTCCTATGTTTAGGAAGGTGGTGAGTTGTGAGGGTAATATATAATTTGAAATGTGGGAAAAAAGTTAGGCCCACCAACGGTCACATAAGTGGATCCACCGCAGAGGAGCCGTTGGGGATTCTTTTTCCCGAGAGTTTTGCTGCTCTGGAAGCCAGCAAATTCAGGCGTGATAACATCAATTTGGCCCCACCACCACTTCTATAACCAACTATACTTCCATGGGACAGCAATGACAACTATACACTTTCTTTATTGTTCTTTTCCCCCTCGTTATATTTATCCTTTATTTTCTTTATTTATTTTGGAATGAGGTGTCTCTCATTTATATGATGTTAAAAATAACCATTAAATATATTACTAAAATAAATGAATGGTTGAGATAGAACATAATATATTCAATTATTAATTTTAACTCCATGTGAGTAAGTAATTTTTTCGGTTCCTCACCTTAGAATAATGGATTTTGTAGTATTTAATTTTTATACGTATTTTATTTTGATACATTATTAATGCAAAGATTTTCATACTGTTAAATAATTACAAATTGTTAACCAATTAAAAATTTTCTCAAGTAGAACTTATTAAATAATTATTATAAATGAAAGCAAATTTATCATACTTAATAATTTGTAATTAAATAATAATATAAAATAATTATACTATAATTATATTCTAATTCAATTTTTTTTTAATAGTGTTTGAATGCAAGAGTTTAACAATGGGAGAGGAAAAGAAGGTTAATTTTTTATTTCAAGTATAAATTTTCCTTGTTTAAAGTTTAAAATGAATGAAATGAGTATACAATTATCATGTACCGTTTCAATATTTACTTATTTATTTTTATAAACTTTTATAATTCAATAAATTTAAAATCAAAAAATTAACACTTTTTTTAACTTTTCCTTCCTTTTCTCCATTTAAACATACCCATGTTCCTTCTTTAAGGGTAATTTAGTTCTACAACGTGAAACACACTTATTCACCTCTCTTTTGATATACATAGGTATAGAATGGATTAACTTTTAATTTATGAAAAACTTCCAATTATCAAACTAAATTTTATATTTCATTCTTTGCACCATGCAGGAGTTTGTTCTCCAGTTTGAGCTGAAATGTAAGGTGTATTTTCATATGCCTAGATTTAACGTGGAGGCATAGTCATAGGTTCGGAAAAGGACGGCTGAAGTTGATTTAGTTAATCTATTTCAGAAATTGTTGCACTGATGCCACCCTTGCAGCCCTGTTAATTTTTGCAATCAAAACCGCTCCATAAAAAGACTTAAAAGTCAGAATTGAATAAATTTTTCAATAAGCATTTATAAGAAAAAAAATAAAATGAATTTTTTTTTATAAACTAAAATTAATTTATGTATAAATTAAAATCAGCTTTAAAAAAAATTAAATGAAAAAACTTGAATAAATTAACTTATACATAAATTAATTTTAATGTATGAAAGAAACTTAATTTATTTTACCTTATTTTTTTCTTTTATAAATATTTATTATAAAATTTATCCAAAAAAGTCATTAGCCGGTCTGCATTATGCAAATTTACTAATAGGCTAAGCAAGCTGTGGATTGGATATTTGTAGTATGTTTCTCCCACTTGAAAACCTTGCAATTTCATCTCTTTAATCGTCGTCCTGCCGAGGTTTGTTTAACTCTTGCGAGTTTAATATACACCAACAGTCAAGAATTTAATTTGTATACATGATTGATAGATATTGTCTTCATTTTTGTTATCTATCGTTTTGAAGAAAATTTTTTATTTCTGTTTATACATTTATTATTATTTTTAATTATGCTCGTATAACCAAAAAGAAAGAAATAGTATTGTATTAAATATTAAACTAATAAATGAAAAATATAAAGCATATTAAAAATTATAAATAATTTTAATAATAAGAAAAAAATATCTACTTTTTGTAGTCTGTGTTATCATCTTAAACATCAGATAAAAGAAACAAAGGGGTATATAATAATTTCACACTGCCGTATAACGATATGTCATTATCATAGAATTTAATAAGTTTAATTTCAAACTCATCAAATATTGTGATAATATAGATTTTTTTATAATGACATTACATAAAAATTAAGCAAAAAACACGAAATTGAGAGTCACAAATAACTTTTTTGTTTGAGAACTGAGTTACAAATAACTAGAACCATACTATATAAGGGATTTTTATATGAAAAAAAGATCCCACTAACAAATTTCATAAAAATATAAAAAATAAAGTTACAATATTTAATCCAATCAAAATTTTAAAAGTGTTTTTTATTTAATATCTTTTACTTTTGAATATTTAATAAGTTCCTTAAGAACTTCCATTAGCAATTTCATATATATATATATATATATATAAGAGAGAGAGAGAGAGAGAGAGATTATATGAGTGATCACATTGAAAAATTAAAAATAAAACTATTTGTCTTAAGATATAACCATAGATAAAATTGATATTTCAAATGCTGAAAGAAACAAAAGCAAAAGAAGACAAATTTTTCCATGTATTTTTAGCAATAATAAACACATTTGCATAAAGAAGTTAAAGTAGACATGCAACAAAGGGTTGGCCTAGTGGTGACTGGTGAAGATTTAGATAACTTATACAAGATCTTAGGTTTTAACCTTATTCTCACCATTGTACATCCAAAGAAAAAATACACAAACACCATAGCTAATTATTTTCCATCTCTTTTTAGGCATTTCGTACCCAGTGGCCACTTTTTCTAATCCCTTTCTTTTGTATAGTAATACTAGTGATTTTTTAAAAAATATAAAAATTAAGCTCCTGGTGCATAAGTTACAAGGTGAAAAATAGATCATTTTTGTCATTGAAAATTTATTATATCAGAATCATAAAAAATGTTTATTACATGAACAAGTGTCTATTATTTGCTCTCTTTAATCTATACACTTCATATATATGATAGAAATATCGTAGTAATAGAAATTATCGGCCTTTTGCATGTAAATAAAAAATTAATTAGAGAAATCATATTGTCATGTCCGAAGTTCAAGTATAGGTATAGGTGAAAGTAAATTATAAACTGTAAATTTCACTCACGATGTAATGTCAAGAGTTTAAATTTTGAAGTCAAAATTGAGAAGGAAGAAAAAATTAGCTAACTAATCTCTGTGGAATGCCGATTAATTCTATTTTAATTTTTTTTTAAATCAGGTCTAGGACTATTTCCATGCCTACCAAGAGTTCCCATCCGTTGTATAATCTTTAAACGTGGTACCTTATGATTAGCAAAATATTTGCTCCTTAGTTTGACTTGGTCACTGAGCGCTTTGCTTAGTTGGCTAACGACAAACCATGACATGTGGTAGATTTGTCCATGAATGCCACAGATATGGAATCGATTTCTTTAAAAGAACAATATTTTAATATTTCCAGACAACAATATTTTTAATAGTATTTCACTCTGAAATATTGCACCCCATTTATCAAATTCCAGTTTGGCATCATTCATTCATGTGGTAGTTTTGGGAAATAGTCAACCGTCGAAGCTGGAAGGACCTTTTTTTTTTTTTTTTATGGCAATACGAGCTGCGATTAGGTTACAAAACAGATTTGATTTGGTTACAAAAACAGATTATGTTAGGACTTCTGTAGAATCTTAGCAAAAATATGGCAAATATTCGTCTAGACATCAATTACTTGTTCATTATGGCCTATGGGATTGGACGGTTGGAAATATATGTACAAATATATATATCAATACATCCAAGGATGGCCCACTGATACATATATATAATTATTCCCTGTAGATACGAGTAGATTATGAGTAACCATATAATGATCAGATTATTTCTCCTTTTTCTCATATTTTGGAGTGTATAGCTATTAACCATTGACGAAGTTAAATGTATGGACTAAATTTTAAAGGACGAGTTGTTGCTAATATTTCATCATGTTTGCATATGAAATGAAGGGGCCTTTTTCTTTAATACCGAGCTTACCATTTTGTTCTTAATCTCCATTTTTTTTCCTGTTCAAGCTATAATTTCTTATTTATATTAAATTTGATTTGATTTGGAGGATCAAGCTTCTAAATGATAGCGGAATATTGAATGTATCACATGTACCAATAAAAACACGAAACTATATAAAGATACAATGTTCATGGGATCAAGATTCTCTAAAGTGAGGCTTCTCATTTAGAGAGTAAAGTGAGCTTATCTCTATTGTTTATTTATTTAACAGTTCAGATTAATTTATATTTAAAATTTTAAAATTCAAAAAAAAAAACCCCTTTTATCTTGTTGACCCTTTTATCTTATTGCTATTACCACTTTACATGACACTCTGTTCCCTGAGAAAAAAAGGCAAGAAAAAATATCCACGCCCTCTTTTCTCCAAAAATAATATTGATTTCCACAAACAAAAATACTCTCTCAATTTGGCCTTCATACCCGCTGCATTCACTTCTATTTTCCGCGACACACCACCACTTGATTTGTAGGCAGGCCAAGTGAGAGTTTGAGTGACTAAGAAATAATAATCGAAGACAATAACCTCTTCTATTCTTTTCTTAACTATTCCTAACGTACAACATGTATCACTATTCAAAAAGTCTTCCTTAATTTATTAATTTTTTTTGTAAAAGTAAACTCTAAATTGGACCGTGAAGTTCCTATTAATTATCTCAACAAATGTTTGGTAAACACTTGAGATAGGAGAAGAAGGAAAAAAAATATATGACATGATAAAAAGAGATGAAGAATGTCTAAATGAATGATAACATGAAATATTATTTCCCAAAATTTTCCTATATTTTGGAGAGTGGTAACGACAATAAGATAAAAGGGGCAACAAGATAAAAGTGATTTTTTTAATTTTAAAATTTTAAATATAAATTAATCTGAACCGTTAAATAAATAAACGATATACATAAGCTCACTTTACCCTCTAAAGTGAGAACTCACTTTAGAGGATTCTGATCCATGTTTGTGTTGATCCACAATGGAGACCAAAAAATAGGATTTCTTTTAAAATTAAATAGTTTGAAGTCATTAGTTTTGATTATTGTTCGTTGTAAATGTTAGTATGGTAAATTCTAACAATGTAGTCTTAAGATATATATATATATATATATGTAAATATTGAGTCATTTGTTACACTTAAAACATGTATTAAATACTATTTTTTCACTACATAATAGGGAGGTATTTATAGGTTTGTTTAACCTGCTCAGTTAGCAAAATTGGTAAATTTTAAAGTCTAATTGTTTGCTTGATATGTTGAAAGATTGTTAGACGGTTAATAACAATCTTGCCAATGATTTATCACTTGATTTCTAGGAAGATGGTCTAGGGTGGCCCGACAAATCTCAGCCCACTCTCAAACTGGGTGGTTCCTCAAAAGTTTTACTATTCAAGCGATGGTGGAGCACAATGGAGCATGATGGAAAAAAAAAAGTGGTTGCACCTACAAGAAATTCAACACTTAAGTCAAAAGAGATTTTGGTAGAGTAACAATGTAAATAGATAGAAGAAGATATATGCATGAAAGGAGAATCCTGGTATTTATAGGTAAGGGTAGTGCAATTACCAACCCCGGTAAGTTGATACCAATCAATAGCTACATCTCTATGTGAAACGCCCAGAGTTATAGGATGTTTGTTACTAATTCTAGGATTAACGACCAAAATTGATCCTATTGTCTTCTTAGGGTATTAAAGGTGTGACTAAGGCACAACAGGATGTAACAAGTAGAGTGCTTGGAAACTTCTGAAGAGATATTACCTCTTAAATGCAATTAGATTATCCTTGTAATACATGTTTTTGTGGAACTTATTAAGGGAGTTGAGACCAAGATAGGGGATGTCAATCTCAATCTAAGGTAGGTTAGGCTTCGTGGGTTTGTGCAGCCTAAAGATCCTCCAACAAGATAACATGGTTGCCATGCCAGATAAGCATGTTGAACCAATGACCTAGCAACCTCAAGGGTTGTCTTCATAGAATTGAGTCTACCCAAAGGGCCAATTCAAAATAGAAGCATTTTCAAAAGTTTGAAACTTTGTACCAATTTTGAAGTAGCCTTATGGGTCATACTTGGGTTGAGCTTTGGTCCAAAACAGTATTATACTCTTCACCCATTAAAACTATGTTAACAATCCAAGTATTGTGTATATAATATTTCTCTCATTTCTAAAACAAATTTTGAAGATGTGAAGAATGGCTAATTCTTTTGACAATGTAATTAAGGGTAAAATATGTTTTTAGTCCTCTAAAAATTGACTTGTTTTGGTTTTAGTCCTCAAAGAATTTTGCTTGAATAAAGTTCCTCAAATATTAAAAATATCCTAATTAAATCCTTGTGCTGAGCTTTGCTAAATTTTTCTGTTAAATGATCGTCATATCAAGTTCCAAGTAAAATATTTTATTACCTGAAGTGTTTGTTGATAATTTTTAATAAAAAATTGAGTAATTACTTTTGCTTTAAGGTTAAAAAAATCTATAATTTAGAGTTAATCATGTAATAATTTTATTCAAAAAGTATGTTATTAATTTGAACTAGACATAACAATTGACATGGACAACCACATCAACAAATTAATGGTGACTGTGATACTGATGTGACCATTATTTAACAGAAAAATTAAATAGAGTTTAATACAAAGATCTAATTACGGCATTTTTAATATTTGAGAAAATTTATTCAAGAAATTTTTTTCTGAGCACTAATACCAAAATAGGTCAACTTTTGGAGGAGCAAAAACATATTTAACTCATGTAACTAATTACTTCTTGTCTCTAAAATAAGTGCTTTAATGAAATGAGGTCATAAAATTATTGCTCTAATTCTTAACGTTATTAAGTTAATGAGTTTTGTATATTGAGTAAAAGTTTTAATATTATGATTTTTAATTATTATTTCATATAATATATAATATTAAAATACATATTTAATTATTAACAATGTAATTACAATTAAATTATTAAACTTTGAATCATATCTTCCCTAGTTCAACGATTGATCCAATTTTAAAAATATTGGTAGAATATATGTTCAAATAAACAAAGGCAGATGATGATCATTTGATCACATGGCCACACGTGTTGCAACATAGAGAAAAATTACCAACAATACATTAACTCAATATTCCCAGCATACAAAATTAGTGACAATAAATTCTAAAACGAAGACCATTACCATCCATTCAATCTAGCTTGAGATTGTAAATGTCAATTGCATTACTCCCTGATTTTAAAAAATCTTTATTTTAATTCCCGACTTTGTAAATTGTCACTCGTTTTAATCATTTTACACACTATTTCCTACTGTTATTCTGTATAAAAAGAACTAAAGCAAATGACATTTTATATAAGAATTAAAATGTTTTGTTAAGTCAAGAACTACAGTGACTATCTCAGGGACTAAAATAGGTCTTACAAAATTGTAAACTGCCTTGAAGAAAAAACAATTATAGCTCGTTTAATTGAGATCCAAGCGGTTGCGACAAAGAAATCCTTCTATATCTATACAAGGATTAAAATGCACTACTACAAAATTAAATTAAGATGTAATCCTAACACGAATAAGAGGACGCCTATAGGATACAAGATCTTCAAATGATAATAATGATATTATACAGTCAATTTTCACAACCCAAGTTAAGACGTTATCCATCCATTCTTGATCTCGACCTGGCACCCCAAATGAAAACATCATAGCCATGTTTAGACACGATGCGGGTATCAGATGTTAACTTGATTTTAGGACGTACTTGTTGACCACTATACAAGCCTCCCCAATAATGATTTGTTTCACTGCTATCTCTTTTTCTCAGCTGATCTATTGTTATCAGCTGGCGTGTACTCACCAGTAACCCTGCCATTTGCCAAAGAAAATCAGTTACCATGGATTATTTTAAACAAACACCAACAGCCCGGGATTTTTATTTTTTATTTTTTAACAAAAAAGGGGGTATATGGGGACTGAAGTTTATGGCAAACAGGAGGAAAATGATACTTGCACAAACAGAATCCTCCAAACTCCCATACAAGTCAATGAAGTCATTGAATAACACCTTAATCCCACTATGACTTTTCTGAAAGGTTCATTTGAGTCCACCTCAGTCTGTGAGGGGTTTGCGAGGATAAAATCTTTGCAAGTATTCACAGAAGAAAACCTATGAGAGGTGCTTTTTGTGTCACAATGCAAGTGGAGATGACTCAAACTAGAAAGTGTGAATATACTATGAGATTAGAAAAGCTGACTTTTGCCATGATATTCACAGTAAGAATGAAGAGATTAAGATAAGTTTGATCATAATCCCTGATCATGTACTCCTGTATAATGAAACTTTATTTCATTAAACAACAGGTAAATGCATGTTAGCACAATAATCAAGGCAAAAATATATTTACCTATTATACAACAATATGGCATCACCTACTGTCCCTGCAACCTTATTCCGTACCTTTCGAACACAAACCTGAAGCAAGCCTAAGTTAGTATATTTTATTGAGTATGATACCAAAATAAGCACAATTATGCTAAAAACACTCACCTGTACTTGATCAATAGGCCCAGCTTCAGGATCACGATTACGGTGAATAACAATTCCATTGTCACACTTATTTATGAAGTGTGCACTTCCACTTATATCATAGAGATTAGGAGGACCCCCAACCCAATTATGCAGCTATTAAATGAGAAGGAAGAATATCAGCAGATGTAAAATGACAAAGGATGAAACCAGCTGTTTGTTACTAACCTGCCTAGGATGTGCTACAAACCAAACATGGCATCCATGATGTTGGGCAAAACGTTTGATAAAGGTAAGCATCTGGCTCACATATTCTGTTTCAGTCCTGCAAGTTTTTGCAACAAAAAAATTAACATCAATGAGCCATCCATTATCTAGGCAACAATAAGGCAGCTGGCAACAGAAAGAATAATCAGGGTAACACAGCATGTTCTTGGAAAGAGATTGACTTTAGTACAAATGCAAAACATGAAGCAGTGTTTTTTATAGACTATTACACCCCCCCCCAAAAAAAAAACTTTTTTTCTTTTGTGAAGAAAGAAGCAAATGCATGATGAAATCGAATATGAAAATAAATGTTAGTTATCATAGATAATGTATGATGAGATGGAAGCCTTGGATTCCAATTGCACAGACTCTTGTTCCTTCCCCACTTGGGAAATCTACTGTGGTTGTTGATGGATTTTTACTGTCAAAATGGGCCTTGATGGACAAGTGAACCAGTTGAAAGTTGCCTTGTGACTAAAGGCTTTACTCGGATTTTTGGCCTTGACCAGTATGTTTGTACTTTTAATTATGACCGTTTATCACCTTCATATTTCTCCTTTGTCTGTTCTTTGGATTTTGCGTCTATTCCTAAGTTTACAGGTGAAGACATGGCTGATCCCAATTGGCACCAGGCAATGTTGGATGAAAGTAAATGGCAGCTTTACACTCCAATGGCACTTGGGAACTTGTTCCCTCACTTCCGAACACAACTATTGTTGGTTGTCAACCGGATGGTCATATTTATCGTTTTAAAGCTGGCCTGGTCTAGATTATGAGGATACCTTTTCCCTTGTAGCCAAAATTACTTCCGTTCATATCTTTCTTGCCATGGCTGCCATACATGATTGGCTTCTTCACCAGCTGGATATTAAAAATGCCTTCATGCATGGTAAATTGCAAGAAGTTTATACGGATCAGCCTCCATGTTTTACTATTTCTGGTGACCCTCACCTTGTTTGTTGGCTTTGTAGTTTTCTCTATGGTTTGAAGCAATCTCCCCATGCCTGCGTTGGCCATTTTAGCTTTGCCTTGATATAGGTCGACATGACACAATGTGAGGTTGATCACTCTATTGTCTCCATTCATTCTCCTTTTAGCCGATGCATTTATCTTGTCGTCTATGTTGATGACATCATCATCATCGGTGATGACACAGACGATATCCAACGGCTCAAATCCCACTGTTCAATCAATTTCAAATGAAAGTATGCCCAATGGAAGTAAGCTCTAAATATTCTGACTAAGACTAGTATGTTTGATTGTCGTCCTAGTGATACTCCAATGGATCTCAATGTCAAGCTTCTTTTGGGTCAAGTGGAGCCATTGAAAGACCCAAGAAGATATTGACATCTTGTGGGAAGACTCAACTATCTCACTATCACTAGACCTCACATCACCTTTGCAGTTAGTGTGGTAAGTCAATTTTAAAATGCCCCTTGTGATAGTCATTGGGATGCATGCTATCATACATATTCTTTGATACATAAAAATGCACAAGGACAAGGTCTACTAGGTATTGTGTTCTCATTGGGGGAAATTTGATTTCAAAGAAAAGCAAGAAGCATAACATAGTTGCTAGATCCAATGCTGAAGTTTAATAGTGCTATGGTAGCAACTACATGCAAGATTACATGGCTTATGCAACTACTCTAACAACTAAAATTGGGAGACATCCAAGATACGAAACTTATCTGTGACAATCAAGCTACCTTTCACTTTGTATCAAATTTAGTCTTCCATTATCAAATTTCACTTTGTCAACTCCAGTGACCAGTTGACTAAATGTTCACTAAGGGTATGTTTGGATCCACATTTAGATTGTCTCAACTTGATTTTAGGATTGGCCAAACATGATTTTTACATTGACCATGATGTTTGGTAGTGTGTTGGACTCAAGTCTCATTGAAGCTATTAGAAGTAGCTTTTGCATCAACACCAACTCGAGTCATGTTATTTGTTTCATGTATACCCTTGGTCATGTTATTTGTTCCACGTATACCCTTAGTTAGACTCCAGTCATTTTGGTAATTACACACCCAAAATCAATTTTGATTGCAAGTTTCCAAATAACATTGTGTGTCAAAATCAATTTTCTAGTATATGTTATCCAAACAAAAATCACGTTACTACAAACTCATTTACTTTATAATCAATTCTATAAAATCACATTAATTCAAAATGAATTCTACAAATACATATCCAAACACACACTAAATCCCTCAAACGCTTTCATGTTGACTACATTTCTAACAAGCATGGCACATATGACATATATACTCCAACTTGAGAGAGAGTGTTAGATAGCATATTTAATACATGTTAAATATGGAAATAACTATCACTAGAAATCAAGGATGCAGTTACTACAATTTAGCGATTTGATTTATTCTTATGTATCTATGACATTTTTTTGTACCCTAAATGTCATTATAAATAAGATGCATGTGTCGACATACAACACACAACATTCAGATAAGTTTCTTCTATAATTTCAATTGCAATTCTCTAATATAAATTCATAAGGGGGGTGAAAGGAATTCTCTCACAGGCAATTCCCAGTATTCTAAAGAGTTCAAGTACAACTTAAAAGCAAAACAAAATCCAAGTTTAGAATAAGCTCTTTTAAGAGAATTACTGGTTTGAAGGTCGCTGATGATCAAGTTCATTGTAAGGATCAATTACAAGTCCACGCACCCCATGCCTTAATACAGCTGCTTTTGCAAGGTCAAGGACCCAACTTATATTTGGAAGGGAGTCATCTTCACACCTAGCATTAACAACCAAGTAGCCCAGCACTAAATTTCACCAGTACAAGTTAAATTACTAATTTAAAATACCAGTTTAACAAAATGTAGGTATTAGACAGTCTATTCAACAAAAACTGCAATTTCAACATAATTCAAATATAAAGCCAAGATCGAAAGGTTCTTGTTAGGATCCCTCGTCATTCATTTCTATGCAACCATTTCAAAGGCTTAAAAGAATAAATTAAGGAGACCTGAAAATTTCTGCATAACCATTGATACCCAACAGGGATTAAAATCTCAGTCTGATCATTTTCTGTGCATGCATCATGTAAGTTGTGGCCACCACCTCAAGTACATTGGTCCACAACACAACCACCACTATAACCACAATTTAAAACCCCAATACCCAATATTAAGGTAACAAATATAAATTGAAATGGTACAACAAAAGAAGATTCAGTTCTAATAAACGAGCCAAATGCACTCAAAATTTTATTGCTACTGCCTGCTTCATTTCTACCTTTATTTAGAAAGATTTCCCCCTTAATATCTTGAATTAAAAAATCAACTGTACCACTAATCATAGCATGCATCACTTGTCAATTACAGTTACAGACAGCTGCAAAGGGAACCAATAAATTACATCAACTTTACAAATGTATAGAAGATAACAGCAGTCAAGCTAAAAATGTATGGAAAAATGTACAAATAATTGAATTTGGTATGCCACATGTTACAGCTACCAGTTGAGTTCCATGTAATGGACTTACCTTATGAGAGAAAAAGTATCACTTAACCAGAGCTTGCCCTGTTCATATTCCTCCACACTCATCCGTTCAACATTTTCGCCGTAACTATCGTTAGAGAAACAAGTCAATTCAGATAATCAAATATATATGCATAATAACGATCACAATTATTGCAATTAAAGAACATTATCCAATACTCCAATATAAGGGTCTCCTTATAATGAAAGTAAAATTGTAATATTATAAGGCAGATTACAGAGGATAAAGACAATTATAAATCCTTAATGAAAAAAAAATACTGATTCCACTAGTATAGAACGTCATATACCAAAGTTAAAACAGTATTAATTTACTCGAAAATAAAAAAATCACAAGATATTATTGAATACTTCCATAATCCTAATAACTATGGTAGTATAATGCTTCGACTCCATACCCCACTCATGTCCCATGCCCTTAGCATGGACCTGTTTAATCTAGCCATGGATGTGCATAGCACAGACATACAAAAGAATATGCCTAAATGCATTTTTTTTTTCTAATGATATAGTTTTGATTGAGAAATCAAGAGAAATATATATATATATATATATATATATATATATATATGTAAGACATCATTCACAAAATACAAGTTGGGGGGTTAAAATTGGGAAAAGCATTAGGGGTTATTTGTGACTACAAAGTAACTACTAAACTCAAATGAATGTTTTATCGTACTCCTACGCAACTAGTTATACTCTATAGTAGTGAATGTTAGGCTTTTTAAAAGGGACGAGAAAAAAGTGGGAGTAACAAAAATGAAAATGTTAAAATGGATGTGTGACTGCATAAGAAAAGACGAGAAACAAAATGATTATAGACAAGGAGATATTGATGTGGCACCTATCAAGTAAAAGATGACAGAAAATTGGTTAAGGTGGTTTGGACAATGCAAAGGTCACTAGATGCACAAGTGAGGAGTGTAAATTGCATGGTTTTTTGCATTGTAAAAAGTAGTAGAGAGAGACCAAGGACATCAGAGGAAATTATTGAAAGGGATCTCATGGTGAATAATATCCCTAAGAATTCAATTTTTAATCAAGCCTAATGATGTCGTGTAATCCATGTAGCCAACCTCACCTAGTGGAATAAGGCTATTGTTGTTTTTTTAATAATAAAGCAACAAATAACAAAGGCCTAACAAAAGATGACCAACAATATAAATCATAAATATAATATGCAAAGCTCACCGTTCATTAAAGAAAGGCTTCTTCAAGTGTTTTTCCAAAAGTTTTCGAGCATGTTCCCTAACCTATAGGGTAGTCAGAAAAGAATCAGAAAATAATGCACAAATTCTGACTGGAATGTAAGAGGCAATGATTTAAAACAGTGATTATTGTTGGCATAACAAATGTTACAAACCAGACACAATGGATAAATGAGAAAATGAATGATAGAGCAGAGATAAAGATTAAGTGAAAGAAACAATTTATATTGAAATAGCAGCAAGAGGCTAAGCTCTCATACAAGAAAATATGAGCAATGCTCCTCAGAGATGAGAAAATTCTCTGTGTCTAACCATAACAGTCCCTAACAGAAGAGATACATAATGTTCACACTATTCTCCCTTTCCCTATATTAGAATATCCTAAATAACTGCTGCCAACTCAGCCGCTCCCCTAATTCTCTCCCCCCTTCTTGCATTCATAGACCCTCCTTATCATGGGCCTGTCTTGCTTACGGCCCGCTAAGGCATCTTCTTCTGATCCAATATTAGGACCCATATTCAGTATTCTATCGATGACACATAATTTAACACAGGTTCAACCTGCTGGACCTTGAGTGAATCAAATAAATGAAGATTACAAGGAGCAGCCACTCAGCACTGAAACTGCAATCCCAAAACAACCAACACTCACTTTTGAAGATATTTTGGGATGACCAAACTATGGAATTAACAAGACATAGGTACATCAATACGTCTTCCAAAAACAAAAAGTTCTTTTAAAATAAGAAAAATAACAGCTGTAAGAGCTTTCCAATCTGTCTGCATATCTGACATATAGACCACTCCTAAAAGTAAACATCTATTACAGACAACCACTCAGTAAACATCTATTTACCTTGTATTGATTTTTTAAGGAAAAAGAGCAATGCACACCGGGGGAACTGTACACTCAGCACCCACCCAGATACCTAGTTAACTAAATGTGTAAATATGGTTAATTTTGTTTTACAAGTAGTTAAGAGTAAATGAACATGATTGTATACAATTATCATTTATCAATTATCAACATTGGTTATTGAAATGTCTAATAGTGGTTAATAGTATCATGAGGTTATTGATTGTCACACGTGATTAACTATATGTATAAATATGGTTAACTGTCTCACAAGTGGTTAAAAGTAAATGAACGTAATTGTATACAATTATTGATATATGGTTATTGGTGTCATGAGTTTATTGAAATGTGAAATGTCTAGTAGTAGTTAACTTTTCCTCACAAGTGGTTAACAGTGTCATGAGATGACTGACTATCACACATGGTTAACAAGATGTGTAAATATGGTGAACTTTGTCTCACAAGCGGTTAAAAGTAAATGAACGTGATTGTATACAATTATTGATATATGGTTAGTTAATAGTCATGAGGTTATTGAAATATCTAACAGTGATTAACTTCACCTCACAAGTGATTAATACTGTCATTAGTTAATACTGTCATGAGGTTAATCAGTACTCTTTTTTTAAGGTCAAAAACTGGAGGTGGCATTAAACATACTCTTGACACTTGACAAAGAGGCTTTGGTAAGAAACATTTTAGATAAATTTTCAGGGGCTTATGCACATCAAAATTATTGTGGTTTTGCCTCCAACCATTCTGAAGTAGGTTATGTTTTCATATTCCACTCTGAAGGATTATGTTTTCCCAAACATTTTAACAATTCCATAGTTAATATGAACTATGAAGGTGTTTTTGACAAAACACAACACTGAGTCTCTGACATTTAATCAATGTAGCCAACCCCACCAAATGGAAAAGAGTTTTTGTTTTTAGTTAATATGAAGAAATTTGTCAGAGGTTGGAGACAAATAGAATAGTTTTATTCACCCAATGATGTTTATGCAATATTGAGCAACCAGAACCAGTTAAGTAAATCAATGGTCTCTGAAACCCATTCTATTAACTTACTGTCTAACAAATAACCATCATTACATGCAACAAATAAAGTAAAACCAGAGGGAGAAAGAGAAATAATTTATTTACTCTTCTTGTATGAGAAAAAGATCTGAATAACAGAAACAAACCATAGAATCACAATGGAATGCATGGTAAGCCCAGGTATTATCATACTATTACAACAAATATCTAAAATGATCTACCATTTCATAATCACCTAAAAGTGTGCAATAAATATCCTGAAAAAGGACAGAAAGGCATGATTCTTGTTCCAGCTGCAAGTTGCAAATGCAAACATTTTTTGGTGAATAAAAACATAATTTTGAAAGTCACCAATGAACAAACTAACCCTATTCTCCATAGAACAAAGTGCAAATTTCCAGCCAGTAATCTGATTGAGATTGCAAAGAAGAGCATCAATCCACTCACTCTTCCCAGAATTAGGAACTCCAGTTACTATGGTCAGTTCTCCTGGTACAACCTGATACAAGTAATTTAGCAGAACAATATCAGAATCTCCAATTCCATACACAGTAAAAAGGTTGCATTATTACTATATGCCAAGTAACATACTTTTGTTAAAAAAACATTTGATGAATAGATCAAATCACAATGTCCCCACCTCATGGGACAAGGCTTGTCATTTTTGTTAGTAGATCAAATCACAGAAATGAAGCAGTCAAGGGTATATTTAAAAGTATGATATAGAATCACAAACATTAATTTCAAATCAATCAATTATTTTTCATATAAAATTCCATCAACAACCATTGAAAATGTTGTGCCAAAAACGAGCAAAGAACTGAACATATATTTATTTTACAATTAAATGCATGATACATGATCCAATATCCCACTAAATATAAACTCAATCATTGTTCTTTTTCACATAATAACACAATCACAATGCATAACATATTACACCTTTCCTCTGATGCCTAGTGACATAGAACAATTTAATAAATCCACTAATCAGTCAGAATAAAACAACAGATAAAACTTATATCCAAGAGAATTATATGATGCTGACATCCTAATTATTTTCCAAAAACGCAAATTAATATTCTAAACAAATTCTAATTCTAAAAGAATTGGAAGTGAAATTAAAATCCAGTGTTTCAATTCCAATTCCAACATCCAAACAGGCCCTAGTATCTTGTATGGAGATATTCATTAATGTCCTATTACATAATTTGAATTTTTAAACTTTCAAATTTTTTCTCTTTATTACATGGGTGTTAATCTAATCACATTATAGGACAACCTGCATTGACAGTGGCTCCTTATGTTGTTTGATATATTATTATCTGTAAATAAATAAATAAAAAAATAAACAAAAAACAAATCAATATACAATCCACGTGAATAAACAAAAAACAAACAAATATAAAATATAGGAGTGCAATAAACCACCCTTACATTGTATAAGTCATTCAGATTATTCCACCCAGTTGGGATACCAATATCATATCCTAAGGTTCGATGGTAATATGCATCAATCTCATCAAAGTAATCTCTGAAGTTAAACAATCCACGTATTGGATATAATTCTGCATTCTCAATCACTTCCTTGAGTGCATCAGGGCCCAAATACATGAGAACCTGTGAATATGTTATAAAATTGCTACTGTTATCAAAAAGCAGAATTACATACAAACAACTTCAAATGACTTTGTATGATATGTGACCTACACAAACCAGGCAAGGGGGGAAAATTATGTAGTAAAAATCTATCAGAAAGCTGACCCAGAAAAAAAAATCTCTAAAATAAGCTAATCCAAATATGTATGCCAATAAAACCATGCATGCTAGACCAACATGAATAGCATACACAAGACAGTAAAATGTATAATTCTAACATTCAGTCTGCAGTTCTAAGTTTCCATTTTCCAATCTAGCCTACCAATATAAACATTAACAATAACAAGCCATGTGTTGATGAATAATAAATTCAGACAATGCATGTAAACATGTAGCTGATTAAGAGTAACCAGCACAATTCTGTCCATTATATGCATCTTCATTCACAGCTCATTGTCACGACATTGTTGGTGAATCCAAATAAGAGTTGTCTAGAGAAAAGTTACAACAGCATTATTTCTTTTTAATATGTTAGGGTTTTATTTTTTAGGGGCCGGGGGTTAAGAGGAAAGGAGCAGGTGAAGGGGAGCTTGTGCAAGCAAATTGATATCTGACCTCATTTGCATCTTTGCAATTGTCAGACCTCCCTTTTTTAGGCCACCTAACCCGCCAACATCTGCAACCGCCCAAGAGAGAAAGGTTAAAGAAAATGTGAAACAAGCATGAAAAATGAAAAGAGGAAAACAATCCTCCCATTATTTTTTAAAAAATGGAAAAAAAATATATATGAATAAACTAAATGCATAGGACAGTGAAAACAGCCATTCTGTCTTGTCTAACCATGAGGATTTTGAAGCAATATCAACATCACATAAAAGATTTACAGGTACACCCTTTATCTTAACAAGCAATTCTTTTGAACAAAACACGCACAAGCAACTCAAAAATAGTTTTATCTATACAGTGTTTTAGCCACTTTCTTGCTTCAAAATTACACGCCCAAATACAATGAATAAACAGCACATATAAACTACAATGAAACTACTGCTGAAATATTGGCATCATCTGCTAATTGAAAGCATAACTGCTTGAGATTTTCTCAAATAGATCAATGATTATGAGAATTTATATAAGCAATAAAATCAAGACAAAAAATTCTAACTTTTCTTTCCCAATGCGGCGTGCAAGCTCCTCAGCCAAGGCTTGACCAGGTGGATCCCCATCAGTGGCAAGTATAACCCGGGTTGCCTATCAATATAAACATTGAGAAAACAAATGTGGAAAGTTTAGGATAACTGTTTATTTCTGTGAATTCAAAAGAAAGAAATAATAACAATTAACAAACCTGCTTTAGTTCATCTTTACAGTTCCACAGATACTGATACTTTTTGTCCTAGCTTTACAGAATTAGAAATATGACAAGAGCATTAGATTCTAACATTACATATGTGACCACAGTAAAGACTGGCAACAGATAAGAAAATGAAAACTTACACAAACACACACATAATATTACAGACACGGTAGTTAAGACTTTAGAATAAAAAAAGACCTTGTCTGGAGGTGGCAACTCCTTTGAGGAGACTGATGGAGGTGCACCATCAGGAACACTGACACAATTGAAGAAGCCAGCTTCTTCCATTGCCAGCTTGTCCATTTCACCTTCAACCTACAGCGTTAAATCAATATACTGAGCATAAAGCAAAACTTTAAGCTTTACATAATTTCTACAGAGAGCA
The DNA here is from genome assembly GCA_004329165.1 of Spatholobus suberectus. Taxonomy (NCBI): domain Eukaryota; kingdom Viridiplantae; phylum Streptophyta; class Magnoliopsida; order Fabales; family Fabaceae; genus Spatholobus; species Spatholobus suberectus. The sequence continues at coordinate 25,321,462 of CM014729.1, forward strand.
GAATACATACAATGATAATATCACTCTGCCCCACTATGTCATCCAATCCATAAAAGATCTTGTCAGTATTTGCTTCCTGAAATAAAAGGATGTTATGGGAAAGATGTAATTGTCATAAAATCACAAAATATAATACTACATAAAAACAAATTTTGACAACTGACAGAAAACATATGCTAAGATTTAAGATAAAATGGAAAAATATCTTCCAGCATAATCTAATTATACAGTTAGAGACATAATATAAAACCATTCATATGTCTTCATCTAACAATTTACTGCCCCCATTATTCAAAATTATTAGTCTCCTGTATCTGAATTCATATACATAAATTGAGGTTACAAGGCCATAAGAGTAGGACCTCAGTGCACATGCCCATAACTAAAAGGCACCAACACTAATAATCTAAACGAAAAAACTTCCATGTTCACATTATTAGTAGGAGAGATGTTATTTAATTATGCTCACCAAAATATACACAGATGATTTCCATCACCGTTGTTTTTAACTTTTAATACTAATTAATTCTCAGCATATCAATTTTAACACTGAATCGAAATATTTATAGCATGAGTAATTGCTATACCTGCCAAAACATCTTGTTGATGTCTCGATACTTGCAACTAATAAGCGCTCCATTCCGACGATATGTGAATGCAATCACAATCTACCAAACATACACATGTTACAGAAACAATTAGTAACAGGTCAGTCACTTGTAAAGTAAAAGAGTGAGAATGGAACACTAGCTACATTAAGAAAGTAAATGTTTGTATATTACCCTTGGAAATAGTTGAACTTTCAAGGTATCATCTTCATTAAATAAAAATCAATGACAATCCTTGCCTAATTAATCAATAAGTAAAACATGTTTCAAGGTTTAAATAGAAAATTTTGTCATTTTTAACACTGCCTTTTTAATCAGCTAGTAGAAGGTGTAACTGATATCAGTCATATCATCAAATTCAAAGTTATTGCTTTAGAATTTGGACTTAGAGCCTAACTCAACCCCACAAAACCGACTTGTAAGATGAAGACTGCCCAAACTTTATAAGCTCTATTTAAGCCATATCTCTAGTCGATGTGGGACTAAACCACCACCCTTGAGGCTGCAATTTAGGCAGCCCCCAAAGAGGTCGCAACTAAGGTGGGCTAGGGGTGACCACAATTAAGGCGGCTTTTCCAACAATTACATGTACACCAAGGAGCATTTTCTGGCAAATAAAACTAAATCCAACCTCAAATGTTTGCTTTTGGATCTCTCTTTCAAGTTTCAATCAAAGAAACCAAACAAACATAAGGATTGTTAATTAGAGAAACTATCAATACATGGAAGATACAAATTCATATTCAGAATCAGAATATTATATTATATCCGTAATTCTTTTATCATTTGAAAAAGTATGTAAGATTTGTTCTGTCTTGATAACAGTACCATCAAACTTACATTGTTTACTAACTGGATCATTATTATATTAAAATGTAATATTCTATGACACAATGACACTCAAATTAAGCTCATAATTTAGTGGGTAACTGCACCTGATCGCCATATTTTCTCTGCTTGACAATATTTCTCTCCAAAGTCTCCCTTGAAATCAAGCGCTCTGAAAAATACGCAAGCAGCTGAAACAGGGCAAACAAAATCACATTCACCACATTGATGGGAAATGAACAAAAAAATTATTATCAATACAATTGAAAAACTACATGATAAACATAAAACATACAAAGCAGGATAAAAAGCAGATATCAATTCTAATCAATCACCAAAGGCTTGTTTGTATTTCTGTTTATAGTGAGCAACAACCCACCACTCAGTGTTTGGTACTTTCAACAAATACAAGTTTAGTTCCATGCATATCCAGAACAAATAGGCCATAACTAAATGCGGAGAAGAGAAACAATCTGAGAAAACAAACGCTCTGCTGCCAACTGCTGAGACAATAAATTGAGTGCAGTGTATGAGAGTACACACAAAGCCAGTTAGACATTAGCAATCAATTTTAATTGCTTGTGAAAACTCAAAACAGTTGACAGATATCTGTGTTGGCAAAAGAAAGAAGACATTGCAAGTGTCCATTTATTTTAAAGTTTGGTAGAAATGATTTTGAAAGTTTCGATTTTGAATCATTTAATGTTATTGGGAGGTGTGTCCAAATTAATCTTAACCAAAAATTTTACATTGGTATGTGTGTCACACTGTAAAATTGATTTTAGATGGCAAACAAACAGGCACTAACTGAGTGTAACAGATAAAAATGCCCAACAATCAAATAGCATAGCAGGGACAGAAATTAGCAACTAATCTTAGCTTATTCAATAGATACTCAATTGTAATGGGACAGCAGCAATTGGCATTGACACTAAGCTCAAACTTAACAAAACTACACCTTTAATAACTTTTTACAAGTATAAAAGTTTACCAATCCAACCATTGCATTAACAGTTCTCAAATCTCATGAAATAAATCTGTACAATTTAAAAACTAGTTGATACTTCATTGCAACACTTTATTTTAAGTTTTTAACACATAATGTTTTTCACATGTTTGGTTTCACATTTTGCTAGTATTTCAAATGAGAAAATGTTTCCAACTCCAATTCTAGCAAAAGCAACTTTGATGTAGCTTTTGAATTTGGGTTGAGAATTTTATACCAAGTTTTACTACAAACTTGCTTTTCAAATAAAAGCTTCCAAACATAAATCACTTCACTTTAAACTAAATTCTAACCAAAAATCAATTTTGCAAAATCAAGATCATCTAAAATCAAGCTTGCAAACACTCACCCAAACATAGACTAAGCAATGGAGGGCAGGATTTTGTCATGAGCAATATCTGCCCCAAAGATCACTAGTATAGCACACCCAAAATTCATACAGAGCAGGGACAAAATTAGGTAAGGTAAAATTTAATGACCTCATTACAAAGTGGTTCTAGTTGCAATTCCTCCTCTGTAATTTCTCTTTTCATTTTAACCGGGGTTACTTGACTTGCCGCAGAACTGTTACCTGCAAAGGCCTACAGCAGAAGGTAGAAAAATGAACCAAATACCACATCCACCCATGTTAATCAGGACCTGACCTGCTTGAAAATGAAAAATATCTAACCTGTGTGCTGCCTTTCCACCCACATTTTGCACGAAAGCACACCCATACGGCAGATCCCCTAAAACTCAAAAATTGTCATAATTAAAGCAAAGTAGATGTACAATCTGCTAAGAAAGAGAATCAGATAAGTTCTGAAAAAAAAAAATGATAAGTATTATACCCATCTGGTGCAATGTAAAGAGATAAGCTCCTTTCTTCCTGGTCACCACCTTGGCACTAACAAAAAATAAATAAATAAATAATATTAAATGGCACATACAAGACTTAACACAAAAAAGCATGTCCAAATCCCATTGGAATGTATGAAATGGGATCCATGTAAGGAGAATGAACTACTCTCACTGCATAGTCCAAACTATCCCAGAGCAAAATGGAGATTAAAAAATACAAACAAGTTAAATGCATTGGTTTGAAATACACAATAAACACTCTTCAATTCACTATTTTAAGGATTCTCATTTTTAACAGTATTATCTACTCCCTCAAGTCACATTAAAGTTGCCCCTTCAAACAATCACCTTATGCCAAACTACCAAAAAGAAAAATTTTACACAACTCCACACCCAAAACATGATCAATAACAAAGACACAAATTTTCATGTCTCGAGTGAAACAGCTATTTGGGGACAATGTCTAACAAAATTGCAAAACTTTCCAAAGCATCAAAACATCACAGTTGACAAGTCCTACATGAAAAGCTTCCAATGTTCAAAAAGCATTAAACTTTGAAGAAAGGCAAAAGACACCTCTGGACAAAGCAAGTGGTTGTACTGCCCTGGCACACATATTCCAGTTTCCATTCCAACAGCCTCCAACTTCTTCTTCAACATACTGAACTGCAACTCCACACTCTTCTCCTCGGGGTTCTCCAGTTGCACTTCACAAAACAAAACCAGCAACACAAAAAGTTAGCAACTTTACACACATTTAAGGTTGTCCTGTCCCCAGCAGAAAAGGGCACCTTACCTGGCCTAGGGATGCTGGCATGGGAGGCACCGTGGTAGCCGTTGGTTCTGAGTGGCGATGGAGGGTTCCTTGAAATGGGTTTGGAACAAAACACGGCAAAGAAGGGTCTGTGGGGGGAAAAACGGTGTCGTTGAGGGAAGAGAGTGTTTTTGAGTTTTGGGAATGGAGAAGAGTGGAGGAGGGTTTGAGTGGTCATGGTGGCGAGTTTTGAGGAGAAGAATAAGGGACGTAGAGTGTGGGGATAACGAAGGCGCATGCTTCTTGTTCCCTTGTTGCAGAGAGTGTTTGTTTTGTGGGTCTTTCTCTAACAGGGCTCCATGGTGTTGTGGTGTGAGTGAGTAGAATTGGCAGAGGCTTGAGAGGGTTTTCGTTTTTAAGGTTTTGAAGTCCAAAGAGAAAGAACGCAGCAAGTCATTGGTGTTGTGCATTGTGCAAGGTAGTAATGAGTTGGACCAAATAATTACACACGCACACACACAAATATTTGATTAAATTATACTGTTAAAAAATTTAATTAATTTGTATTAAATATTTTACATTTTATAATGATTTGTTATTAAAAGGGTAAACTTTAGACAGAGAAATTTGATAATTGCGACGTAGACTGAGTAAACATATTGTACCAAAAAAGAGGAATTTGTAAACATATTTAAAGATTATTGTAGTGTCCAGGAATTATTATCTTGTAATAAGAAATTATACAATTTTCTATTATTTAAAAAATTATTATTTTTAGAGATTTCATCACAAACAATATATTCTTGAGATTAGATGTCATACTTTCTTGCTTAATTTGATTTGATTATTTTCTTAAATAATATTATGTGTTTGTTTATTACAGTTTTTTTTGTAAAAAAATTATTTTTTAAATAATTACCTTTTTTAAGTTTTTCATACGATTGTTTTAGTTTTTCCAAAATAATTAAAAAGTTGAAAGAATCTAAAATTTAATTAAAATTAAAAGTTATTTTGAATAGTTTCTCATAAAAATCAACTTCTTTTTTTAAGAAACTAGTATTTTAACTTGTTCATTGTACAAAATAAATATTTATTTTATTTAACTTAAATTTATAATAAATAAATACTTTTCAATATATAAATTATATTATACTTAAAATTTGTAATAAATAAATATTTTAAACATATAGATTATATTTTAAATTTATAATTAACAATTATACAATACAATATTAATTTCTAATTATTGATATTTTTTTAAAAAATATTGAAATTCAATTTAGAACTAAAAATATTGAAAATGATAGATTGAAAAAAATATAAGAAGTTAAAAAAAATCTTTAAAAATACTCTCGTAGAAGAATGACAGCTACAAAAACTCTTGTTGAATAATAGTAACTAAAAATGTTCTTGTTCAAGATAGCTATTTTAATTTATATATATATGGGATGATTTTTATGATCTTAAACAAATATAGATTAGTTATTACTTTTTAAAAAAAAAAGTAAAAATAATAAATAGATTATTTTACATCAAAATCATTTTTTTTTTAATATGTAACAAACAAGTCCTGATTAGATGAGTTCAATTTTGATATATTATTAATATAAAAAAATTATATTACCATCTAATTAAAAATTATTCCATATATAACTTCTAAAACAATTAGTACAAAAATTAACACTTTTTAATTATATTACAATCTATAATTAAGTAATGGTATGAAAAACATTTACATTATTCTAATTAAATTTATATTAGATTGTTTATATTTATCTAAAATTTATCAAGATTTTAATATTTTTTTACTAATATTCTTTAAACGTCTTATGAGATTCAAATTTTTTTACATAATTATTAGTGCAATAACACGTGCACTTGTACGGGGAGATTTTATAATTCAAAATAATAATAATAAAATTATACTCACGTAATCAATATATTAAAACTGACTGAAAAAAGATTCTGAAATATAAGTTAACTACTATTTTAATTTGTATATTGGACAGAATAAATATTATATGCATATAATTATGATTATGATTATGATTAATAAGTATATTTAAATTTATATTACAATTTAAATTCACAATAAATAAATATTTTAAATATATAAATTATATTTTGAATTTATGGTAAATAATTTAAATTATAATATAAGCTCATTTTTAAATTGAAATTGATAAGCAATTACAAAAATCAAGTATAAATATAAAAAGTGAATAGTTTGAGATGATTGGGAGAGATATTTTTTCTAGTTACAGAAATAGTACATGAAATGCATCTCTCAAAAAGAAAAAAAAAAGGTGTTCAAAAATGAGAATTTTTAATTAAAAAAGTGGGGAGATAAATTAGATGTTTGCTATTGTCATTTATCATAAATTATAAAAAAAAAATAATAATGTGTTATCTTTCCAATTCTTCTATGACATAATTTGAACAAATTAATCTCTTAATGTAAATTAATTTTTTATTTATAGTACAAATTAATAAAATCAATTATTTAAAATTAATATTTTTATTAAATCGACTTCATTAGAATGATAACAAGATTAACACATCTAACATTTTCGTTAGAAGATTTATGAATAAAACTTGTCCAAACTAGAGGCTGTTACGTAATAATTTACCTAAAAAGTGGACTCTATTCCGAAATTACACCAAATATTCTCATTAGAAGAAGGGCTATTAATGAATAAATACCTAACATACTGAAAGCTCATACATACACAGTTTACATAGAGCGTTACACAAACATTATACAAGACTATCATATCCTAACACACTGAAAGCTATCCGAAAGATGTCATCTGACCCTTACAGAGGACTTCAATTTCGGAACCTTGAAGCTGGAAGTGAATAGTTTTGGAGTCTCAGAGGTGGGAATAACTGGAGCCTCTTTCCTCTTCATGCTTTTGGTCCCCTGGAGATTAAGATTCAAGGTAGGAAAAACAAATAAAACCATAAGAAAGGCGTCTTTTTCTCAATTATAAAACAAAATCAAACTGTCCATCATAAAATCTTATATAAATCTAAAAATATCGCTCAACATGACATATAGGAACTACCAAGAAGTGATATTGGAGAATACCATCCACACACTACTAGAACATTATATACGGCTGAAGCTATTTTCAGATAGCCGATATAAGGCAGCTCAAAGAGCAATAAATATGCTAAACTGCCCTTAGCAGGTTGGCAAGTTATTGTGGAATGCATCAAGTTGCAGATGTTAGAAATGGATTGCTAATAAAGTGCAAGACAGTATTTGCAGACAATAAAATGCAAATCATGGATAGGAACTCATACAATGAATACGCATTTTTATTGAAATGAATATATTATGTTGTTATACTTTAGCAGACAGCCCCACATTTGTATTTTGGACGCAGACAGTTCTACCACTTACATACACCATGTTCCAAGAACAAAATCCTGAGCTATAAGTAATAATACATAAAAAAGAAAGCCAACACTAATCAATGGTACCACCTGTGAAGCACATGAATAATATAATACAGAATTGCTGACAAAATTAACCAGACAATATAGGAAGAAGATAAGCAATTAGTAAAGTGCAGGCCATACCTTTTCAGAGGATTTTGCAGGAACCGGTGCATCAGGAGTACATATTTCTTTGTTCGAAGTCATATTTCTTCTACTCCTGTTGCTCTTAACAACTCCCGACGCAGGTGCTTTAGTTCCTTCCGTGCAATGATTTAAAATAGGTGTAACTTGGTTGTTCTTGAACTTTCTTAAAGATTCCAACTCCACTGAGAGTCCAGATATTTCTTTGTTTAATCTTTTTGTCTCAGCTTCCATCTCAGCCATTTTACTTTCTAATTCAGAAATTTTACTATCCTTTTCATAATTTTCAGACTGTAGTTGCTCCATGCTGGAAACAAGTACCTTTACCTTTTCATTTGCTTTTTCTACTTCAGCTTCCTTAGTCCTTAATTTATCAGTGTAGTCATTCTCCATTATATTATATTGATTCCACACAAACTTCTTTTCTGCCAAGAGTGCCGACACCTCCGAATATTTTTCTAAAGCAAGCTTCTCATGTTCACCTCTTAACCTTCTCAATTCATCTTTGATTTCGTTGGAACGCTTCTCTCTTTCTGCAGTGTTCCAAGTGGACTTCTTCCCTCTATCCATTGTTCCTTTCCTCCTCAAGTCAGTATCCTCAGATGCTGTTCCTTGATCCTGTTATTAAAGTGAAGTGACTGCTCAGCATAATGAAATGCATAACAAATATCGGAAAACTCTCAACAAATATGCTAGGCTAACTGACAGCTAACATACTTCTCCATTAGAGGATTTACAAGTAAGTAATTCAAACCATGCCTTAAAATCTGCCAACTCATCCTCTGTATGCTCTGCAGTCAAAAGATAAATGAATATAAGTCAATAAATGCAGTTAGAATAATTTCAAATAAAAAGTAATTGGCTTAATTGCACATTTTACCACTCATCTTTTATGATTTCACAAATTTTGCTACCTAACTATTTTAATTGCACATTTTGCCACCTAACTTTCAAAATTACTCACATTTTGCCATCCAATTATTGTAGTTACACATTTTGCCGCCCAACTTTCAAAATTTTGCATATTTTGCCAACCCCATTAGTTGACTGCTGATGTGGCAATTTTGACCACTAACGTGACAAGTTGACTACTTACATGGCAAATTGATTGTTGATTGCCACATTAGTGGTCAAAATTGCCACGTCGGTGGTCAACTAAGGGGGTGGCAAAATGCGTGGAATTTTGAAAGTTAGGTGACAAAATTTGAAAAATTTTGAAAGTTGAGTGGCAAAATGTGCAATTAAAATAATTTAGTGACAAAATTCGCGAATCATGAAAGATGGATGGCAAAATATACAATTAAGCCAAAAGAATTCAAACCCTTATATTTCAACAATTGACATAACTTTCCCTTGAGTTGCAAAAATAGAAGATATTGATAATTTCAAGCATCTTTACCAAAAAAAAGGGGGGAAAAAAAAAGTAGCATGCTAGGAGTGATCCAATCATCCAGGAACTTTTGAAAATGGGTAAGCCAATCATGTATTTAACCACCTAAGCCCACTCTTACAGTCATGTATCATGTAAAGTTATTACATTTGGGAGATGCGACTAATCCCAATCTAAGTATGTTACTAGAGTCAGTGGGGTGGTCTTTTAACCGAAGAATCATGCAGGACCTTTCCAAGATTGACAGGAGACTTATAAGCATTTTTTCTGGTCACCAATCACGTAAACTTGTTCACATTCAAGAAATTATTAATTTCACTCTACTTACTCCTATGCAAATAATTCCACTCTGGGGTCAGACTAAATGCATTATGCATGTCTAGGTTTCTGCAGTTCTTGTTCTGGATTATCTTTCAATCAAAAGCTTCTTGAGAGGCCTTTTGACAAAAAAAAAAAGTTTAATTACCTTTTTGGTCCTATAGTTGCGCAAATTTTTCCTTTTGGTTTCTATAGTTAGAAATAATCTGTTTTAATCTTCATACATGCATTTTCGATATCGGTTTGGTCCCTACCATCAAGCGTGTCTCAAGTCCGTAAAATAAAACCATCACAAAATGAAAATTGGCATTATAAAACTGCCACAAATTGACATTTTTTGGTGTTTTTTATTCAATTTGTGGCGGTTTAAAATGACAAGGACCAAACCAATATCGAAAGTGTATGTATAAGAACTAAAACAAATTATTTCTATCTATATGGACCAAAAGAGAAAATTTGCACAATTATAAGAACCAAAAAAGTAATTAAACAAAAAAAAAAAAAAACTATTTTCCCAAACTAATCATTTCACAAACATGATATTACTCAGTAGAGCCCCCCAAAACTCAACTCAAGCATTTAAAATACCAAAAATCTACACCATATCAAGAAACTATCCATCAAGGATAACAAAAAAGTTCACTCCATTCTCCATCCTTGATAGAAACAACAAAACCAGCTTCTTACATAAAGCAATACAACATCAAATTCAGAATCTAACATCACGAACCAAAACCAAACATCTTTTCCCTAAGAACAGGACAAAATAAAAACCTCCTACAAGAAAACAATGAAAGCAGGAAAGAAAAATCACTGACCCAAAATCCATTTCAACACAGCAGCCTCTCTCTGCTTCAAACCCAGCGCCAAATCCGCCTTCGCCGCCTCCAGCGACCGTTTCTTCTCCTCAAACATCAAAATTCCATTCATCTAAACAAACAGTGCCAATGAAAACATAAAAAGAAGCAAACCAAAAAAAAAAAAAACCTTTTATTTTTAAATTTCATGAAAACCCTAAAAGACTAATTACCTGAGAAATTAGATCCTTGTGAAGGCGAACATCGGAGACCCACCCTTCGTGCTGCATTCGAAGGCGGTCTTCGAGAAACTTGTGGCTGCTCGCGAACGAGTGAAGCTGGTTCTGCTGGCTACGCACCATCTGAACGAGCGATTTGAAGATGTTGCTCCAGTTTCTGCGTTCCGAAGAAGCGGCGTCGGAGGATTCTGCTTTTTTTGACTTGCGCATCGTGAAATTCAGACGAATAAGTGAGTGAGGAATTTGAATTCACAAGAAGTAAAGAAAGAGAAGAAGCGCCAAGATTGGATAACGAGATTGCAACGGTCGAATTTTGCGTCGCTAGAGAGAGTTAAAATACAGCGATTTCAAAAACTTGAATGCGAATGTAAAATGAAGGATGGTGGGCCATTATGATGTACCCGGCCCAATATATAGTCTCTTACTCAAAGGTGGGTGGGTCCGCGTTTGAAACAAAGAGTCAGGCAGAATATTTGGACCCAAAAAAAATAACACATTTTATTTGGATCAGTGTCATAAAACCACACAGGAGACATTAAGAAGAAGAAGAAACTGGGAACTAGAAAGCCTCTGCGTCTCGAAAGTGAAAATTGTAACTCACGGATACTCTCTGATTCTTTTAAGGCGCTTTCTACGGTAAAGAGCCAATGCAAATGATCCACCGGTGGTTCAATAGACAATACCTAAATGATAATTTAAATATTTAATGAAATACCTAAAAGACAAATACGACCTTATGTTTTACTAGTTTCTTTGCTATATACTTAACTCTGGTGATCCTGAAACCCGCATGAGCCCCGTGTCGAAATACTTCCGTGTTACCTTGCAAGGTTCGTCTCATGAAATAATAATATTAAATCAAATCAATTATATTCTCCATAACGTCTGAACAAACAAATAATTTATCTTATAATTTAATTTAATATACTAAGTTTTTGTATACTTCAAATACATAAAAAAAAAATTAATCAAATCTTTAAATCATTTTTTCAAGTACAAATATTATTAAAATAAAACATATCTCCTTATCTTTATTTTATGACTAAATTGAATTGACTCGTAAATCCACAAAAACTAAAATAGTTTCATTAAATAAACAATATTTACTGACATGTTTTAAACTTTTATTTAAAGAAATTATTTTTATGTGCTACGTTTAAAGCAGTTATATTTAATCATAAAAAATGAATCAAAACATTTATGTAAAAAATATTTCAACATATTTGACCTAACTAAATAAAGTAAAAAAAAAAAAAATTGTAGCTTTACATATTAAGAATTTGTTCATAGATTTTATTTAACTTTAAAATTGTATATTTTTTCTAAGTTGTATATTAGTCAAATAATATTAGTATAATTTAATTGACTTAAGTTAAACAGGTAGTGTTACTTTCATCTATATAAATTATTTTTAAAAAATTTTGCTTAATTTAAAATGTCAAAGCTTTAAAGAAGTAATTAAATTGATAATTTTATTTTAAAAAGCCAAGTTTTTTGTTATTACATTTACATTCCTCTTCTCTTTAGATAAAATATAATTTTTACCCATGTTATAAATATTACTAACAAATCAAGCTATTGTATTGAGAATTTCACATAAAGGACCATTTAAATTTAGTGCTTTGACGTAGGTAGTAGAGGGAAGAGAGAAAATGGAAGGAACTTTGCAACAAATCAAGCTTCTAGCATAATTAATTGAATTGTGTGGCCACACAGTAAACATGCTTAAGAAAAGGATGAAAAAAGGAAATTTTATTGCTTCCATTCCAATATATTAATATAACAAAATTACCATTCACCACTATAACACAAGTAAAGTAAGATACCGTATTGAAGACACCAAAAGTCACAAATATTGTTACACAAAAATCTTGTTCATCTAGTTTATGCACCAAGGAGGCATTAAATCTTGTTCATAGTGGAGTACCAACGAGACTGAATATGTAACCAAATAATGCTTATCTTAGCAGGATATGAACCACAAAATGAAGAGATGACTCTTAGACAATGTTAAAGATCAAAAACCTTCTTGCAAATGTACTTTTGTGGAAGATAAGCTTCTCAAGATATGAACCCCCTACTGCTATGAATCCAAGCAAATCTAACAAACAAGCAAGTAAAGTCAGTTTAATACAAGTTCGTTATAGATTGCCTTACTAGAAAATGGTTGAAGACTCAACAGTAACAAACTTTGAGATCCAAACAAAATTTTCATATAGTTCACAAATAATATCGTATTATTTTGAAGTTCACAACTTTATCTTAGGAAAATTCATGCATTCAAAAGTAGTAAGTGGAAATTGGTATAAGCTTACTACAAGATATATAGATTAATATGTTTCATTATGCACTTAACATTTTTTGCTTACATTTACATAATTATTTGCAACTAAAATGTATTTTGTCTTTCCTACAAAGACCCCCTTCTACCATAAAATCAAACACAAAACTCCCTTTTATTAAAAAAAATAAGAGAAATAATCAACATAATAACTTAATCATTTATCAAGGTAAAAAAAAAAAAAACAATTAGTGTAACAAATTAAAAATAGTTGCCTAACCTTGAAGATGGAGAAGAGAGAGTGGGATGGTCGACTTTCCAATAAAGAGGCTTTCATTTTGATTCCATGCTAAGCACTGAAGGAGCAGAGTGCAATACTTCTTCAACCAATGCATATTTGAAAAGCTTGAAGAAGTAACAAAACATAACTAAAGTTAATTCCTATACTCTTCAACCCCAAAAACTCCTCCGTTCAGCAACCAAGAACAACCAACAAAACTTAAAGAATTTATATTATATATATTGGCGTGTTGCATCCTTGTATTTCTTTTTGGTAGCCAATAGAGGACAAAATGAAATAGTGAAAGGAGAGAGGGCCTAGTATAAAGAGAAGGATAAAAAAATACTATTAAGCACATGTGCACAGTAGTGCTAATTTCTCCACCACATAGTAATGCTCCATCACCATATGGGTCAAAAAAAATGAGAAAAAAACATATTCAATGTAGAACTTTCAATTCCCCATGAATAAGAACAATTGGCACCAAAGATGGAATCTCCAAATCTAAAAGAATACTTTGGCAATGGCTAAGACTAATTCTTTCTATAGGTACAATATCATGTTTAATGCTAATTTTGTTTTTTGAAAAAATCAAGCATAAATTCCACCATCATGTTTGCACCTTAAACTCATTACAGAGCAGAATTGCTATATAACAAGATACTAAACCACCTAAGAAAATGAAATGCTGAAGAGGAAAACAAATAGAAAATTTCAATAAATAAGCCACAAAACATGTACACAAGTAATTCATCCAGAAACAAAAAATACCAAAGAAGTAATTATTGAGCTCAAATTAATAGAAAATTTAGAATGTCATTCCTTAGCCGTACCTCTTACCATATGTCAAAACTTGTCCCCTTATATCTTCTGAAACAACCATCTGAAAAAACATTAAGTTCAATAGTGATTAGATAGTTACCCAAAAAGAAGCACAATAAGTTTAGATGGATTTACTTACTCTTGATTCCAAATTCATCAAAATTGCATAATTGGTAATCCATTTGGCTCGATCTAGCTGTACCTAGTCAATTGTAGGCAGAAACCAAAAGGATAGGTGTAAAGCTAAGAATCTAACCAATCTACCTCATATGAGTGTTCCACAGGCTAGTGCTAATTAAATTAAAAAAAAGACACGAATTCACACTTCTTCACCCTCACAAACTTTCTTGAGTGCGATCAACGCATATGCAGGGCACCTATAATAGCAGCCTTTGTGCTTGTCAAGAGAAAAGGGGCAAACATACCTAAATTTCATATTCTCTCACGATTTTTGCGACATTTTTGCTATCTCGAAAGCTCCTACTTAGACATCTTCAATTCATCAAAAGTGTTGTTGTTAGCCATGGTAGTCACTTCCACCTTTAATTTCAATTTCTTACAATGACCACCTCTGTGTGTTTGTCACCTATCAATTTCAACTTTGCTGCTACAACGAAATGAAAAACCCGATGAGCATGAAAAATCTAAGCCTCAAATCGGATCCAAAAGGAAGGGACTAAACATTCCATCAAAACCCTAACACGAAGATGCTACTCTCTCACACATGACATCCCCATAGTTTCTCTTCAACCTTCTGCACCAATGACAGAGGATACCTCGAACAGAACGATTGGCGACAAACGCCTTCCTAACAGCACCGTATTGTTGTCCAAAGTGTAGGGTTCCTAGCGAGAACAAAAACCTAAGCGAACCCCTCTTCTGACTATAGGGATAAAACCATCCATTCATTATTCATAATTATTTTTAAACGTATATCTTAGACAATTTGATATTCAAGTCAATAATGTAATCTCCACCATTCAATTTTTTTAAATTATATCCAACGGTCAAAACTCTATAACTCACCCATGAACCACATCAAATAAAAGTAAAAACTAGTTGGTTAACCTATGTACCACATAGCCTATATGTTCACTATAGAAATTGCCTTCTTTTAATATAAATTTTGAAATTTGAAAATCTTAAAAGAAGAAAACTTAAGTACACTCCCCACTGCCCACGCGTATAATAATTGCACCATCCCAGTCTTTCATACATTAATATAGATACATATCCTCTACAATTTAAAATTGATCCAACGGCCCATATTGTTTGAAATTTTGTTTACGATTTTTTTTTTACTAATTACCTAAACATTACAATGGTTATCACTGTGCAACTGTAGGTGATATGAATCGACTTTAACGTGTACACGTTCACATATATATATATACACATACACACACACAATATTAATATTATGTCGGCTCACACGGTTCAATTATTAATTTACTAGTTCGACTAGTAACTCATGTATCTCAACTGAGTTGATGACTGGTCCGGTTCTGATAACACTGCAATGAAGGCATAGTAAATAAACACGTCAGAATATTTGAACCAAAGTTTAAAAAAAAAAAAAGCATCTCCAAATTTATTATTTTGGGTAATTGCACATATAAAACTTTTTTAACACTGTTTAAGCAAGATAATTACTCTTTGCAAATTTAATTTTTAATAAATTTAATTTTGTGAAATTAAATATAAAAAGAGTTTAATGGTCATACACTATTAGTGTAAAAAATTTTACACTATTAACCAATCAGAAATCACCATTAATTTAACTTTTAAAGATTTATTATAAAAATCAACAAACTTACAATAAATGGTAGTTTGTGATTGGATGACAGTGTATAACTACTTTACACTGTCAGTACATGGCCTGTTTTTTCATATAAAAAATCTAACTATACGTTAAAGACTTGGGATGCATCATTCGTGATCAGTTCGTTTTGTATAAACCGTGAGAAAATTATAAAGAAAAAGTAACTTGTAATCTGTCTATTAATTTAATATTAAAAAAATAAAATAAGACAAATATTGTTAAGTATGTATATGACTTTTAATCATTTTTATTAAAAGCACCCCTTTTTTTCATACAAACTACCAAAAGTAATTTAATTTTAATGTATTATTACAAAAGTGATTTTAAATTTATATCTGATGATAGCATCTCAAGTCATAGTATATTTTTTTTATTGTTTTAGTTATATTTTATGAGAACAATTCTCCCTAAGATATGATTATAAGTCATCGTACGCACACACACAAAAAAGATAAATATCTCTCTTTATAAAATTTTGAACTATGCTTTATTATTTTATTAGTGTAATAATCAGTGTCCTATACGAGTGTTAAGTTTACACTTTATAATTTTTTATACTATTATGTACGTTCTTAATGCTTTTCAATTATTTTTTAATTTATAAAATATATGTTAGTGTTGGGGGGGGGGGGGGGGGGGTAGTATACGCAAAAATAATTATGAATATATATATATATATATATATATAATTTTATATCCATATATGGCTTACATCATTTTTATTTGTATAAATGTGTATTTTAAAAAAAATTATTATCTTTATAAATATATTTGCATTTGTATATAACTTTTGATATCTTGACTAATGAGGTTTGAGTGGAAAATAATTTAATACCAAAATGAGAATTTATGAGTTTTGGGGGAATAAAAATTAATGAAAATCCTTGATTTTAATAATTAAAAAATTAAAGGACTTGATTGTAATAATAAAAAAGTAAATAGGTTAAATTTGGGTATAAAATATTAACGGAAAAAATTATACATTCATCACATTAAAGGGACAAAATATGATTAAATCTTTTTAAAATTTAATGTTATATTTAATAAACAGAACATTTAATCTTTGCATTTAAATTAAAAAAACAAAAAATAAGAATAAAAATTAAATTTTAAATGAAAAAGAAATGAATATTTAATGAAATACTAAAAATAACTTTTATGAACAATATAATGAAGATATGTTCTTATAAAATATCCAATCTTTCTAATTCTAGGCTTTAGCGATTTAATTTGTATAATATTTTTTTTTGAATGAAAATATTTATTATATATTCTAATGAAAATATATCATAATATTTTTTAGACACAATTTCATAAAAAACTTAAAATTTTTATTTGAAAATTAATTTCATTTTCTTTATATTTTATAAAAAAATGATAAAACTTTATTATAAGAATTTAGTGTTGCTTTAAATTTGATAAAAAAAATTAAAATGTTTATATTTTAAACATATGTTTTGTTATTGTTTTTAAATACATGTTTTCTCATCTTATATTATTTTATACAAAAAAATAAAAATATATAGTTTAATTACTCATTTGGTCCCTATAATTACAAAAACTTCTCCTTTTAGTCCATATACTTAAAAACATCTCATTTTAGTCCCTACACATACTATTTTTAATTATTTTTAGTCTCTACACATATCATTCTAATCCCTTTTAATCCCTACGATGAGGACTAAAAGAGATTAAAAATGATATGTGTAGGAACTAAAAATGGATGTTTTTAAGTATAAAGACTAAAAGGAAATTTTTTTGTAACTATAGGAACCAAATGAGTAATTAAACCAAAAACTATTAATAATTTATGCTTTTCTTAATTTCAAGTAGGGATGTTAATGGGGTGGGGCAAGGCAGGTAATAGTCCTCTCATACTCGCCCGTATTTATACAAGTATCTGTTAAGAGAGTATTCACAAATTTTATATATATTTGTGGGTATCTACGAGTATCTATAGATATTTGTTAAAATGTAAAATTTTAAGCAAAAAGTAGAAAATAAAATAAAACTAAAAATAAATATTTTTGAAACATATATTTATACTAAAAAATAATTTTGTAACATATGTTTATACTAAAAATAAATAATCTTAAAATATATATTTATATGATTAAGGATATTTAAATAATTTTAAAATGTGGGTACTCGTGAGTACAAGTAATTTACTACCCGTTCTCGCTCCACTAATAAATTCATTTAACTATCAATTTAATATTTGTAATGGGTTTTATGGCGGGTATTTGTGGGTATAAATTTTTTTGTCATTCCTAATTTCAAGTAATAGAATTGAATATTATTAATTCATTAAATAAACTAATGAAGTGTTTGAGTCAATTAGTTAATATATCATTGATTTTCCTTATCTATTTTAAGAGATTGTTAAATACTCAAACTTTGTAAGGGCAAGGACACCTTCTCTCGTCCTCTCATTTTTTACAAGGGAACACATATATAGTATGTTTAGATCGGCAATAGGAAATCATGATGAATGTAAAATCACAGTTAAATCAACATAAAAGCAAATATTTGTTGTTTTAAAAAATAGTGAATGCAACTCACCATATTACCAAACATGCACATAGTAAACTAAGCTTGCACATCCTCTCAACACTAGAGTCTAGAATTAAGACCTAGAAGAGATTAATTTGTACTAGAATTGAGGTTAGTTATTTATGTCTTTACCAAATATCTCTTCTTCCTTCTCAACATTTGATTTTCTCACTTTACTTTAATTAGTAAGTACGGTAAAATCTCATTTAAAATATCTGTCGCAATGTGATTCAGATCCTTAGATTGTTGTTTGTCTTTAACACAACACAATGATCGAGTAAATGGTCAATTCAATCCCTGAAATTGTATTTTGTTGTCATATTAGTCCCTGAAACTATGAAAAACTCAAATAAGTCCTTGAAATTTTTTAGGGTTTCATGTAAGTCCCTAAATTAATCACTTTTTGTTTTCATTTTGGTCCTTAAACATATGTTATTATTATCACTTAAGTACCTAGACTAGGGACCAAAATCAAAAAAAAGTAGTTAATTTTAGGGACTTAAATGAAACCTTAAAAAAAATTTAAGCACTTATTTGAGTTTTCCTTAGGTTTAAGAACCAATATGACAGTGAGATACAATTTCAGGAACATTAGCCATTTACTCCACAATGATTCTATTAGCTTTTACAATATATATATATATATATATATAGGGGAGGGATCAAATGATATCATTATAACTTACACAAACTATTACACTATTTAATAACTTTAAATTGAATAATTTTATCTCAAAACCCTTCGTTGGATTGAAAGTTCCTTTAACATAGATCATATATACAAAATTTTATATTAATCCAAAATTATTTGATACCTTATTCATATAAATCGAAATAGATGTAATATATACTTTTCAAAATATAGTAAAACATTAGTTACTTGATTACCTTCTTTCTTATTATTATTCAATTTTGACAGAAACAATCTTGGTAATATGAAATTATAATTTAACGGTTGGATCAATAAAAATTATATTCTATATTAAGTTATTGAATGGTGTAATAGTTGGTATAAGTTATACCAATGTCATTTAATCTCTCTCCTATATATATATATATATATATAATACTTAAAAATTAAAGATAGTGATATAATTAAAATAATAATTAATATCATCTTAAATATTTAAATAGAAAATAAATAGAAATAGAAATATCTTTTTGAAAAAAGAAAATGAAAAGAATATATTTTCATAATATTAACTCCATGAAGGGTCACTCCATTTCTCTTTTTTTTTTTTTGGGATATTATCATCATGTTTTACATTTTGTTAATTAGTGTTACTAGAGTATTGGTTAAAAAATTATCAAATTGAAGTTATTAGATATCATCTAATTATATCTAAAATGAGGGATGCAAACAACACCCTTTTTAATATGTTCATTATTATTAATTATAATTTATTAAAAACTACAAAATTATCATTGAAACTCATCAAATGAAGACTGAGACATAATTTTGTGATTTATAATAATTTTTTGCAATTAATAAAAAATGTGTTTCCATAATCCACCATTACAAATAACCGTGTATGACTTGCAAAAAGTAATCGTTTGATTAAGATGTTATTCTGAAGGCCATACTCAAGAATTTCATTTCCGACCCACCCAACTAAAAACTCGTCAAAAGAAAAAGGAAACGCACACGAGCGCGCATACACTTAAAATCATGAATTAAAATTTAACTACCATATAAATGAGATATCTCGACACTCTACTTGATTAAAAATAATACGAATATGGTCACGCTACAATTTTCTCTACACTTTCTGGTATGACTAAATTTGTGTAGTAGTCCAGGCATATGCAGGGTTTTCATGAGCACTGAAATCTATATCCATTTTCATATACATAGATGGAATTACCTAGTTGGTAGTTGCATATGGCTCTGCATTTTCAACTATTTTCTTCAAAGCATCAGCTCCCATGTATTTGAGGACCTAGGCTCAAAAACCACAATTGAATAATTATAACGTGAAGGTATATATTGCATTTGAAAGGCGAAAAATACAAGCATACCAAGTCATTAATTGAGCCCTGAAAAGTTTATTTTCTTAGAAGCTCCAAAAGCCATTAGCGAACTGAATTTTCACTTACCCTACAAAGGGAAAAAACATAAATAATTCAGAAAATCCAGAGTTATACCTCATTTGCATCTTTGAAAGAGCTGAATTCATCTTTTTTTGGCCAGAGTACTCGGCAACACCTGATGTCAACCAAAAAAAAAAAAAAAAAGGAAGGAAAATAAGTGGGCAAATACGAAGTACATGACACAATTAAAAAGTATAGCAAAAGTGAGCATTTATTATTTCACAAGCCTCAAGTGCTGGGAACAGAACAGAATGCATAACCTATCCTCAGATCCAATAAACTTCTTGAACCATTATTAGAGTGCCAGATTCGGGAAGCATTTTGATTTACTTAGTTGGATATGGACACCTTTGCATGCATGAAATTTAAACCTAATGCATTAATAGTGTGTTTGGAAACCCATTTGGACCCCGTTGAACAGAGGTTTTTCAGATTCCAATGCACAAACGTAGAAGGAACTCCAAGAATGGATTGGTGTTCAGTTGAACTGAACTGGTTTCCAAACACATCCCAAGTAGTTGAGGTACCATGAATATGAGTCTTGAACCTTGATCACCGCGCTGTAGGGTTTACACGCAAGCTACTCATGCAACATGATATGTGCACATCCAAGTCTCAAGTTTTACGTTTATATTTTCGGTACTTACTCACTATAACATGAAAAATAAATGACAGGATATATAACCTTTCTTGCCCAAGGCGCCGTGCCAGCTCTTCAGCTAAAGCTTGACCTGGTGGATCATTATCAGTTGCCAGGATAATGCGAACTGCCTAAGAACACACAGAGGAAACCAAACTACTAAGCAGTTCACTTCTTCTGTGCTAGAAAGATCCAATTGAATGGGAGACACCAAATATATGTACCTTATCCAAGTACTCTTTGCAGTTCCACAGGTATTGATATGCAGTGTCCTGACTTCATAAAGACAAGCATGCACAAATTAATATATTAAAGAGATCAATTAATTGATTGAAACACGTACTTTATGAGGATGTAGAAAGATAAACATGAATCAGATCATAAGCCAAAGAAAGAATTATTGGATGAAAATTTTATTTTCTGCTCCATTGTTAATCTTACAAAAATTATGAGTGATTATAGTCCATTTAAAAATAAATAAATAAATAAAATAAAATAAAAGGTAGAGTCAACATAAACAGAATTTATACGTAATGGAAGTCTAACAGATTTTCAAAGAATAAGCACTAGGAAAAAACAGAAATCGTTTAGATAGATTCTTCTTTTCAAAATTAAGAATTATAATAATTCTTAAAATGAAAATGGTCCCAAAACAAAAAGAGAAGTGAAAAAAAAGATAACAAGTATTACTGATGTTTGTATCATTAAGGCATTACATTGAATATTCATTCAGCCTTGAAAGGGAAGTGAAAACAAATTTTCATAGTGGCACAAACCTTTTCTATTGGTGGCAAATCTTTCGAAGAAACCTTTCCTGGTGCACCCACTGGAACACTAACACAATTCCGAAAGCCAGCCTCTTCAAGTGAAAGCTTATCAATTTCCCCTTCAACCTATTATCATCATTGGACTGTAAGAATTTCTTTTTTTTCTTTTTTTTTCAGCTTTCATTTGGAAATTGACGACTAAAGAAGATAGGGATGGGAAAAGTAAGTGAACAAAATTTACAATGATGATTTCAGATGCATGACTAATGTCATCAATTCCATATAGTATCTTGTCCGTGCCTTTTCCCTGAAAATCAAATTTAGCATTTGAATGAACATCAGCTTACTTAGTATCAAGATCAACTATATTTCATATCAAAATGTGCATGTTTAAAGTAAACCCTCAATTGCTTAACAGGGTATGAACTTATATGCTATTATTGTTTCAATGACGATTACATTATATGAGGTAACTCAAGTTCAAAGCACCAGATTAACATCCCAACATGGTTCAAACTGGAAAAATTACCTGCCAAAATCTTTTCTCCATTGTTCTGTACTTGCAACCAACAAGCAACCCGTTTTGTTTATAAGTAAAAGCAATGACGGTCTGCATAAATTTTATAATGCACAATGAAGTTGAGAATTTCTAACCAGTTAAGTTCTTAAGAACTAAACCATGTACAGAAATTTACAAAAAAATACCAAGTAAAAAACAACAAAGACAGTGAAGACAAGAAACAACAATAATTATGATCATTGGCAAGATCCTCTTCATGATCTTGAAGCCATGAAAACTAAAGAAAAGTTTACTTCTACGAGAGAGAAAAAAAAATATAAGCACAACCTCTCTGATTCAAGTTAAAGGATTTGTAATGTCCTCCACTATTGCACCTCTTAAGGTTAAATTGCAGTAACTGAGTAGTGGGAAACAGAAAAACAACCAGTTCAAAATGAAAAACAGGTTATACACATTTTTTTAGCATTGTCTTGTTAAAACATAAACATAATTTTTACGTTTAACACCTTAAATTCCTGAATGTTATTTATTCAAATCACTTGTCCGCAGTACTATAACCCTAAACGTGTGCACATCAATATACCTTTGATTACACAAATTTGTAAGCAGTGATACATACATATCTGTACATATGCTGGATGTCTCTCTCGGTATTATTAAGTCATGGCAGTGTTGATTCAGTTCAATTGCAAATAATTAATTTTGCCAACAGAGCACCAACTTTAAAGCTTAATTTATTAATCAAATATCTATGTAAGTTTATTTAGCCATTACCATATTGCCATCAACTATATTCAAAACCTAAAGCCACTGTCTTTATGTAAAAAATCCAAAAAATACTTCACATCCATCTTTATGCACTTAACAACAGTCTTTTACTTTAGTTTTCAAGACAATGCTCATGATGCCTGATAAGAACCTTGGGAGAATCACACCACAAAAGCTAACTGTTGTAGTTGGAGAGCCCAAGGCCTTATAAACCCCGTACTAGAATCCCATGCTTCTAATGTGAGACTCCAAGTCCCATACCTTGCAATGGGATCTTAACATCCCACCACACTCCCCAACCCCGGCGCCCACGCGGGCTAGCTGTGCACTAGCCCTTTGATCAGTCTTGGGCGAACATTGCAATGCCAGCATCACCACCCGTGCCACTCGTTTGTAGCTGAGAGACATGGTGGAAGGCTCTGGTACCAATTAATAAGAACCTTGGGAGAACCACACCACAAAAGCTAGCTGCTGTAGTTGGAGAGCCCAAGGACGTACAAACCCCACACTAGAATCTCATACTTCCAATGTGGGACTCCAAGTCTCATACCTTGCAATTGGATCCTAACAATGCCAAGATCACTGAAGAAAAATTATTTTATTTCCTTATGAAGTGATATATAACCAATCAAAAAAGCAGATATATGAGTACCACAGAGTACAGGACAGCAAACACAATTAGAGATCTGGTTCTGTTTTTTCTAGCAATTTAAAAGAATAAATTTTACAATCATAAAACAAGAACTTGGAGGTTTTATAACAGAACTGTTTAAAATACCTTATTGTCGGACAATTGTCTTACGGCATTTCTGCTTAGGGTTTTCTCTGATATCAGTCTCTCTTTAAAGTAAGCAACAACCTAAAATAGGGGAAAAGAAAATCAATAAATGAGCAAATAATCCAACTAACACTTGAAGGTTGCAATATATGGACACAAGCACATAGAGAAACAGGGTTTGATAACTTGACAAGGGAATACATTAATACTCATTCTCATTCAAGACAGCAGCTTTACCTTCCTTGCTCACCCTTGACCATACCAAAGTTATTAATCAGATTTACTTGGTAGCATGATTGAATAGTGGAGCTTCTAACACCATACTATTAGTCAATGACATGATCTTTCTAGACCTCTATTGGACCTTCAATATTGAGATATTAATTAACAAGCTACAGGTTATGAAAATTGGCAGAGATACTTTATACTAGGTGCTTGAGGGCCATATAGGGAGAAAAAGTAGTATGTTATTGGAATCAATTTGACCCTTAGGCTTAAACGTAGGTAGAGATGGATAATACTGAACCTTATTTCAAAGTGTCAAGTGAATTCTCTGTTATTGACACGTTCCCGTGAACAATTGGGAGAATAATGCCAAAAGCACAAGAACGTCAAATCCTTTGTCTATTGCAGCTAAAAATAGCAAATGTAATGCATTACCACCCTCAATACATTCAAGAGTGCTTATTTTGCATTTAGAGAACAATGGGAAGATCAGTACACTTAATAAGATAATCAATTTCCACTACTTCATTAGAATAAGAGACCTTCAGAAGACGTCTAGTATAATAACAATTACCAACAAAAGGAAAGAGACAGCTCATTCTGAGATTTTGGCAGTTAATAAGTTATTCTACTACTATTAGCCACTGGAATTGCAAAAAAGCAATTTGAGTACCTTAGGACCAAGTGGTTCCAATCCTAAGCTCTCCTCAGCTATTTGTCCATAAGACTTGGCATTTGTACAAACCCCATTGTAATATTCCTTGTCATCTGCAAAAACCTACAACCAAATAATCATGCAGAAGCAGTATGTCTTTGTTACCCCATTACAAGTTTTATGTTTGACAGGAGATATGAATTTATAAATCCAGTTATGTCACCTGACCAGCCCAACCACATTTAGCTCGAAAACACCTCCACATTGCAAATTCACTACATCACACATTTGCCAGAACACATCACATCAAAACACACATAATTATCACCACTCCCACAAAGCAAATAGATGAAGCATACCCATCAGAGATAATGTGAAAAGACAAACTCCTCTCCTTTAACTGCCCACCTTTGCACTAGCATATAAAAACAAATAAAATTCAGAAACCTACTTAAAAACCAAATACATACAAAAGACTTGGAGCAGAAAATGGATTACAGTTTTTTTTTTAAAAAATGATACTTTTGGACAAAACAGGTTATGGTACTGCCCAGGCAAACAAGAGTTTTCCAAGCTGATGCCAAGAAGCTCCATTTTCTGCTTCAATATTTTCACTTTAGGTGCATCAAAGGTATTGTCCACAACCTGCCCCACACCATCTTCAAAAAACAACAGATACAATCATGTTAGAGAAATCCAAGAAATAATTTTTCTGAAAAAGAAAAAGAGCAAATAATATATAAACTGACAGTGTAAAAGATTTTTACATTGTCATCCAATCACAAATAGCCACATATGATAAATTTGTTGACTTTTACCTACCTTATCAGTCACACCAACAATAACTCCTAATTCGTTTACAGTATAAAAAATTTTAAAGTAACAATGCGTAGAAATTAAACTCTAGAAAAAAAAACAAAATTGAATCCATCTGGCTGCCCAGAAAATTCAAACCAATAACACTATAAATGGAGGAAAAGGGTATCATGAGAAAAGAAAAACGAGGGAAAATGATGAACCTGGAGAAGAGGGCACAGTGGTGGCACGAGCTACTGAATGACACCAAACGGGGCATAGTCTTGGGGGTGACACTGCTGCATAGGTTCTGGGAAGCAACTTGGAGAAAAGGGATTGAGTGAGAGGAAGACATAGCCATTGATTCTGAAAAACTGACATGTTTTGTTCTTTACTTTTAATTTAATTTAAATTTGATTTGTTTGGGTTATCATCGCTGGTTTTGCAATCCGGAGGTGTTTGTCTTTCATGTAGAGGACACCAGTCAGGGAACAGATATTTTTGCCTCCAACGCATTCTTTTAACTGTTTTTCTAATGACCGTGGGTGCATTTTTAAAAAATTAAAATAAATTATTTTTATTCAAACGCTATTATATAAAAATACGAAAAGTCTTTAATATTTATTTTTTAAATAATTTAACACAGTTAATAGAATATATTCATATCTAATATTTCCACGTAATACTAATAAAATAGAAATTTACGAGGATTTTTATATATTTAGAATAAAGTTTTGTATTACGATTGTAATTATCTTACATTTAATAAAATTGTAAGAAGTCACGAATACATGCGGTGGACAGAGATTTCAAAATCTTGAAATTCTATACTGTAATCAAAAGACATAATTACACTTTTGTCCCTATAATTTTTAACGGTTCTATTTGTTACGAGAAAAATAGCAAAAAATGCACGAAACCATGACATGGATCAATATCTATTTTTAACAATTTTTTTAAAATCAGATCGGTCAAGATATTAGTTTAAGATTTAATAGTTTAACTATAATTAAACTAGTATTAATAAAATGATAATAATATATAAAATAATATTAAATAAATATAATATCATAACTTTATAATACTAAAAACTAAAATAAAGTGGAGGTACTACTTTACCCAAAAATGGGTCGATCCGGTGGAAGGAAAAATACTTAGGTGTCAAAATAGAAGCCTCAGATACTTCTTAGTTGAAAAAAAAAACTAAAATAAAATATTATTTTATATTTATTTGTATTACTTACTAAATATATACTTTTATTTATCTTAAAAATGTTTTAGATTAAATTTAAAAATAAAAAATTTGAAAACCACCAATTTAAACCGATTTTTGATCGGTTTTTACTGGTTTTCACTAGTTTTAGACTGGTTTGACTGATTCTAACTATTTCTAAAATTGTTTGATTTTTTCGAGTTAATAGACCGGTCACCAGACCAGTTCTTGATAGAATCGGCCAGTCTGGTCCGGTTTTTAAAACTATGATTTTTAAAACTTAATCTTAATTAAACAACTAAAAAATGTAAATTAAGATTTGATAAAAAAAAAGCAAAGCTTTGTGCAGTTTTACGAAACTTGTTTGATGTTTTCTTACTCATTACCATTTTCCATCTTTAATATATGATTTTTGTCCCCCTTTTTTTAATTGCACAAATTTAGTCAATTTTTAAAATTTAGCAATTTTAGTTCAGTCATTGACCGTTAGTTGACTCTAACATAATATGTTGACTATGATGTGGTGCGATGATGTTGACGTGATTGTACTCATGGCTTCATTGTACTTTTGATTCCCTTATAATTTGTACACAAATTTATTTATTAATTTACATATATTTATATTAATTTATATATAAATTTTATAGTATTTTGTGGTTACATATAAATTTGTATAGTTTGTAAATATGTGTAATTAAAATAAAATTATTTGATAAATAAATTTATTGTCTTAACTTTTAATATTTTCATACAATAAATATAAACATATGCCCATTTTTTTTTTCTTTTATCTCCTTTTCTTTCCATTTTCTTCCTATCACTCTATTTTATTTTCATCACATCACTTATACTATATTATTTATTCAATATTATAATATTTATGTTACTTTTAATTTATAAAATTAAAATAATAAGTATTTAATATTAAATAAAAATTAATTTCACACAATTATGATACTTGCGGGATCAAAAGTTCAATTAACCCATGTAGAAGTAATGTTATATATATAATATTGTTTATACTATAAATTAAATAAGCCACATGCCTCAGTGGCTTAGCAGTCTTAAGCATGTGGAAGGTTATGGGATCAATTATCAACTTCATCACTTTTACCATTTTCTAAACATATATCCCACATGCCACATGGGATGGACCAAAATTGCTTTTTAAAAATTGGGAGACCAAATTCATGCAATTAGAAAAAAGGGACAAAAATTGCTAATTGAATATTATAGGGAGAATAAAAGTGCAATTAAGCCTAATTAAAATTAAGCACTCAAATCATTATTTCTTGTATAAAAATATTTTTAAAAAACAATTTGAAATCCTCCTACAATATCTACCTATACTAATCCTCTAACAATTGAAAGTTATGCATGATGATGACCTTCCCCTTCTTTTGGAGGGGGCCTCCGAAGGTGAAGTGGTCTTTGTCACCTAGGGTTTCTCACGTGCTTCTTTATGTTTTCTCCCCTGTGCCCATCAAGGTGTCATGTGGGCAGGGTGTCATGTGGCAGCCTTTTGCCTAATGTACTAATTGAGGCTAGTTCTTTTAAGATTGTTGAGATTTAGGCGCCCATTTCAAGTTCTATTAGTATGAGTAGTGATATTTTCGCCTTGTTTAGGTCAAATTATTCTTCTAAAGATTCGGGAGCCATGACAACGAAGAAGGTTTAGGGGACTGAGCCAAAGTTTCCTCCCCTCCTAACAGTGCTAGGTTTTCATGGGTTGATGAGTAGGCTTTAGGTGCGAGTAGTACGTTTTAGGGGGTGAATGATTTAATCTATATGACAAGAACTTTCAATCTAACTATATATTTGGAGATAAAATTATTGAATATTATAATAGTTCGTGTAACTTATAGCGGTTTAATTTGATCCCTTCCTATGTGGTAAGGAATCAACTTACAATGCCACAAGTTAACATTATACCGTTAATAACTTTACATATTATTTGACTTTATCAATCCAATTGTTAAATTATAATTATATATTACTTCGATTGTTTGTACAAAAGTTATCAAAATTGAACAATTTTAAGTATATAATCAAAAAGTTCTTATTTGTATGCATTTTAAAAGTATATATTATGTTAATATTAATCGGTATTAAATAATTTTAATCAATATAATATTTTATAGATATAATTTATACGACAAGAACTTTCAATCAAACGATAAATTTTAAAATAAAAATTTCTAATAAAAAATTATTAATTGTATGATAATTAGTGTAACACCAAAGTAGAATACCACTCATGTGAAGATGTTATACATCTATACAGTGTATAAATCTATATCTATACTATATACAAATGAGAATAATCTCAAATAGGAAAGTTCGAAGTGTCAATCTTTAAAGCAATTCCACACAGAATTTTATCTCACTTGACTACACCAAAATGCTTCCTCCATTTTTTGCTTAAGTGTCAGTCACATGTCTATTTGCACACAAATCAATTTATGGGCAATTATGACACGCAATATACACTTAGAAGAAAGAGATCCACACATAAGAACCTGATTGAAAATGTCATTAATGATTTATAGACTAGGTGAATCAATTTGAAATCCTTTATTGTCACTACTTAAATGTTGTACATAGTAAGAGTGATAATTGCACAACAATACATTGAACATGAATCAATTTTTAAGAAAATAATTCAAAATAAAATTGATATATGGCTGCACATTTAATCTAAATTCGAACATTTGTGTCAAATTTCAGTCTACTTATTTAGTTTCAAATCAATACTTAAGATTGATTACATTGTAATAATGGTAATTGCCCAATAATACATAAAACCTGAAACAATCTTTAAGGAAACAATTCAAAATATATTTTATGTCATTAATATAAATTATTGTCAAATATCAATTTTATAGATCAATATCAATTTCAAATATAATTTGTGTGATAAAAAAATATGTGTGAATTAATTAAAAGAACTTTTTTCAATGTCAAATCTAATTGGTGTCAAACTCTTGGCTCACAATTCACTTTCTTAATCTTTTCTTGTTGTAACTTACAATGAATAGTTTATAAATAAGTTATGAGAATTACAAAAGTCTTTGTTTGAATATGAGAAGTAGAGAATAATGAAATATGATGGAAAAGAACATAAGTAAAAAATGAATAAACTTTTAGGTTACTCATATTAAAACAATACAAGAAAGAAAATAAAAAACTAAATATTCTCTTTACCTATTTAATTAGGAAAAAATTATAATTTTATTAAATGATATTTATCCTACCATATTGAAAGGGTTTTATCAATGAATATCTTCAATTATTAATTAAAATTATTTATTAAAGATAATTAAATATGTCTATAATAGATACTATTAAAAATATTTACTTTATTAAATTAAAATGTGTGTGTATGTGTGTGTATCTATATGTGTGTGTGTGTGTGTGTATGAAGTAATTTTATATTTTTGATATAAGAAATGTTTTTATAAATAAATATTACCTTCTTTATTTTTTGGAACAATGCTAAGCATAGTTTTAAGTTTGCCAGACATAACAAACCCGCTCAAAGAGGTGAAATGTGAGATATACATCCAGCCCACCCAATGTAACCATCCGCATCATGAAAATTTTTCTGGCAGTGGCAATCACATTTTTTTTAAGGTCATTAGGAATTAGGAATATTGGGTATGACCTAATAGACACACTTTAGGAAAATGTTAAAAAGTACAAATTCATCTGACACGAAACTATATATAAGACAACCACCCATGATTTATGTCAAACTCCTTATGTTTCTATTTTTTGTTTCCTAATTTAACGTTTTTCCAATAACATATTAACATATGAAGTTCATACACACAAATATATATATATATACATAAGAACTTCGTATGATACAACATTGCTGCACACTTTATCATACCAAGATTTGTCTGTTTCAGTGAAAACACGGAAAACTGTTACTGCCCATTCTTCACTCTTGCGTGGTCCCACTTTATAAACTTTCACATTTTAAATATATTTTTCCATATTTGTAATTGCTCAAATCTTATATAATAATGTTTTTATGTTTTTAATTTTTATATTCTTATATAATTATTTTTTTTCTTACAAGTTTAATATTTTCTTATTTTTGTTTTTATTTAGTAATATATTTTCTATTATAATTAATTATTTCATTTTCATTATTAATTATTCAACCATTTTATTTGAATGGTTGAGCTCAATGTATACTATGGATAATTATTTTTATGGAAAATTGTAATTATAATTATAAACTTGATAAAAATGAGAAATGTCCAATCTAACATAAATATAAAAAATTAAATAAAGATTAAAGCCCGAAAGTAAAATTTTAAATAAAAATATAAAATATTATACAACTTTCCAATTTATAAACAAAAATATCACATGTTAAATATGGATATTTATCCCAATACATTAATGTAGTTATTATATTATTTGATTTTGATTTTGTAAATTAAAACTAATTAATTTCTAATCAATGTTACAATTACAATATATTTATTGAAAAATTATTCTTTATTTTATTTGTTGTCTAGCTCTTGAAGATTAGAGACCTGAGGTAGAATGAAGGGCGAATATATTTTTGTCTAACTAAATTAATAAAGATATAGTCAAATCAAAAATATATTTTTATATTTATGTTACTCCTCTAACTTGTGTTTGCTCAATAATTATAACAAACTGTGTTAATACAATTATACATAAAATATATATGTATTTTATACTAGTTATAAAAAATGTATATATATAAATAATGAGATTTATAATTTTATTAAAATTAGTCTAACAAATACTTTTTGCTAAAGAAGAAAAATATCATCTATATTTATACCATGATTTGACTAAAAAATCATATTTAATGAATAAATTAAAAGTAAAAAAGGTAATTTTATATACAATAATATAATAGGATATCATTCCAATTTTAACTTATTATTTTTGTTAACATCATCATTTCTTTCTTTATTATATATAATATGAGGAGATACCCCAAGGACATCGTCCTCATTATCCTATAAAGGAAATGGAAATTTTGGGTGAGTTAAGTGACACCAAAGAAGAACATTCTAGAGAGGAGAGTGAGGAAGAATATTCTTTTAGTAGTGAAGATGAATCAAAAGATATGGACCATGCATATGATGCTCCTAATGTTCCCCCCTTACCTTGTATTAATAGATAGGTTATTGTCCTTGTTGTTCGAGTTCTAGCTTGTACCTACACCTAATGGTGGTGATGGCGTTTCTACGATGCTAATTGATCTCAACATGAAATTTGATTGTTGTGTGTGTTATGATACATGAAATACTCCAGTTTACTAGGTTTGTTAAATTCCCTTTGTGCCTCGTTATTTAATTAGCCTTTTTTATGCGAAGGTGTGAATGCTTAATTTTCATCCAATTTGTTAATTTTAAAATTTGCTTTTGTTGATTGAATTGAATTGGGTGCTTCTATAGTTTATCTACTATTGTGCCTCTTTGCCTAAATTAATCTTTTTAATATTTTATTTTTATAAGATTAGTCAACATCATAAGGATGCCATTTTCACCACCACCGCGATTAGGTGCAGGTGTAGGTGCATTAGTGACTCAAAAAACAAATACAATAACCTCTATATTAACACAGGTATGAGAGTAGCATTAGGAACATCATATGCATGGTCTATGTCTTCTGCTTCTTCTTCATCACTAGAAGAATCTTCTTCACTCTCCTCTTCTCCTTCATCACTCTCCTCTTCATCACTAGAATAATCTTCTTTGATTTCACTTAACTCAATCACCCAACATTTCCATTTCCTCTATAGGATTGCAAGGATGATGTCCTGATAGGTATCTATTGTTTAATGCTAGTATGAACATATTCGTCATTCTAGGAAAAGCCATGCTTTAATAACTATAGTTCTAGAATTGTGAATGAATTGAATTTCTCTCCTTATAAGTCATATAGACCATGACGAAAGAAATTCAATTCATTAACAATTCTAGAACGATAGTGATTAAAGCATGGATTTTCCTCGAATGACGAACATGTTCATACTAGCATCAAATGGTAGATACCCACTGGGTCATTGTCCTCTCAATTCTATGGAGGAAAAGGAAATGTTGGGTGAGTTAAGCAACATAAAAGAAGATTATTCTAGCTAGTGATGATGAGGAGAGTGACAAAGGAGAAGAGGAGAGTGAAGAAGCTTCTTTAGTGATGAAGAGGAAATAAAAGATGTGGACCATGCAAATATTGCTCCTTTATCATGTGTTAATAAAGAGGTTATTATCCTTACTATATGAGTCCTAGCTACACCTACACCCAATGATGGTGGTGAAAATGACATTCTCATAAGGCTAGCTGATGCCATAAAAATAAAATAAAAAGAGATTAATTTAGGCAAAGAGGCATGATAGTAGATAAACTATAGTAGCACTTGATCCAATTCAATCATCAAAATCAAAAATTAAAATTAACAAACTGGATGAAAATTAAGCATTCACACCTTGACATAGAAAAGGTTAATTAATTAACGAGGCAAAAAAGGAATTTAACAAACATAATAGACTTGAATAGTTAATTATGTATCATAACACACACAACAATCAAACACGTCAAGATTAGTCAACATCACAGGAATGCCATTTTCACCACCATCATTGAGTGTAGGTGCAAGTGCAACTGGGACTTGAATAGTAGGCACAATAACCTCTCTATTAACACAAGGTAAAGGAGCAACATTAGGAGCATCATATGCATAGTCCATGCCTTCTGCTTGCTCTTCACTACTAGAAGAACATTCTTCCCCATTCTCCTTTTCTCCTTCATCACTAGAATGTTCTTCTTTAGTGTCCTTTAACTCACCCAACATTTCCATTTCCTCTATAGGATTGTGAGGACGACATTCTAGTGGGCATCTGCTATTTGATACTAATACGAACATGTTCATCATTTTGGGAAAACTCATGCTCTGATCACTAGTTCTAAAATTGTGAATGAATTGAATTTCTCTCCTCATATTATGTATAATAAGGAAAGAAAGGATGAAGATGATGATGATGATGATAAGAAGTTAAAATCGGAATGATGTCATATGATATATATACCTTTTTTTAATTTATTAATTAAATATAACTTTATAGTCAATTCATCGTGTGTATATATATATATATATATATATATATATGGTGGTGTCAGCAGTGGTGGATCTTGTGGCGGTCAAGGTAATGGTGGTAGTGACGGTCATGACGGTGGTGGTGGTGGCGGTCATGGTGGTGATGACAATCTTGAATAATAGTAAAATGATAATTGAGATATTTTAGGACGTAATATTCTATATCTTTTAGAGATTTGATTTTTGTTTGGTGAATCTTTTAGAGATTTGATAGTTACATAAGGTTTAAATTTGAATTCTTAAGTATTTTAATCTAGGCCTTTCATTTTAATTTAACAGTTAAGATTAGTCATTCTCATTCTTACGTACGAAGGCCATTCTTATATGATACGCCCCCTATATATATATATGTGTGTGTGTGACATAATTATTTTTCTTCTTTATCATAAAGTATCTGTTAGACTAATTCTAATAAAATTATAAGTCTCATTACTTATATATGTACATTTTTTTTAACTAGTATAAGATACATATTTTATGTATAATTGTATTAATGTAGTGTGTTATGGTTATTAAGCAAACACAAGTTAAAGGACTAAGATAAATCTAAAATATATTTCTAATTTGACTATATTTTTATTAATTTTGTTAGACAAAATTATGTTTAGCCTTAATTTTACCTAAGATCTCTAATCTTCAAGAGTTAGACAAAAAAATGAAGAATAATTTTCAATAAATATATTGTAATTGTAACATTCATTTGAAATTAATGAGTTTCAATTTACAAATCAAATTAATAATATAACAATATTAATGTACTAGCACTACACCAAAAGTCACTTTTAGTGGCAATTGTTTTGCTTTTTGGTGACAACATAAATGTTAGTAGGTAATTGGTGGCAATTGGTGGCAAAATTAATATAAATTATGGCTACTATATCCAAGGTCGGCAAAAGTATTTTCGATAATTATGATGAATGCAGATAAAACCTTTTTTATTGTTGAGAAAAACTAAGCACTTTTAGTGGCAATACTAGTAGCAATTTAAATGGCCACTAAACAAAGTTTTCCATTTCTCACTTTAACCCTTCACTAACCTTAATTTATAATTGCCAATAAAAACCCATTTAAATGATCTACTATGAATATTTGAATATTAAATAATTACCTCATAGCAACCAATCAAATTATTATTTTTAGGGTTTTTTTAATAGCATAGTTAAAATTAAAAAAAAAATCTAGTTTGTTTATATACACTACGCTCTGAATTCTTTAGTCCACTATGAGAGAAAGAAAAAAAATATAAATGGAACAAAATCATATAGGATAAGAAAGAACAACCAAAGAACAATATAGCAATGTTGTCATCAAAGAGTTGTCTAACTCATCTCAAGTAAAAATGGGCTTAAATAACCCCATAAAAATATTGTATTATTGTATTCAAAGATGATTGATATAACATAAAAAATTACACCAATCATCTTTGATGGGGTTGCCTTTGTCCACAATAGCTATTAAGGCATCATAAAGCTTAGGGAATTTGCAAAAATTGCCACTTCATTACCATCTAACAGACCAATAAATGTGAATGTGAACAAGGTACTATACTGAATGAATAAATGCTAAGATTAAAAATAATTTATAGAACTTTGAGCATAAATGGGTAACTATGGAGTCTCCTTGTCTTTAAATACTTTGCCATTTCACCATTTGAAATAGAAGGAACTTTCTGACCAGATACATCAACAAAGAACCTGTGTACTACTTATAGATAGAATAGAATTGGCGAAGGATCTCCCAGTATGATGTGGTTGTGATTTGCACATTGAAGTTCATAGTTCCTTAATTAAAACTAAACCAATAACACATGAGGGAACATCTACTTACAAATATAGCATTATAAAATATTATTGATTTAGAATTCTACATATTTCTTCTTACAAGCATAATAAATTATATCAAAAAGTTTATTTAGTATGGTTGTCAGTTTGTTTATAGAAGTTGACTGATTTTGTCGTGGAAACTAATCACACAATTAAGCTGAAAGGAGTTCTTACCTTAAGATTACAAAGAGAATTGTGTAAGTTTGATAAATTGAATTAAATTCCACAAGTTAAAGCTGAGCACAACTTAGCAATTACCTATTAAGTGAACAACTTCTCTTTTAGAATTGAATTCATCGTTGTATATTGGTCATCACATGCACTGTAGAAAACCTTATAAAATCTATTCCTATAATTATAGAGGTGGCCAAAAAATCTGGGTGTTATCTTCATGACAAACAATTACATGAAATACTTGTGGAGATATTGCATATGAGTAAGTATCCGATTTTCTTTAAGAGTTTGTTGATCCATATCATCAAATTTCGGAGTAAGGACTTTAGCCCTAACTGGTGAACGTACATGTAGTACAAGAGCCTATAAAGTTCTTGGGAGGTTATGTTGAAAATAGTAAATAAATGCTTCAATATATATAGTTCAAAGTACCAAGAAGTGCATAAAGAATACCAAACTTCTTTGACATTTGCAAGCTTAGTAGGTAAATACAAACTCACCGCCATAGCAAGAAAGACATATTAGAGAGTTTGTGCTTTGACATCCCAAAGATTAATTTTAGCAATTGGATCATATATCTTTCATGACAGCAGTCACTATTTTCTCACATTTATCATTCCCTACAAGCTCATAATCATTTATAGAAGTTGAAAGTGATTGCCTATCCTAGTTGGCATTGAGACACTATTGTGAACCAAAGATACAAGAATTAGTCACCTATAAAAACAAGTTTCTCCACTAAAAAACTAAGGGTCTGTTTACTTGTGTTTTTATTTTCTATTTTTACTTTTTAATTATAATATTGCCACCTTGTTTACAATCTATTTTCTGCTTTCAAAAATTTGTAAAGAAACAGAGAAAACAAAAAAAAAAGTTGTTTTTAGTATTTCCTATACAAATATTTGAAAATAGAAAACAAATTGAAAATAATGTGACAGTTTTGTAATTAAAAAGTGAAAGCAGAAAATGAAAGTAGGAAATAAAAACATAAATAAAAGGGGCCGAAGAAAAGCAAACACTAGAGATACTAGTCACATCATCAGACTAGGGATACAATTGCACCTTTTCTTTCTTGACAATAAAACCATTTGAAGATGCCTTTGTTATGAGCAAGTTTCTATATGACACCATGATCACCAGGCTTTCTCCAAGGGACTGAGCATAGCCAATAGGTACTAGCCTTAAAAAAATATAAACATAATAGTAGAACACCACAAGAAAGAAGAAATAGAATTGATTGTCAAATAGAAAATCAATTCTGAATATCTAAAATAAAAAAAAAATGTGCACCTATTTCTTCTTTTATTGAGCGCTCTTCACCTTATGAAAAAGGATCTACGCAATTAGCAAACCTAAGATTAGAAATAACTTTTGAAATTAAAGTTCCAACTAATGCACACATGTCTCTAATAGCATCTTGTTCTACAAAATGAATAATATATGTTTTACTATTAATTTGGATGTATATATCATTTAATAGCTTAAATTTATACTTTAATCACATACTTTTATCTAATAATAAATAGTATATTAGAAAAATATCAAGAATGTATTAATATTCTTCATTTAAATATATCTTTTAGTTAGTTTTATAAAATTCCACATATTTTGAAAATAGTCTTTTAAAACATTTATTATAAATTCATCTTTCAAAGGTATAAAATAGTTGCTAAATTTATCTTTTGTTTCATAATTTAGACTTCTTAAAAGTAAATTTATTAAAAAATTAATCAAATAAATTCTTTAAAAGAATTCGGGTGATAATATGTATAATTTAAAAGACTAACTAATTTATCACTTTTTTTTATTTACTTATATATATATATAATCACATATTTTGAAAGATAAGAAAATGCATTCATTTTAAATAATATAGTTTTAGTTTGTAAAGGAGCAAAAGGTCTCGAACCTTAATTATTCATGTACACAGAAGGAAGAAAGCAAACCATTTAGTTTGAACCATTAGTCTAACTTTCATGGAAGAAAGCCACTCTTGTAGCTTGTTGGTTCATTTAGTCAAGGTTTGGCAGGGGCACTAACAACTTATGGTTGAGAAAGTACCTGGCGAGGAAAAGGCTAGAAACCTCTTAACAATGTCACAACAATTACGAACAATTTACTTAAAACAAGAATATAGCGATTTGTAGCATGTTCTTTTTTTATCTCCTTACAGCTCATAGACATTGGTAAGATTGTTGATGTTGCGAGACACATGTCCACTTAATCAATTGTTATCAAGGTGCCTATAGCCAAAATAAGATATTTGAGCCAAAGAAGGCGAAAAAGTCAAGTATCAGTACCTAACATACAATATGTTGCTTTCACTAATTAATAATCTTAAGATTTGAAAGTCTTGATTCTTTTCAACCTGAAGATATTCTTAACTAAATATTATCTAAATGTTTTAAGAAATTTATTTTATTTTATGTCTCAATTTCCTTTGCTTATCCTTTTTAGTGTGTTAAGAATGCTTGGGCTGAAAAATAATGCTTCTCTTAGGCCCAAAAGTCCATAAAAGAAAAAGGTTGTGATAAAAAAATAGAAAAAAAAAATGTTATGTTGTCACTGAAAAATGAAAAAAAAAAGGAGTGATAAGACCTTCTAGAACAATCTTGTTACCCTAGCCATTTTTGTCATTTCCTATAAAATATATTAGGATTAGGGTTAAAAAAGGCTCTTTTATTTTTTTTACCAACTCATTCATTTCCTTTAAACAGACATGATAATTAAAGAGGAGGGGAGAAAAAGAAAACAATTTCGTTACTCTTATTTATTTATTTCTGAAAATCATCTTTCGTTCATCCAACAGCAGTGAACACTTTGGAGGTGTCATTTTCTTCTTTTCATTTCTGTCATTCTTAAAAATGTAGACATTATTTAGCTTTGTGGTGTTGTTTCCTTCTTGCTTCATGTCTGTATTAGCTTGTCACTGATGCTTGTATGCTACTCCCTTTGGTCCTTATATAAGAAACAAATAACTAATTCATCAAGACGAATAAAAGTAGTTAAGTTAGTTAATTTTAATTAATAATGTCATAAATTTAAATCTTATTCAAAAAATACCCAAAGTATTAAATGGTTTAAGTAGTGTTTATATTTAATGATACTATGTGTAATTCAAGAAATAATTTTTCCCACCAATATGTGACTTATACTGTTAATTAATAGGTCAATAAATGCATACACTTGGATGGGAAATAAGTGGAGTGTCTCATCCATAGCTTTCATAATAAATTAAGGGTATAAAAGAAAATTAGCAATTAATACATATGAGAGTCTATATTTCTTATAATTAGGATAAAAAAAATGCACTCATTTGTTTCTTATAGAAAGGACCTCAACGAGTAAATGCCATGATTTATTCATTTCTATGTTGTTTTTTCAATATGTTGTCTCGTTATTTTCTTTTAATCCTTAAAATATACTTTATCTGAACATCTTTTCGATCATTTGCTATTGTTCATGTACATGTTGGTCCAAAAATGTTCATAATAAAAAAGGAAAACTAGATGCATAAAGAATATTCTCTCAATCCTCTTCATTCAAAGAGGAAGATGGTCTTGTTTAAACCTTTACGCACCGTTATCTTTTTCAAATGCACACACAATATATAACCCACA
The DNA here is from genome assembly GCA_004329165.1 of Spatholobus suberectus. Lineage (NCBI taxonomy): Eukaryota > Viridiplantae > Streptophyta > Magnoliopsida > Fabales > Fabaceae > Spatholobus > Spatholobus suberectus. The sequence goes on from CM014729.1 coordinate 25,360,810, forward strand.
CACACCAAAAGAGAGGAAGCTCTCCTTGCCCTCATTTTTGGCACACACGTAAACCATCTTCATCACTCTTTCACAACAAAAGCACCTTATACTAATACACAAAGGCATCACTAACAACTATTTACCCACACATTTTCTCTCCCATAATAACATAGCATTATACACACAACTCACTTTCTCAAATACTCAACTAGCACACTTGATCATTCACCTCACCTACACATATTTTCTTTCTTTTTTTTAAACACCCACAACACTCTCATAGACACTTTAACACAACTCTTTCTTCTAAAAAAAATCACAACTCATTTCCTCACTCTCGCACTCCCTCACCACCTTCACTTTCGACACTTGTTTTGTGCATAACACAAGCACGTCATCTAGCACCACACGCATAATCATGTAACCTTGAACTTGATGCATTTCTCAATACTTGCTACCGCGCATGCTCATGAGTCAATAGCTCAAACACCTTTGTTCGCCCCTATTTGCGTTTGCTTGTCTATGTATTTTCTTTCTTTGCCTTTTGTCTATAGACATCATTGGAAATCATCGTTGTCAAAAGCATGGATTGTGAACAATTGAGCCAAGAGTCAATGCCTACCCAAGCAACATTGGTGTTATGTTATTATATTTTTTTTCTTTTTATTTTGTTGTTCTTTTATTTTTATTTTTTCTTTTGATGCTTTCATCTAGCCCTTGATTACAAGTTTTAGGCATGGTATTGATTGGATATTCAGGTTATGGTGATTGTGTGAATGGCAGTTTGTGGTTGTGGATTTTAGTGGCAGAGAGGTGGCGTGGTTCTTGGTTTATGGGGGTAGAAAATAATTCCTTCAATGGTGTGCAGTGGTGTTGTCAATGTTTTTGGTTTGGGAGGTCTGGGTGGTGGGTCTCAGTCATGGTGGTTGGGATTTTGGTTCACAACTGTGGTGGTAACTTTGATGGGCTTTCCTTTCCTAATTTTCTTAAAATTTTGACTCTGTTTTGATATATTTGCTATTCTCACATTCTTTTTTTTTTTTTATAACCCTATGTATATTACTTGATTTTACTAACATTGAACTTGGAGGGGGTTGGTTTTTTAATGAATACTAAAAGAATATGATACAAACCAAAATTCTTACATTGCTCTGTCTTTGTTGATTGATCCAAATTTCAATTCTTGACACACATAGTTTGTGTCTACTTTTGTTTTTTAATTATGCTTGTCAATTTTTCACTTTTGTAATATGTAATCTTTTTTTTTTTGTTTCTATATGATTGTAAATGGACTAGACATTTTGACTATGACAATTTTATTTTTATTACATTATTTGTTTTTTTTTCTTACTGTATGGGCTTAGCTTGCCTCTTTCTCAATTTTTTTTTCATTGGCCTAGGTTTTTATCAAGATTTAAAGAAAGAAAGATAAATAAAAGGTTTTTGCTATTTACACTCCCTTCACTTTCTAAATACAGTCCCCTTTTCCTTCCTTTTTTTTTAAATTATTATTATTATAAATATTCTTTATACCAATAATATCCTTGTATATAAAAAAGGCATAAACCCTATCCTCTATATCCATCTTTGTTGGTTTTTAAACCCTTTTCATATATTTTCTTCCTTTTTTTTTCATCAAATGTATTAAAATCTTACCTTAATCTCCTTCCATTGCACTCCATTATACATGTAAATGCTTCAATCAAATTGTCAATACTGTGTGACGAGGTAAGCTATAATCTATTTTTTCAGTTTCGAAAATTACTTTTCAAAACACAATATAATCACCATTCTAGAATGTACTTTTCGAAAAACACCAAGAAGAGAGACGGAAGAGGAAAATGTAGTGAAACCAAAGGTGAGAGTGTACGGTGAAACTAGAGGAGATGGAGTGTAGTGAAACCACAAGCGAGAAAGTATGGTGAAACTAGAGGAAGAATTGTGGTGAAACCACAAATGGTAGAATATAGTAAAACTAAAAGGGGAGATGATGAAATGAAAGCAAGGAATGATGTTTAAAAAAGGGAGAAAAAAATAAGGTTACATAAGTAATTTTATATAACAAAAAACAAAAGTGTATTTAGTAAATGAAGGTAGTGTAAATAGCAAAAGCATAAATAAAAACAATTGAAAGTGACACAAGGCTACTAAAGATCACAAATATAAAATAAAAGAAAATAAAACAATATTACTAGGCTTAGGTTGGGCTAGGGTCATAAGAAATTATGATGAGAAATAGGGCTGGCCCATTTTTGAAACTAAACTAAAAAAATAAAATATCAAATAAAAGAAGATTTTTGTGTGTTCATATTGACCCAATGAGAGGAAAAGAAAGAAAAACACCAAAATCAAAATGAAAACAACTTTTTGGCTCAATTTTTTTTTTCTACAATGATGGCAACAAAATTAAAACCTAAGACCTTGTGCATACTACTTAACCCCTCCACTACGCTAACCCTAGTGGTATGACTTTAATTTGTTTAACCAGGAGAAAGAGATAAAATTAAACAATCTTTATCATTATGATAAAATACAAAAAACAAAGGTGAAGAATGATAAAAAGAAGAGAATAAAATTTGCTATTCATAACCACTTAAAAGAGTTATTTGATTTTTATAAAAACTCAATAGCTTGTGTGGTTTAATCTTACCATCCATGATAAGATTTAATGGTTAATATTTATTCTTTATTCTCATATATAAAAAGCATTATCACTAGATACATTCCTTATAGATAGGGGGCACATCTTGTGAGATTGTTGTGTGTGTGTGTGTGTGTAAGGGTGTTTAGGATCTTGCATGCATCTTTATTCAAGAATCATTTGTATACTTTGATTTTATTTCTTTTATTTTATTTTATTTGCATGTTGTTTAGGATTGTAAATAGATAGCACTTGCATTGTGGTAGCTTGTGAATAAACAAGGGGTGTAAGCGGGTCGCAGTCGACCTGCGAACCCGACCCAACCTAATTACATTTTAGCGGGTTGGGTTTGGTCATCGGGTTAGGTCATGTTGATTTTTATTGACTCGATTAAGATTGGGTTGGGCCACGGGTTAATTCATTCCTAACCCAACCAAACCCGACCTATTATTTATTAATAAAAAATTAAAATATTATAATATTTACATATATTGTATTTTTCTTGAGTATTGAATTTGTGTGGTTAGACTTGTATTTTAAATTGAACATACGTTGAATGAGTTGAAGTAATTAAGTATTTCATTTTTTTTTAATATATAAACTCTATTAATTTTTTAATTGGCCAACCCGATGACCCAACTCGACCCAATTACATTTCAATGGGTTAGGTCGGGTCATCGGGGTTGGGTCTAGAAATTATATTAATTTTTTAATTGGCAAAACCCAATGACCCGACTCAACTCGTTGGGTCACTTAAAAAAAAAACACCAACCCGAGCTAACCAAACTCGACTATTTTTAATTGGGTTGGGTCTTAAACTTAGTTGAACTTGACCCAACTCGAGCCAGTTACACCCCTAGAATAAATATTGGGGTGTCTTATATGATTTTTTTTAGGATATATGAATGAGAGGAGAAAAGAAAAGCTAGAAAAAAAAGAAAGAAAAAAAAAGGAAAAAAATGTAGCAAAAAAAGGGGCAAAGATCAAAGTTGATGAAAGGAAAATGTTTGAACATATAGAAAAAGGAAGGAACTAAGAGGAAAGTTTGGTTTGATATGTACCCTTGTTACTATAAATTGTTGCTTAATGTATGCTATGTTATGGTAATGAGATTGTTTTGAAGCCCTTTGAATATCCTTTCTTTCAATTCCCCACCTTATTGTTTCACCCCTGGACCTGTTACATCCCATAGGAAGACCTTGTGATTTATTTGTATTGGCAGGATACCTTAATGGTGATGGGGTTCCTTACCAAGCCTATGGTAGAGCACTTTTATTGAGGAAGATAAGTGCAATTTGTCTTATCCCTAAACACTTTAAGTGAGGTGACATTGATTTTGGAGTGCTAAGCTCTAATTGGACTTGCTTGAGTTTGTCTGTATGTTTGAATTAATTTGCTATTTATACTTCTATTTCTTCGGGCTTAGGTTCATTAGATTCTATGGTTTTTGCTAGTGCCATAATGATTGCTTGAGGAAAAGCAAATTTCCATGTTTGGGGTTGTTTAATGCATAGCATTTCATATCATAATTTGTATATTAATTCATGTATGTTTGCATGCATTTTGTGTCAATTGGGATTGATTGAACCTTTATATTCTTTAATTTTATCACTTAGGTCTTTTAAGGTTTTTGGTTTGTGGTTTTGTTCTCAAGGAGGCTTGTCACTTGTGGAAATTGCCTTGGAACTTGAAGTTTGACAACTTGGGGTGATTTTGAATCATGAGAGAGGTAATGAGGGAGTTTATTGGACCTTGGAGAAGGCACAAAAGAAGACCACAAGCTTGGACATATGAAGGAAAGTGAAGAATTTGGAAAGAAACCATAACCAGAGGGTGCCACGGCCAGGACATGGTACATCACTTGGAGGCACATTTGTGCTACTAGATTTGCCCACGCCTAGGGCGTGGGGGGCGACAATGGCATGGCATGATCTAACACTGGGTTTTCATTATTTTGCTGTTTTTATTATTTAGGCTTGGACCCTTTTTGTGACCTTTGTTATAAACAGACCTTTTAGGATTAGAAAAAGGGGATCAAACCCTAATGGGGAGCGATGGCTCTAGGGGGAAGATTGAAGACGATTCTACCCTTCCTTCTTCTTCTTCTTCTACCCTAGTTTGAATGTTCCTTCTTTTTGTTTTGTTTTCTCCATGATTATGCTTGCGTAGTTCCTCTTGTTTCTAGGATTAGGGCTTAGCCCTTAGTTGACTAATGGTTGTTTAAATTGAATTATATTTGTGCCTCATTGTGTTCTCCTCTTGATTTTTTTCCTATTGATTTTCTTTATGTTAAGGCTGAGCTATCATTTTCATAATTTAGACATTTAGGGAAGAACTGAAAAGTGAACCTAATTATTGGAACCATAGGGAAAGAACTTAGGCTTTAAATCACGAAAGTAGGTTTAATCATTTAAGGATCAAATGAATTAACAACGAACCTAAAAGGCCTAATTAAACATAACTACCATGAAAGTAAGGGTCAATTCAATTAGATACATCTCCGTCTCTTGAAAGGAAACGAGTGTTACATTAGGTTAATTCATCTTTAAAGAGAACCAATTAGATCACTTAGGTAAGGAAATTTATCCATTGGAAAACTATTGAGTGAACCCTTAATCTTGAAATTATTCTCACAATTTATTTTCCCTCATTGTTATTCTTTGTTCATCTTCATTTTGATTCTTATTCTCTCGTCCTAATTAAATAATTCTCTTTTATTTTATCTAATTAAATTATAGTGAATTGATAGTCGTAAAACACAATTCCTGTGAATATGATATTTTTATTCCTTGACGACAATCATATATATACATACATATATACATACATACATGCATACATATACCTATATGTATATGTATATACACATGTGTGTGTGTGTGTGTGTGTGTGTGTGTGTGTGTGTATACACACACACACACACACACATATATATATATAGGTATATGTATGTATGTATATAAAGAGTTATTAACTAGACTAACACTACCAAGAGTTACTATGATTAGAACTTTTGATCTAACTATAGATTTGGAGAAAAATTATTCAATAAAATTCTTGAATATTATAACAGTTGTGTAACTTATAGTAGTATAATTTGAACTACTTCTAAAAAAAAAGTAGTATAATTTGAACCCTTCCTATGTGGTGAAGAATCAACTTATAGTGCTACAATTACATAACTATTACACTATTAATAACTTTACATACAATGTGATTTTATCAATCCAATTGTGAACCATATATTACCTTGATTGTTTGTACAAAAGTTACCAAAATGAAATAATTTTAAGTATATAATTAAAGTGTTCTTATTTATATATACTTAAAAAATATATATTACGTTAATATCAATTGGATATTAATTAATTTTATATTAATATAAAATTTTATAGATATAATTTATATGACAAGAACTTTCAATCAACAATAAATTTTAAGATAAAACTATCTAATAAAAATTAATAAATTGTATAATACTTAGTTTAACACCAAAGTACATTGCCGCTCATGAAGGATGAAAGACATACAAAACATTTTTATGAACTTGTCTTCCAAATTCTTTTGGTTGATCTCATGGCCATATGTTGGTGGCAAACCCTAGCAAGACATTGTTTAATATTTCTAGTTATCTAAAGCTTTAAAAATATATTTTTAATGAACTTTATTTATTGTCATTTTAAATTATTAAGTGGTAAGTTTTATTAAAAATAATTTTTATAACCTTTTGTACTTTAAAATTAATTTATTGCGAGCATAATAATTACTATCAATTCCTATTTTATATCTTAGTTATTGCTATAATTATTTTCATAATAATAACAATAATAATAATAATAATAATAATAATAACAATAATTGTATAATTATTTTTTTAGATCTATTTATCTTATAATTTTATTAAATATATGACATGTAATTATCTATGTCACTTGCTTGCCTCTTTGTCTCACTCAAGAAGTTTTTTTTGTCTTTTTGTGTTTTCTTTTTTTATTGTTAATTAATTTGTTATTATCCTCCTTCAATCTATGTTAGTATTTCATTTTTTTTATTAATTTGAAGAATTAAAATAAATATTTGAAATGACCATGGTGGGTTGTGTTAAAATTCTTTAAGACGTAAAGTTTTTATTAATTTCTTTAGTATAAATTAAAAAAATGATAATGAAAAAATTAATAACTTATTAAAAGTATTAAATTATATCAAAAGGCTTTTTGTTCTAAACATATACATTATTTATAAATATTATGGACAATATACTATACTTGTTGTTATTGTAAAATAAATTATATCAAAAGGCTTTTGTTAATTGTTGTTATTGTTTTTGAGAAAGGGAAGTTGATTTTTTTTTGAATGCTGTGGTTTTGTTTTGTAACGGGAAGTATGGTTTTGTATTTGGATGGGGTTATGGTAATATGTACTTTGTAACTTGCCCCTTGCTTCCAATTATTGCACAGCTTGTGCTATATTTTGAATGCTTTTAATATAATTATATTTCGCCTATAAAAATTATTTTTAAAATTAAAATTATTCAAATTATATTTGAAATAATTTATATTATAAGAAACATTGAATAAATTAATGATTTTTTAACCTAATATCCCGAGAATTCCTTTGGTCTGAAATAATCTATTACATGATGTTTTAGCAATTCTGTAATAACAGATTCATTCTGTAACAAATTATTTCAGTCCCAAAGATCTATCATGTTGGCCTACTTTCAGTAATAATCGATTATATTAGAAGAGCAGTTTTTGACATATTTTATTGATTTTAATCTATTATCTTAAAGTATAATCAATTATTATAGAACCTAGGCTAAAAATGAAGGGAAGCTGGTTTGGATTGTTATAAAAAAATGGTTTAGGGTATCGGGGGTCTTTAGTTGCAGCCCAAGAGAGGAAAAAGGAAGGAAAAGAAGAGAAGGAGATCCCTCCAACGTTCATCGCTGCTTTTTCTCGAAGTGAATGCTTCCCCCTTGTCTTCCCCTCCCTTTTAGATTGTTGTTTCCCTTAGTTTTTTTTTTTTCCTTTTCCCCTTTGTGCCCTAGGCTTGGATTTTTTTTTTATGGGTTTTGATGTTTAAGCATGATTGAAGGGTTTGTAGGGTAGATTTGATGTTTAGAAATATAATAGAAGTATATTGAGACCGTTTGATGTGCTTAAAAGTAGAGCTGTGAAAAATGGCTTAGTCAGTTGAGCTAGCCCAATGGCTCTCTAGGTCGGGTCGGACCGAGAAATATGTGGCCTAAAAAGAACCGAGCCAATTTGGTGTACCCCAGCTAGTTAAACGGGCTAGCCCAGGCTAACTAAATGTGGCCCTGAAAAGTACAGGGCCAAAATAGGCCCAATATTACTTTTTTTCTTTGTAAAATTTAAATAAAAATAGGGAAAAAAGAAAAATGGGCTAATTTTGGCATGGCCGGCCCGACGGGCCAACAAGCCAGCCCTTTTCCCACCTTTTGGCCCTCCGAGCAAGGCGGCTCATTTTGACATCTCTACTTGGGAGTGAGTGAGTTAGTGCCATGAATGGCCATGGGTATATGAATTCACAACTTTTCACAATTGTAGAACGTTGTGTTATTACTTTCCTTGTATGCTTGGTCTTGTTTGATGTTTGCTATTTTTGTATGATTAGTTGTAGTAATTGCATTCGTATGATTGTTGCATCTACCTGATATAGTTTTATGGAACGATAAACCTAATGTAATAAGTCACTTAAGATATTTAAGTTACCATCAGATGCCTCTTTTGCTAAAGATAGGGAGTTTCCCTTAAGTTTTAAAAGGGTTTTATGAAAGAAATTGTTTTTAAGAAAAGTGTACGTTTTCAAAGAAAGATGTTTTTGAAAGGAATGTTATGCTTTCAAGACAAATACCTCCTTAGTAACATTAAGACCTTCCCGGTACCGATCATGTTTGAGTTGCACGCTCGGCATACTACAGTATGTAAACCATAGCTAGGATACCAAGGTTACCAAGGAGAAATGGGGTTTTATGCATCTCTAAGATGAGTTATGAGAAAAAGGGCTAGGAGGCCCCTTGTATCAAGGGAAGGGATTGTCATCCTTTAGATACTAGGGGAAAAACAACGTTCTTCCATAATGGAAGAACGGGCTCTTCAATTGGGAGAATAATAGGTTCTTCAAAAGGGAGAAGAATATAGAGGGAACTCCTTTGATAATAGAAGGTAGTTCAACTACTTTTGATGTAAGAGGTCATAGCAAGAGGGACGCCTCTTGACGGTTGGAGCTCGACCAAAGAAAAAACAAGAGTCAAGTGAAACCTAATAATAAAGATAATGAGAACTACACAAAAATAGAAATAGAACTAGTACATGTATAATGTGAATACTTGTGCGAGGCATATATGTTACCTTATGGGGAAGTTGCTGATGTGTATGCCTACTTGATAGGTAAGTTGAGTTGAGTAAGCCTATACGTTAAGTGAGGATGTAGTAAATATATATGCTACCTTATGGATATGCGATGGGCTAGGTCTAATGGAAGTTAGTTACGCAAGTCCCAAAAAGAAAAATTAAATAAAAGTTTAGGAAAAGAAAGATAAGTCCTCATTTAATGTTATAGGAGAATAATAAGACATGAGACACTAGTATGTCAATCAAGGTAAAATGAAAGAGAAGAGTTAGGTCCTTCCCCTAAAAAGGGGTGACAAGTGTCTAGTGTGAAGGACTAGAATGGGTCATTGGACATGGGGCTTAGGCCATTACAAAGTAAAAGCCTGAGTTCAAATAACAGATGTGAGAAATAGAACTGAGATGTAAGGGTTAAGATTCAATGAGAGCTAAAACCATGAGAATTGGGATAAGACCGTTAGGATGAGGTAGTTAGCTGGACCTTAGAGTCTTAAAGCACTCATTGAAACATTATGTCTCATTCCTTTAAGTTTTCATGTTTTCAGGTTAAGCAGGTGTATGTTCTCAGGATTGGAAATTGGAGTTCCTAGCAAAAAGAAGATAGTTTAATAGTGCACTTCCCAATGCATAGGAGTTTAGTTTATGTTTCTATTTCTTTGTTGTAACGTATTGTACGACACCTAAGTGCTAAGTAATATGTATTAGTTTTTATTAAGGATTTTATATATGCATATACAGTTTTCGCCTATATCTATGGCGTTTTTATATTCAAAGTTCCCATGATCCTATAAATCTTGAAATAGCCAAGGTAATGCCTCCTAAGGTGTTACATTCAACTAACAAATGTAAGAACTATTTAATTATAAAATTTTGACAAATAATTTTGTGGCTTAAAATAATTAGAAGAGTAAAAAGAAAATTAATAAGTTAATTTAGAGTAGGACTAACTATAAATTTAACCAAATTTATATATATAATCTTGACGGGATTAACACTGTTAAATATCATAAAAATATTTTGTTGTTAAAAACTTACAATGAATAGTTTATAAATAGGTTATGAGAATTACAAATGATATAAGTCTTTGTTTGAATATGCGAAGTAGAGAATAATGAAATATGATGGAAAAGAACATAAGTAGAAAATGAATAAAGTTTTAGATTGTTCAATTTTTTGAAAAAAGAAAGTAAATAAAAAATAAATATTATCTTTAGCTATTTAATTAAAAATTATAATTTTATTAAATGATATTTATCTTACCATATTAAACGGGTTTTATCAATGAATATCTTAAAAGTATTAATTAAAAATATTTAGTAAATATAATTAAATATGTCTATATATAATAGATCTTATTAAATATATTTACTTGATTAAATTATATATATATATATATATATATATATATAAAGTAATTTTATATTTTAATATAATAAATGTTTTTATAAATAAATATTATATACTTTGTTTTCTTGAGCAATGCTAAATGTTGTTTTTGGTGGAATTTGTGAATTAACATTGTTTTATTATTGGATTAAATTTTATATTATTATTATTATCAATTATGAAAATAAAATTTATGATACTTTAATTGATGGATATTAGTTCTTTGAACTTATTATGTTAGTGTGCATATGATGGGTTGGCCCTTACTTGGTGCCCAAATGAGGGGTCTCTACTCTCGTCTAGTGGTTATAAAATTATTGCCCCATTAGATAATTTTAGTGTGGCACAACATTGTGTGGGAAGCCCTAGCTGCCAGGCAAAGAAGAATATCTCCCTCATTCCATGTTCGTGATTCAATTGAGGCAATAAGCATGCATTTCATCTCATCTTCCAGTACATGTCTCCTAACCCTCTTATAATTGTTATTATTTGTTATGATAACATGCTAGAATCATGCATCATTTGCGATTAAATTTCCATCACTTGGTATTAGAGCTTCGATTGATGCATGTTATGGCTTTTTTGTGTTATAATAACATAAAATCTAAGATCTTATCAAACCTTATCCTTCTTCCTTATTTTAATTTTTTGGCAAATTAGACAAAGCAATTTAGGGTTCTCGATTATAATTTTTTTTTGGGTGATATCATGTGTTCTTTGATTTAAATGTTTTAGAACAGATCCCAAAACTCAAAACCCGCCTTTTTAAAATCCTTCTGATCCAAAAAGACTTGTATTTGGGATTCTTGTTCCTTGTAGATGATTCATAAAATTGTTTGGGAGATTCACTTTAATTGCACATGATGAGTAATGTATTAACATTTCACATAAATTTGTTGAATTATTTGAAAAAAAGTTAAGGATAAAATTCGTTTGCGGTATCTTTTTTTTTTTTTATTCGAAATTCTCCCAATTCAGTGATGCATTCAAGTAATTAATTGAGGGTTGCTTCTTCTACAAATGGTGTACCCATTTTTGTGAAAAATTGCAATAAATTGTTGGCTAGACAAGGATATTTCTTGAATATGGATCATAGAATTCTCTTGGCATTTATCCAACGATCTCCTTGGAAACAAAAGAATGACACCCACTTTGCTGCTTTTGCGTTGGATGGCTACGATATGATATCATGTTGCTTGTGTGATCTGATTGGAGGCTCGCCTTTTCTATCAAAACTTCAAAACGATACATTATGTCTAATATTTTAACAGCAAAAGCAATCCAAATAGTTTCAAGAAATTTGTGTCTAATATTTTAACATTTTCTATTATAACTATAATATGTATATATTATGCACACATACATGCAATGATAATTATTATTTAAAAGGAAGATCCATTGACCACTAAACCTTCATACAATGCAATCAATTAAGTTAGTAAAGAAATTCATGATAATGCATAAAAAAAAGAAGGAAGAGTTTTGTTGGGATATATATATTTTTTTAAAGTTTTATCACCAATGAATTAATGTTGAATGTTTATATGAATTAAATAATTTCTCTTTTGTGACTTTTTTATGCTTGATATGCATATTAAATAATTTTTTGTAAGCATAATTGTTAATATTTTGAATAATTGTCACTCGACCTATTGTGGGAACAATTATACACAATTTGTGCAATTTATATTTGTGTTTAATATTTTGAATAATTATCATCTCACCTACATGGGAACAATTATACAAAATTTGTGTAATTATATGAGTTATTTGTATTTAATATTGTATTAATAATAATTATACTCTATTTGAATATTGTTATTAATGTGATTTTATTGATATGATGTATTTTGATTTTGCTTGTGACTATTTTGTTCTGGCACCCTATCAGTGTTGGGATTTTTTGTGGCATGAGTTTGTACATTATATTTTTTTTTGTTTTGTTATATTTCTTGTTCATTGTGATTCGGGACTCTTAGGCAGTATCACGATGGATAAGAAATATTATATGTTGGCATATCATGTTGTATATATTAAAATAATTTTGTTGTTTTCCCACCAATTACTATTCTTACTTTTTGGTAACTTTGAATGAGACCAATTTTGAAATCTAGAAGAAATCTCTAGATTTGTATTCGAAAATTCCAATATTGGCATAGTTTAAGGGAAGAAAAGCCCCTGACTTTTATTGCTAAGTCTGCTGTTGCTTAGAGAATATTTCATGAACTCAAACATAATGTGTTTAATGATGATGAAGTATACCATGGAAAAGTCCATTAGAGAGAACATTCTAAAGAACTGTTGCGTTAAGTCTTTTCTACAATCTGTTGGTGAAAAGTTTAGGACTTTGATAAGGCTCAAAGAGATCATTATTTCTCCCTATTCGATAAAGCCGTGTATGATGGCGTTAGTGGTGTTTGTGAGCATATGTTAAAGATAGTGCATTATTGTAATAAACTAAAGTCCATAAAACTAGATATTGATGATTTCTTGATTTAGAAGATTCTAGAGTTGCTGCCTTTTTAGTTTAATGTTCTAAAGACCTTTTATGACACTCAGAATCATGAATGGGCCATTAATTAGACCATCACTATTGTTACTTAGAAGGATGATTCTATGAAAGAGGATCTTGTACTAAGGATATGAAGAAGGACAATAATAAAAAAATGCAGTTATGGCAAGATGAAGACAGGGAATGTAGCTTAGTATTTGGGGCCCAATAAGAAGATCTTTAAGGAGAATTTCAAGTATTGTAAGTAACGTCGATATAAGTTTTTTTATCACTATTATAGATGACTTCTATGGTTATGGTTTGATTGATCTTCTTTGAATGCCTTCGAATCCTTTAATGGTGTTGTCGAACTGAAAATGGCAAGAAGATAAGTGTGTGAGGTTTTATAATGGTCTTCAAGATTAAGTGCAATCCAGATGGTGTGGATTCCTGACTCACTTTGATTTGAAATTACACCACATAGATGTTGAGTCAATTTTTCTAAATGGAAATTTATCTAGGGATAGTGGGAGCGAATTCATAATTCTCATTTAACTCTTTATTAGCAAATGATTAAGCTTTTAACTAAGATTAATTATATGTTGAATAGTTTCTTTAATATGAAGGACATAAGTAATGCTTCAAGTTATTGCAAGTGTCCAAATTTTTCATGACAGGTCATGTGAAATTCATGGATGGTCTCAAAAAGAGTTCAAATGATTTAATTTGTATTCTGGCTCCACGTGTATTGTGCCTATTTAGAGAGGAGAAAAATCCTAATTTCCAATGTCCTCATAATGATAAGGAGATAACTGAGATAGATAATGTCCTATATGTACGCTTAATTTTGTGTTTGTTTTAACCTGATGTATGCTTAATTTTGTGTTTGTTTTAACACTATTTTTTGGTATTAATACCCTAGGAAGATACTTGAATAACCTAGTTTTAGGTCATTATAAAGTCATAAAAGGTCTTAAGACTTACAGGGCACTATAAAGTACATGCTAATCTATGTGAAGTTTGATCAACCTCATGTCATTATTTTTGTAGGCTGTCCTAACGACCAAAAATCTTCTTCTGACTTTAATTTTATGATGGTAGGAGGAGTTGTTTCTTGAAAGACTGTCAAGCAGACTTTTACAACTACTCTTACTATAGAGATAGAGTACATCACTTTCTATGAGGCTACTTGCCTGGTTATATGGCTGATTTTTGGCTTATACATTATTGAAAGTATATCTAGACCACTTGTGATATATTGCAACAATACTGCTACTATGCTTTTCTCTCGAAATAATAAGAACCCTTTTTATATAATGCACTTTGTTTTTATTGGAGAAAAAAATTCAAGAGTCCCTGACTCGAATTAAGCACGTTGCTATAGAGTGCATATTGGTAAATACACTAACTAAACTATTGGAGATTTTGAGAATTCAGTAGCTCATATATGTTTGGTTAAGTTTTTTGATGTTTTGGATTTGTGGGAGTTTGAAATTGCGCATTTGTTTATTAATGGGATATGAAATTTTATGACGTCCTTTTTGTTATCATTTCTCTTATGGCATCGTTAAGATGCTTGGACCATTTTGTTTGGATTACATATTTGTCTTATCTAATTATGCTTTCCTTTATCCATCTCGTGTATGAAATGTGAGTTATTAACGTGTATGATGTTTGTGCTTATCGGATATAATTGTTTGCATTGTTAACAACTCATTATTTCCTTAGACATAATTGATATTTTTTATTTTAATAATCTTATTGTCTTCAATAATTAAACTAATGATATCTAAGTGGGAGATTGTTGGAATTTCGTGGATTAGCATTGTTTAATTATTGGATTAAATTTTAAATTATTAATATCAACAAAATAAATTTATGATATTTTAATTGATGAATATTAGTTATTTGGACTTATTAGGTGAGCGTGCTTATGATGCGTTGGCCTTCACTTGGTGTCGAAATAAAGGGTCCCTATTCTCGTCTCGTGATAATAAAATTATTGCCCCAATATAGAAAATTTTAGTGTGGCAAAATGTTGTGTGGGAAACCCTAGCGCTAGGTAGAGAGGAGTATCTCCCTCATTCTATGTTCGTGATTCAATTGAGACAATAGGCATGAATTTCATCTCCTTTTCTGGTACACGTCTCCTAACCCTCTTATAATTGTTATTATTTGTTATGAACATGCTATAATCATGCATCATTTGTCATTAAATTTCAATTAGTTTTAACATTGTCCAGACATGAAAAACCTGCTCAAAAAGGTGAAATATGAGATATACACCCCACCCACCCACCCAATGTAACTGTTCGCAACATGAAAAATTTTGCTAGTAGGGGTACTCACATTTTTTTTTCTAAGGTAATTAGGAATTAGGAATATTTGGGTTGACATAATAACTACACTTTAGGAAAATGTTAGAAAGTACAAATTCATCTCCTAAGAAATTGTATATAAGACAACCACTCGTGATTTATGTCAAACTTCTTAGTTTTTTTTATTTTATAATTTAACATTTATCCCATAGTATATTAACATATGAATTTCGTATTCTTTTATGCATAGGAACTTCATACCATATAACATTAGTACACACTTTATCCTACCAAGATTTGTTTGTTTCAATAGAAACATGGAAAATTGTTGACTACACATTCTTTGCTCTTTAGACATTGTGGGGTCCAACTTTATAAACTTTCACATTTTAAATATATTTTTCCATATTTGCAATTGCGTAAATCTTATATAATAATGTTTTTATGTTTTAACTTTTGTATTCTTTTATTGTTCTTTTTTTTCTGACAAGTTTTGATGCTTTCTCATTTGGTTTTTATTTATTAATATATTTTCTACTATAATTAATTAATTAATTTTCATTATTAATTATTCAACCATTTTACTTGAATGATTGAGTTCAATGTATATTGTGAGTAATTAATTTTATGGAAAATCCTAATTGTGATAATTATAAACATGATCAAAAAGGGAAATGGCCAATCTAAGATAAATTTTAAAAATATTTAATAGAGATTGAAGCCCAAAAGTAAAATTTTAAATGGAAAAAAAATATTATACAAGTTTTACAACTTTCAAAATTATAAATAGAAATATCACATGTTAAATATGGATAATAATCCCAATACATTAATATTGTTATTATATTATTTGATTTTGATTTTGTTAATTATAACTCATTAATTTCAAATCAATCTGACAATTACAATATATTCATTGAAAAATTAAATTCATTTTATTTTCTGTCTAGCTCCTAAAGATTAGAGACCTTAGGTAGAATTAAGGCTGAATATATTTTGAGAAAATAGGCTATGCACTAATGGTGTAAAGTAGTTTTACATTGTCATCCAATCACAACCCACCATGTATGGTAAGTTTGTTAACTTTGATAATAACCACCCTAAAAATACATTAAAGCTGATTTTCAATTGGTTGACAATGTAAAAGTTTTCACAATGACAGTGCATAGCAATCAAACTCATATATTTTTGTCTAACAAAATTAATAAAGTTATGAGTTTAATGGCTATGCACTATCATTGTAAAAAGTTTTACATTGTCAACCAATTAGAAATCACTGTTGTTATGACTTTTAAAATAATTATTGTAAAAGTCAACAAACTTACCATATATGGTAGTTTATGACTGGATGATAATATAAAATAGCTTCACACTATCAGTGCATGGCTTATTTTCTCTAAAGTTATAGTTGAATCAAAAATATATTTTTAGATTTACATTACTCCTCTAAGTTGTGTTTGCTCAATAATCATAACAGATTGTGTAAATACAATTATACATAAAATATGTATGTATTTTATATTAGTTATAAAAGAATGTATATATAAAAGTAATGAGAATTATAATTTTATTAAAATTAGTCTAACTTATACTTTTTGCTAAAGAAGAAAAATATCATCTATATTTATACAATGAATCGACTAAAAAATTATATTTAATTAATAAATTAATAGAAAAAAAGGTATTTTTGTACACAATAATATAATAGGATATCATTCCAATTTTAACATATTATTATTATCAACATCATTATCATCATTCTTTCTTTCCTTATTATATATAATATAAAGAGATACCTCCAAGGATGTCGTCCTTCGAATCCTATTGAGGAAATGGAAATTTTGGTGAGTTAAGTGACACAAAAGAAGATAATCCTAGTGATGAAAAGGATAGTGATGGAGGAGAAGAGGAGAGTGAAGAAGATTCTTTTAGTGATGAAGTGGAAGCAAAATATATGAGCCATGTATATGATGTTCCTAATGCTGCTTCTTTACCTCATGTTAATAAATAGACTATTGTCCCCGTTGTTCCAGACCAAACTACACCTACACCAACACACTGCATGCAATAGTGGTGGTGAAAATGGTGTTTTCATGATGTTGACTGATCCTAATGTGTTTGATTGTTGTGTGTGTTATGATACAATAAGCATTCCAATCTACTAGGTTTGTTAAAAAAAATTCTACCACATTAATTAATTAGCCTTTTCTATGCGAAAGTGTGAATGCTTAATTTTCATCCAGTTTGTTAGTTTTAAATTTTGCTCTAGTTGATTGAATTGGATTGGGTACTATTATAGTTTTTTTTATTATCATGCCTATTTGCCTAAATCAATCCCTTTTATATTTTATATAAGTCAGCATTACAAGAACACCATTTTCATCACCACCACTGGGTGCAGGTGGGGTGCATCTAAGACTCAAAAAATAGGTATAATAACCTCTCTATTAATACAAGGTAAGGGAGCAGCATAAGGAGCATCATATGTATAGTCTATATCTTTTGCTTCCTCTTCATCCCTAAAAGAATATTCTTCACTTTCCTCTTCTCCTTCATCACTTTCCTTTTCATCACTAGAATAATCTTCTTTGATTTCACTAAACTCGATCACCCAGCATTTAGATTCCTTCTATAGGATTGCGAGGATGACGCCCTAATGGGTATCTACTATTTGATGCTAGTATGAACATATTCATCATTTGGGGAAAGCCATGCTCTAATTATTATAGTTCTAGAATTGTGAATGAATTGAATTTCTCTCCTCGTAGACCATAACCTTGACCTTCAAGAAAGAACTTCTTTGATGCCACCAAATGTAACTATCTTATACTTTAATAGAATTATAATCTCAAAAAGACATAATTGCTCAAAAGTAAAATTTTAAATAACAATATCAAATATCATACAACTTTCCAACTTATATACAGAAATGTCACATGTTAAATATTGATAATCATCCTAATGCTTTGGTATTGTTATTATATGATTTGATTTTGATTTTGTTAATTAATACTCATAAATTTCAAATCAATGTTACAATTACAATATATTCATTGAAAAATTATTCATTTTTTTGTCTAGCTCATGAAGATTAGAGACCTTAGGCAAAATTAAGGATAAATATATTTTTGTCTAACAAAATTAATAAAGATATAGTCGAATCAAAAATATATTTATAGATTTATGTTAATCCTCTAATTTATGTTTTCTTAATAGCCACAACACACTGTGTTAATACAATTATACATAAAAAGTATGTATTTTATACTATTTATAAAAAATGTACATATTGAGGTTTATAATTTTATTAAAATTAGCCTAACAGATACTTTTTGCTGAAGAATAAAATAATTATGTCATCTATATATACAATGAATTGACTATAAAATTATATTTAATTAATAAATTAAGTACTAAATACTTATATAGTAGACAATAATATAATAGGATACCATTCCAATATTACCTTCTTCTTCTTCTTCTTATCATCTTCATCATCCTTTCTTTCATTATTATATATAATATGAGGAGAGAAATTCAATTCATTCACAATTCTAGAACTATAGTTATTAAAGCCTGATTTTTCCCTGAACGGCAAACATGTTCGTACGCACTAGCATCAAACAAGAAATACCCAACAAGACATTATCCTCACAATCCTATAGAGGAAATGAAAACACTGAGTGAGTTAAGTGACATCGAAGAAGATTATTCTAGTGAACAGGAGAGTGACGAAGGAGAAGAGGAGACTGAAGAAGATTCTTATAGTAATGAAGAGGAAGCAAAATATGTGGACCATGCATATGATACTCCTAATGTTGCTCCCTCACCTTGTGTTCATAGAGAGGTTATTGTCCTTGTTCTTCGAGTCCCAGCTACACCTGTACTTGCACCTAATGGTGGTGGTTAAAATGATATTCTTGTGATGCTAGTTGATCCCACAAAAATAAAATAAGAAAGGGATTAATTTAGGCAAAGATGCATATGATAGTATATAAACTATAGTAGCACCCGAACTAATTCAATCAACAAAATCAAAATTTAAAATTAACAAACTAGATATAAATTATGCATTCACACCTTAACATAGAAAAGGTTAATTAATTAACGATAAGGTAGAGAAGGAATTTAACAAATCTAGTAGACTGGAATACTTAATGTATCATAACACACACAACAACAAAACACATCGGGATCATCAACATCACAGGAATGCCCATTTTACCGCTACCATTGGGTGAAGGTGCAAGTGCAACTAGGACTCAAATAGTAGAGACAATAATACCCTCTCTATTAACACAAGGTAAAGGAGTAGCATTAGGAGCATTATATGCATGGTCCATACCTTCTACTTCCTCTTCACTACTAGAAGAATATTCTTCCTCATTCTCCTCTTCTCCTTCGCCACTCTCCTTTTCATCATTAAAATTTTCTTCTTAAGTGTCACTTTACTCACCAACATTTCCATTTCCTCTCTATCGGATGACATCCTAGTAGGTATATGTTGTTTATGTTGTTTGATGCTAATACGAACATGTTCATCGTTTTGAGAAAAATCATGGTCTGATTACTAGTTCTAGAATTATGAATGAATTGAATTTCTCTCCTCATATTATACATAATAAGGAAAGAAAGGATGAGCATGATGATGATAAGAAGTTAAAATTGGAATGATATTCTATGATATTATTGTATATATAAATACCTTTTTTTCTTTAAATTTATTAATTCAATATAATTTTATAGTCAATTTATTGTATATATATATATGAAATGATTATTTTTCTTCTTTATCACAATGTATCTGTTAGACTAATTTTAATAAAGTTGTAAATCTTATTACTTATATATGTACCTTTTTTAATATAACTAGTATAAAATACATATATATTTTATATATAATTGTATTAATGTGGTGTGTTATAGTTATTGAACAAACACAAGTCAGAGGATTAACATAAATCTAAAAATACATTTATGATTTGACTATATGTTAATTTTGTTAGACAAAATATATTCACCATTAATTTTGCCTAACGTCTCTAATCTTTAGGAGCTAGACAGAAAAAAATGAAGAATAATTTTCAATGAATATATTATAATATATTGTAATTGTAATATTCATTTGAAATTAATGAGTTTAAATTTACAAAATCAAATTGAATAATATAATAACATATTAATGTATTGGGATAATTATCAATATTAACATATGACATTGCTGTTTATAAGTTGGAAAGCTGTGAAGTTTTCTGATATTTTATTTTATTTACGATTTACTTTTTAGCCTTTATCTTTATTAATTATTTTTATATTATCTTAGATTGGACATTTCTCATTTTTATCAAGTTTTTAATTATAATTACAATTTTCAATAAAAATAATTACTAACATTATGCATTGAACTGAACCATTCAAATAAAATGGTTGAATAATTAATAATGAAAATAAAATGATTAATTATAGTAGATAATATATTAATAAATCAAAACACAATAAGAAAATATTAAAACTTGTAAGAAATAAAAAAATAATGGTAAACGAATATAAAAGTTAAAAACATAAAATCATTATTATATAAGATTTGAGAAGTTACAAATATGTAAAATTATATTTACATTCTAAAAGTTTATAATGTGAGGCCATACAATGTGTGAAGAGTAAAGAATGCGCACTCAATAGTTTTCCATATTTCTGCTGAAACAAACAAATCTTGTATATATGTTGTGTGTGTGTGTGTGTATATCTCTACACATATGTATGTATGTATGTAAGTTCTCATTTTATATGTCCCATATATATATGTATGTATATGTGTGTAGATGAATGTATGTATGTTTGTAATACATAAACATACACACACACACACACACACACACACCACACACACACACACACACACAATATGTATGTATGTAATATACTACATATAAGTGTGCGTATATATATAATGTGTGTGTGTGTGTGTACATATATACGTATGTATACATACTTATGATGTATACATATATATATGTATGTATATATATTATATACAAACATACATACATATATACTATACACATATATTATGATGTATACATATATATGTACGATATATATTAATATACAAACATACATACATATATATACATATATATATGTATGTATACATGCATATATTCATACACACATACATACATATAGATACATATATATATATATATATATGCATATACACATACACATACACACACACACACACACACATATATGAATGTATGTATATTTGTATATACATAAACACACACACACACACACACACACACACTCATATATCTATATATACATATACATATAAGTGTGCATATATATATATATACATATATGTATGTATGTATGTATATTATATATACAAACATACATACATATATATACATATATATATATACATACATATGTGTGTGTGTGTGTGTGTGTGTATGTATATGTATACTTATATATGTATGTATATATGTATATGTATACTTATATATCTATGTATGTATATGTATGTGTATATATATATGTATACTTACATATATATACATATACGTATATACATACATATATATGTGTATATATATTATATATTATAACTCACTAGATATGCCGCCTATAATAAGGAATGTATCTAATGAGGATGTTTTTCATATGTAAGAATCAAAATAATAAATATTAACCATTAAATCTTATCTTGAATGGTCAAAATTAAATCATACAAGTAATATAAGTTTTTTTAGAAGTCAAATGACTCTTTTAAGTGTTTGTGAATACTGAATTTTCCTTTTTGTTTTTGGCATTCTTCACCTTTTTATTTGTATTTTAATATAGTGATAAAGCTTTTTTAATTTTATCTCTTTCTCTTGGTTAATCAAATTTGAGGCCAAAAATTGTTATCATTTTGATTTTTGTGTGTTTTCTTTTGTTTGGCCAATATTTTTGGTACAGGAAAGTTGAGATGAGTTAGGTTTAGGGGCTTAGTAGGGCCAAGACATTTCTCAAGGCTCAAAGAGCACTTAGAAAAGCACTTACACATTGCCCACCAACAACAACAACAAAAAAACTTTTTTATTTGATTTTTTTATTTTTTTAGCTTAGTTTCCTAAATGGGCCAATTGTAGTCCAAAATTTCTTTCTTTTTATTTTATTTTTTTGATGACCTTAATTAGCCTAACTTAAGCCTAGACATTTTGTTTATTTTATTTTATTTTTATGATCTTTATTAGGCCAACTTGAGCCTAGTAGTTGTTTCATTTTCAATTTTTCTTCTTTATTTTTCTTCCTTAACTCCTGATAAAGGGATGGGCTAGAAAAAAACAAACATAGAAAGAGGCAAGTTAAGCCTATATAGTAAAAAAAAAGCAAATATTGAATAAAGAATAAATTATGATACTCAAAGTGTCCAATCCATTTACAATAAGACAAAAACAAAAGAAAAAAAGATTATATATAACAAAAATGAAAAGGTCAAAAAAGAGGAAAAAAAAAAAAGAATGAAAGGAAAAATCATAAAGTGAAAAATTGACGAGCACAATTAAAAAAAGAAGTAGACATAAACTATGTTAGTCGCAAACTGAAACTTGGATTAATCAACAAAGATAAAGAATGTAAGAATCTTGGGTTTTTTTTTGTATAATGGTCGCATTGAGGTTAAAACCTATGACCTCATGTATACTACCCCCCATCACTAGGCCGACCCTAGTGGGTTAAGAATTTTGGTTTGTGTCATATTCTTTTGGTATTCATTCAAAAACCAGCCTCCTCCAATTTCAATGTTAGTAAAATCTAAAATCAAGCAATATACATAGGTGTGAACACTTAATTTTATCTAGATGTTTTATGTAACACCCTAATGGGTACTACCTTTTACCTGCCTATATTTCTAAAACAAGGAAGTTTAGAATATAGGAATATCAAAGGAAACTATGCAGAAACTAAAACTTAAATGTGCTTAAAACAACTAATACAAATCTCTCGGCATTTCATGCGTAGTACAACATGTAATAAAAAATATATAATAAAACATAAATTAACTCCCACGGATTGGGAGATCTAAACTACAAACTCCTCCTCCTGCAACAACTCCAAGCTTTATGCCCCAAGCTACTCCTAAGAGAACTTCACTTGCTCAACCTGTAAAAACAAGAAAACTTAAAAGAATGAGACATAATGTCTCAATGAGTACTACGAGAACTCTAGATACTAGAATCCTTCCTTAACTCACATGGTTTTACCTCTCATTGAATTCCTAATTCCTTACCTCTTTAAATACTTAACTTTATAAACTATATGCCTAATTTAGGGTTTGCTAATCTTTAATGGGCTTGAGCCCTGGGTCTTTTGACCTATACTAGTCCTTTACACTAGACAATTATATTCCCATCACTTGGATAAGAACTAAACTTTTTTTATAACCTCTTATGGACTTTTCTTTTCTTATCTTTCTCTTTTCTTACCTTTTTGGGACTTATGCATCAACTTTCTTTAGGGTAAACCCTTTATATACCTAACGGGTAGCACCTGTCGTACATTGTGTCCTCACTAAGTTCATTGGTTCCCTAGTTTAGGCTTAACTTGATTCACCTATGACTAGGCATACACTCCATCATATACCCAATAAGTCACCATATAAACCTCACAAAGGCATTCAAATCATTTATATCCTAGTTCTATTTCCATTTTGTGTTGTTCTCTTTATCTTTATTAATAAGTTTCACTTGTCTACCGTCTTTGCTCTAGGCTGAGCTCTAGCCATTAAGAGGCGTCCCTCTTGCTCGACCTCTTACTATCACTGGTCTAAGTGGTTGGACCACTTCCATTATCAAAGCAGTTCCCTCAACATTCTTCTTTTACCGAAAAATGACTATGTCCTTCCCTTACCAAAAGACCTATCCTTTCCTTACCGAAGGATATTATTCTTCCTCTATAGCATCTGAAAGATGACGGTCCTTTCCCTTGACGTAGGGGGCCTCTTGGCCCTTTTTCCTCTTACAACTCATCTTAGAGTTGTATAAAACCTCATATCTCCTTGGTAACCTTGGAATCCTCATTGCAGTTTGCACATTATAGTATGTCGAGCATGAGATTCGGACATGATAGGTATTGGGGAGGTCCTAACGTTACTAAGCATGTATTTTTTTTTGAAAGCGTAGCTTTTCTTTTAAAATATCTTTTCTTGAAAATATATACTTTTGTCAAAAACATATTCTTTTCTTAAAACCTTTCCCCACCTTTTGCTGAAGAGGCATCTGATGGTGTCTTAATTGTCTTAAGTAGCTTATTACATAAGGTTTATCGTTTTCTACAAGCTATCCTAGGCAGATACAACAAACACATGAATGCAATCACTACAACTACATAAAAATCCAATAAACATGGCAATAGATCAAATAGTACCAAGCATACAAGGGAAACGAGCACAAGGAACACATATAGACAACCTTTCTAGAGTCATTTCCCTTAGCGAATAGGTGTCTTCACTTAGCAAATGTCCTTTTTGCTCAATGAGACTAGGGCTCGCTTAGTGAATCCACTTAGGGCTTTTAGACCTATATCCTATCCAAATTTTGCTTAGCAAAGCTATCATTCGCTTAACAATTTCATATTGGCTCTTAGACCCATCTTTTTGTCAAAAATTTGCTCAATGACACTAAATTCACTTAGCAAATCTACCTAAACGTTTTGGGATTTGCTGAGCGAGAATAATTCGCTTAGCGAATCTGCGTCTCTATAGAATTATGAACCTTTGCGATTCTGCTTCCCCTGGCCATCCATGGCCTTCCAACCATTGCCAAGCCTAGCAAATAATTATTAATATCTTCTATTACCCTTCTAACTAATTTCATTTCTCAAACAACCCTTCAATTATGCAAATCACTAAAAACCCGCAAATATCATTCTCAGGGTTGAAGAAGGGAAAAGGGAAAAACATACGATCAAAGGGGTTGGGGAAGGCTGGGGAAAGCACTCACCTCCATGGGTTGTCTGGATATGAGCTCTAGGGTTGGGTCGCGGATCTTTGCTTTTCCTCATCTCCTCCTCTTCTGCTGCTTCACTCTCCCTTTCTTTCCTTTTCTTTTTCTCTCTTTAACTCTCCCCTTCCTTGCTTTCTTAAACCGTGTGTCTATGAGTGTGGTCTGGTTGGCCTCCGGGCCCATCTTCAGCCTCAGAGTCCTATTTAAGGTCCTATTACCTTATCCCTTTAAATCTTAACATAAGAGTAACTATGATTAATACCTATGGGCATTCTTAACCATAATTATATTCTTATTTTTATTACCCAAAATTAGGGATGTTACATTTCAAGAATGAAATAAAATATAAAGTGATAATTAAGAAATTTAATGTAATAAAATAATGGTAAAATCAAATAAATAAAATTTAAAATTACCTGCTTATTTTATTTTATTTTATCTTATCTCTCAATTTCCTTTTGCTTATCTTTTTTAGTGTGTTAAGAATGCTTTGGATGAAAAATACTTCTTCTCTTAGACCCAAAAGTCCATAAAAGAAAAAGTTGTCAAAAAAAGGCAAAAAACAAAATGTTGTGACCAAAAAACAAAAAGAAGAAGAAGAGTGATAAGATCTTTTAGAACAACATTGTTACCCTAGACATTTTTGTCATATTCCATAAAATATCTTGGGGATTAGGGTTAAAGGAGGCTCTTTTGTTTTTTTCACTGACCCATTCTCTTCCTATAAATAGACATGGTAATTAAAGAGGAGGGGAAGAAAAAGGAAACACTGTCGTTACTTTGATTTTTTTGTTGAAAATCATCTTTTATTTATCCAACAGCAAGGAAAACTTTGGAGGTGCCATTTTCTTTACATTTCTGTCATTCTAAAAAATGTAGACATTTCCTTCTTGCTTCGTGCTTGTGCTAGCTTATCACTAATGCTTGTATGCTATGTGTAACACCCTTGCTTTTATTCATTGAATTATTTTCTTTTTATTCTGTAATTAATCCTGGAGAATTGGATTAGAATTTCAAAATTTTGACTCTGTGGTTGTGTTTGTATTGATAAATAATACTCAGTTTAGATCTTTAAAAAATTTTCCGAACCAAGCCAGAAATGGTAAAATGACCATTTTGTCCAAAAAAAAGTCAAATATTGGGATAAATTAATAAAATAGCTAAGAATATTTAAATATTTTTAAGCCATAAATATGCTTAGAATAGCTAATGACAATTTTGAGAATTTTTTGAAAATTTTCTTAGACAATTTTTGTAAAAAGACCAAAATGCCCCTAGTTAACTACGGAGGTTAATTGGAGACTTTTTGACCTTAAAATATTTTGAAAAATTTATACTAAATATATTTTAATTATAGAAACATTATTTTGGGGAAAAATAATTAAAAATCCGAAAATCATAATTATTTAGCAAAAACTTGATTTATTAGTTAATTAATTAGTTTTTTCTAGTAAAATAATTACTATAATTAATATATAAATGAAAAATCCTGAAAATTTTTTGTGAGACTCCCAAAAATATACCTTGTCACGTGGTATGGCTGGTTTTTCCCAAATCTACACCAAAAGCCCACTCCAATTTTCCCACAATAAACTAATATTTAATTATTTTTAATATATAATAATTGTATTAAATAAAAAATTAGTTTTTCTGACCCCTTGGCTGAATTTCCACGTTCAACCATGGTGGGAGCACACCAAAATTGACTTAGCCATGGTAAAAGCCCACCAAAGTTGAATTTTGTGTAAATAAGTGTAAAAATTTAATTCTAAATTAAATTATTTTTGCACTATAAATACCTTATCACCCTCCCCGTTCTCTTCACCACTTTCCCTCACAAAAATTCTCTTTCTTTGTCCTTGTTTAGATCCAAGATCTTTCTCCCCCTCTAATAGCCAAAACTCTTGTAAAATTCTTTCACCATAAATCCACCGTTAAACTTTAGCTTTATACCTTGGCCTTTTCTTTTTTCCTCAAGCTCCACCAACATTGTCACTATTTGAGATAAGGGGGACTGGGGTTAAGCTTCTATTTTCATTTCTTAATGGGTTATTGTTGTTAGATTGTCCCCCAATCCTTTTTATTTTAAGTTAATTCTTGTTATTTCATTATGTCATGTTATTTATTTTTAGCTTTATGTCATGTTACTTTAAATTTTATTATATGGATTTATGATGCTAATTATTGTTAAGTTTAATCTTGAATTTTGTCAATTAAATTAAGAAATAATCATATTTTAAGAGAATCCTTAATATACTCTGTGGTTGCAGTGTAATATGATCTTCCACATCAGAAAAGGATTACTCTTAATATTTGGTTTAATTTGTAAAATAATTACCCAATACCAAATATATTTGTGGTTAGAAAGTTTTTCTTTTAAAATTAATTTAAATTGAGAAATTAGAAAAGGAGAAGAATAAATCAAATAATTTAAATACTATACTTGCATTGTGCCTGTATGTTTGATTTCTTGAATCATGTGTATGGAATTCTATTGATGAAACTCAATATGCTCATTAAGTCTTGTGATTGTTATGAGTGATGAATACATGATTCTAAAACTCTGTTGGATTGTCCAGAGAGTGTGTCATGAAATTTAGAGAACAAATTGTAGGGAACCCTTTGTTGTGATGGGACCATGCTGTGAAGCATGAGTGCTTGTGTTCTGGGAAGTTACAATTTGGTACATAGCGGGGTGAAAGGCAGGGACCATTGTTTGGGTCTTGAGTGTAAAGGTACCAAGTTGTGAATGTCCCAATGGCCAGGATAGCATCCTTGAGCCGGGATAAATCACGTAAACCGACTTGGTAACCATGACGCCTGCTTAGCATCACCAAGATTGGTGGAGTGTATACCCCTGATGGGCATGAAGCCCTTTCCTCGAGGATGATGATTATGACATGGATGTTTGTACCTTGTGAGTGGTTATACGAACTCCTAATCACTTCCCAATGATTCTTGATGATTAAGGTGAATCATTAACGATGGGTATGGATTCATACGTCAGTAAAAGTCTGTGATTTTGAGTTATAATAACGTATATGTATGATTATTTAATAATTATGTATTTATGTTTTATACATGTTAAGAAAATGAATGAGGCTTTATGAAACCTCACTTGTTTTCTATGTTTCTTTTTATATACATTAGTGGTTTGAGTAAATGCAGCCATTCCACGAGATTCAGAAGACTTGCTGTGAGGACCACTGAAGATGTAGCTGACTTGTAGATCTTAGGATATTTTAGGGAGGTATGGTATAGATATACACTGCTCTGACATAGGTCATTTTGTTGTATATACTTGGGCAGGTAACTAGGATGACTTTTAATGTATTTCTTTTGCTTGTATTGCCTAGATTGCTGTACTTTAATCATGTACCCAAATTTGATGCATAAATATATAGATGACGCATTGATGTTTCTTTTATGATCATGGTTCTTTATATAGTATTTTTGTAATTTATTAAATGTTCACTAGAAATGAACATGGGAAAGTTTTAGTCAAATTGACGTTATTACTTAACCTTTTAATCAATTGTAAAGATAATTCCCTAAAATTAGTAGGTGTTACACTACTCCTTTTTGTCTTTGTATAAGAAACAAATAACTAATTCATCAAGACCAACAAAAGTAGTTAAGTTGGTTAATTTTAATTAATAATGTCATAAATTTAAATGTTATTCCAAAAATACCCATAGAATTAAATGGTTTAAGTAATAATTACATATATTTAATGACACTATGCATAATTTAAAGGATAATATTTGCCACCAATGAATGTGACTTATATTATTAATAGGTCAATGAATGTATCCACTTGGATGGGAAATGAGTGGAATGTCTAATCAATAGATTTCATAATAAATTAAGGGTATAAAAGAAAATTAACAACTAATCATATGAAAGTGAGTATATTTTTCTTATAATTAGGATAAAAAAAATGCATTCATTTGTTTCTTATATAAAGGACCAGAGGGAGTATATGCCATTATTTATTCATTTCTATGCTATTATTTCAATATGTTGTTTTCATTATTTTCTTTTAATCCATGAAATATACCATTATTTGAACATTTTTTTGGTCATTTGCTATTGTTCGTTTACATGTTGGTCCAAAAATGTTCACAATAAAAAAAAAGGAATACTAGATACATAAAGAATACTTTCTCAGCCCTCTCTTGTTCAAAGAGGAAGATGGTCCTGTTTAAACCTTTACGCGCTCTTATCTTTTTCTAATGCACACACACAACACATAACCCACACACACTAGAAGAAAAAAAAAGCTCTCCTTGCACTCATTTTTGGCACACATACAAACCATCTTCATCACTCTTCTACAACACAAGCACTTCATACTAATACATAAAGGCATCACTAACAAGTATTTACCCACACATTTTCTCTCTCGTAACAACACAACATTACACACACAACTCACTTTCTCAAATACTTAGCTCACACACTTGGTCATTCACCTCATCTACACACATTTTCTTTCTCTTTTTTTAAACATCCACACATAACACTCTCACAAGCACTTTAAAACACATGGTAGCACTTTCTATTCTAAAAAAAAAAAAAAAAACTCAACTCATTTCCTCACTTTTGCACTCACTCACCACCTTTACTATCATCACTTTGTTCTGTGCATAGTGCACGCACTTCATCCAACACCACAAGCAGAATCATGTAGCCTTGAACTTGAAGAATTTCGCAATACCTTGTTACCACAATGGGCTCGTGTGTCAACAGTTCAAACACCTCTATTCGCCCTTGTCTACATTTGCTTGTCTATGCGTTTTCTTCTTTGCCTTTCGTCTATAGACATCATTGGAAATCTTCATCGTCAAAAGCATGGAGTGTGAGCAATTAAGCTAAGAGTTGACGCCAACCCAAGCGACATTGGTGTTATGTTATTGTATTTTTGCTATTTTTTTTTTGCTCTTTTATTTTTTTTCTTTTGATGTTTTCACCTAGCACTTGATTACAAGTTTTTGGCATGGTATTGATTGGGTATTTGGGTTATGATGATCATGTGCATGGCAGTTTGTGGATTTTAGTGGTAGAAAGGTGATGCGGTTCTTGGCTTATGGGGATAGAAAAGAATTCTTTTGGTGATGTGCAGTGACGTTTTCATTGTTTCTGGTTCGGGAGGTCTAGGTGGTGGGTCTTGGTCATGGTGGTGTAATAATGGCTAGGATTTTGGTTCGCAGTTAGGGTTGGTTTCTTTTATGGGCTTTCCTTTCCTAAGTTTCTTAAAATTTTGACTCTGTTTTGATATTTTTGCTCTTCCCACATTCCTTTTATTTAGGACCCTATATATTGCTTGATTTCACTAACACTAAACTTGGAAGGGGTTGCTTTTAATGAATACAGAGAGAATATGATACTAACCAAAATCCTTACATTGCTTTATCTTTGTTAATTGATCCAAGTTTCAATTCGTGACTCACATAGTTTGTGTCTATTTTTT